>OZ005653.1:160004304-160349304 GCA_963930645.1 Salticus scenicus | reverse complement strand
TTACTGTAAAATTTTAAAGTTAATCGTATGAAAAATTCGAATTATCCAAAATAAAATTCGAATTATCCACGTTTTTTTAACATTATTATAATACAAAATTCAAGGGACCGAGTAACAAACTCGAATTATCCAGAATTTCGAATAAAACAAGTTAGAATTATGCAAGTTTCACTGTATTTAGCCACAAATCAGCAAAATTCCAGATTTTTTTTTTTTTTATTATTATTATTATTATTATTCATTTATTTCATTCTATTTTTAAGAAGCGGAATCCAATTTTTTACACATAGGAAGAAAAAGTCGTCTATAGTGACGACGCAACATTTTTTGAAGATGGCTGCAATACACCAACTTGCTTTGATATCAACTTTTCAGATTTTCTGACGCTACTTTTTGAAGTTTTAAAAAAGTTCCCGGGGACAAAATAGCCCCATGATAAAACAGCTCTAGTATAAAATAGCCTCAGAACAAAATAGACCCAGTGAAAATAGCCCCAAAACAAAACAGCCCGTATAGAAATAGCATCAGAATAAAATATCCACGACAAAATACCTTCAGGACAAACCAGCTTCCATAAAACAATTTCAAAGGTCCTGAATAAATTCGGCCCACCAGCGTCCGAGCGGTTCTGCGCTTAAAGCTGGTAGACGTGGGGTGCAGGTTCGATCCCATGTCGCGCTTTTTGGCCTTGTCGTTTGGAATTTTCCGTGGTTTTATCCGAAACTTGCGTAAATACGGACTAGATACCCTTAGAAAGACCCTCCCCCCCTCCCCCCCCCACGGTGGATACTCTCCATTCAGGTCTAGGACCCTAGAGCAGTTAATCGGCCTTACTCACAAACACCAACACTTGAACAAATTCTCTTCAGGAAAAACTTTGGCTTTTATTTTTTATTATTTATTAATGTGGTGGGATAGACATTTTGTATATTCAAAGAAATGAAAAAAATTTCTGTTTCCTTAAATAATTAAATTACACCATGATTACCACTTTACATTTGTGATGTTCAGAACATTTAGATAATCACATTTCATCAAATTTGGCATGTTAAATAAAAGGCATAATTTTAAAACCCTTATATTATTAAAAAGCGTAACGGAGGTGATGACACGAGCTGACTAAACAACCAAACAACAAAAATAGCAAGTACCCATCCAATAATAATAATAATAATAATAATAATAATAATTGTTTTAAGAAAAGATACTAGTGTTCGCCACCCCTAAAATTTGCACTAGTGTTCGCCATCTTCACAAAAGATAAACAAGTGTTTAATAATATTTATGAATTTAAATCTGCCCATACTATATTCCATAGCACCGGAGAATCTAGCTCCAGCGAATTCAAATTCATAGATGTTAATTAACGGTTATTTTAACATGTATTTTGTGAGGGTGGTGAACAATGGTGTATTTTACCTTAAAGCAATTTTCTTAGATTTTCAAAATGGCTGCCTTTTCCGTTTTTTCCATTGAATAACAAGAAAAGACAAATATTTCCTTCTAGTGAGATCTTTCTCAACCCCCCCCCCACACACACACACACCTTTTATTTATTATTATTATTTTTTTTTTTTTTTTCTAAAATAATAATTATATAATTTTTCTCTAACATGAACTAGTTTCAATCATTTTTTGTCGAAATGATACGATACGCGAGGATAAAAAAATAATATTTATACATGAACAATATTTAAGCACGCGGAATTAGCTCAATGGACTAATAAGAAAAAATGACGACATTTGTCTGATGAGATTATTTTACGAACAACATGTATTTTAAACAGTTGTTTCTTCAGAATTTTGCAAGCGTCATTTTAAACCTAGCAATATTTTAAAGATACATACAGAATATGAACTTTTGTGTCATAAATTGACTAAAAAACACAATCATAAAAATTTAATCAAAATCGAAATTATTTTATTTTATTTTATCTATTTATTTATTTATTAATATATATATATATATATATATATATATATATATATATATATATATATACATATACCAAAATTAATAAAAAGTCATCGCCAACATGACGACAAAAATTTAAAAGGCGTCGTGGGAGTCCTATATTAAAATTGTACTGACTGTGGAAGTACGAAAATTGGGTCGTGAGCCATGAATTTTATTTGGAAACCTTTCTTTGAATGATTTTGGTTTCACTATTGTACAATATTAATTTGGTTTTATTAATTTGCTAGTAATAATAACAATAATAAAGCAAAATTTTGTGTCACATTTTCCTTTTAAATGCACAAACTATACATCCTGCAGACACATTTTTATCATTTAAATTTATTTACTTTCAAGAAATTTTAAATAAATATTCAAAGAATATTGTACTTTAACGAGTTTAAAGATTAAAGATTATCGTTTTGTGAACTGAAAGTCCAAATTTTCTGTTGAATCACCCTTAGACGTTCTGGAAGTGTTTTTAATTTATATTCATAATAAATATGTGATTTCAACTTTACTTATTTTTAGGGTATGGTGGATGTGTGTTTCATCCAACATTAATAATAATAATAATATATATATATAATTTTGATAATCAACAAAAATAAATCGGATGGACATGATTTTCACACAGTAAAAATTCATGCTTTTTATTAATTAGATATTTTAAAAGAATCAGGAACTTCTTTTTTTATTAGATACTTTTTATTATTTTTCTTCAAAAGTTTTTTGGTGAGTATTTCAAAAAATAAATACGAATATATGAAAAAAATAAATAAAATAAAAATAAAAATAAAATAAAATAAAAGTTAACCGCGTGGAGTAAGGGTATTGAATATTTTATAATCCTGAAAAAGTAAAGTATTTTCTATTCTTTCTGCACGTATTCGGAACACTGATGTTTCCTGACGTTTTCCAAATCAGTGAACTTTACTCCTTGACAAATGTCAGTATTCTTTTTTTTTTTTTTTTTTTTGTTCTTGTCGAAGAAGAAATATCACCAAAGCAGCGTTTTTTGCTGAAATTTGTAAAGCTAATCAATGAACTGTGGTAGCTTTTTTCTGCCATCTCGAATGTAAAGCACGGTAGTAAATACGTAAAACAAAAGATTTTTTTAGCTATTTTAAACCATAAACGAAATTCATTGTCGATTATACAGGATGTTCAAATAGTGCGATTTTAATTTAATTGAATACAAAACTATCAATTTTAAATAATTTCATTCCTCCACATTTAGTATGTTTAATCTGCTAAAACAATAATGAATTTAAAAGTTAATAACGCGTTGCAGAACTCTCCCTTTAAGTGAAAAAACTTTTTAAAAATGAGATAATTTTATTTAATTACTAACAACTTTCGATTTAACACACTCAATTCACACAACTTTAATTCCACCCCACCCCCTTCTTTCCCAGTTATCTGAATACTACAATTCTTTTTCTGTTTATTTAACTTTTTTTCTCTTTTTTCTTATAGTTTCAAAGTATAGATGATTTTTTTTAAACAAGTTTTGGTAATTTTCCGACATAACATAAATAATTTCACTGAAGTACTTCAGTAAAGAAGTCAATAAGGAGTAAGTACGCGAAAGCTTTACAAAATTTTCTTCTGTATGCATTGAAAAGAAATTGAATTACAAACACCTTTCTAGTACTAAATAGCACCAACTTTCGTCTCTATGACGGCGACGACTTGTCTTGAGATTGATTAGAGAAGACGCTTGAAGCAATAGGCCATACATATCCAGGACATTTGAACAATCTCCAATAATTCACGCACACACACACACACACACACACACAAAAAGCAGATGGTCTGAGGTTTAGGCTTTTCTTTCAGTTGCAACCCAGATGTGTTCGACTGGAATAATGCCAAGTACCCTTGATGGTCAGGAAAGCCTGTGCAAGTCAGTGAAAGTGTTCACGTAACTCTTCGGATACAATTTGTGAATGATACCATGTTGCACTGTCTTGCTGAAAGACACTCTCTACAGTAATGTAATATATTGAAAACGAACATGCGGGAGTATAAGATCGTTAGTAATATATCAATAATATTCACCTGTGAGAGAGTATATTAAGCGTACTGATAGGAACGTACTAATCATTTAAATCCACATGAACAAGTCTCTCAGACAAGTATACCCCTAATCCTAAAGATTCTAACAGAACCCTACTCACAAAAACGACCCGTTACTTTATGGTGATTTACACAGTAAACATACTTTGTCACAGACATGTACGAAACTGAATTTTGACTCTTCACTCTAGAAGCCACATTTTTTGACATCCTGACGTTTCGTTGTCAATGTTTCAGTCTTTGCTAATCGTTGAGCTCTTTGTTGTGCATTCAACAAAGGGACAAGCAAGTGACGATGGCTTCTATACCCTACAGAAAGGATAAGTTTTTAAATGATCTGGCAGCTTACACGATGATGTATACCAATATTAAATTGGAGAATGATTTGATTTGTTGCCCAATGGCTTTTTTATCTGTTATTACAATATATGAGATAGTCGCTACAGACCCCACTAATCCACGTGTGGAAGCCCTCTACAGTTCAAACTGCAGTTGAAAGCATAAAAAACTAACAGCAATAGTTTAACCGTAACCGAAATACTTACAGTACATCCTTGACACAGCCATGCGTGAAAAACCTGAGTGTCTCCAAAACATTTGAGATAATGTGACCATTCGTTGCGGCATGATTATTTTCGCATGGTCAAATGCGCTTAGATCCGCAGTCTTATCTATATCTATACTACTTTTCACTAATCCTAGTGCCGTGAGTAACACATCTTATCTTGTCAAACAGATGGTTACGTATATATCCAGCCGCTTCTAAGCGTAAGCCCAACTTCAAATTTGAACAATGGCAGCTATTTCTAATTTAATTGCTTTTCGGTGTATATATTTCAATAGAACAGTTGTGTTACTCTGAAAACAGCAGGAAGTAAACGGTAAATCCAAATCTACCCAATACAATCTGAGAAATAGTTATAATGTTAAGCACAAAAAGCAAAAAACAGCAATACTTTCTATAAAGTAATCCAAATAAAACTTGAATCATTAAAATTTTTCATTATAGTCATCTTAAGTATAAACTTTGGTGCAAATCTAAATCTTAAGAGGCTGAAATATAGCTAATGCAAATAGGTAATTATGCATTATAACTTCGCAACTTGTCGGTAATATACACTAAATTTAATCGAACTTTGTTTCCTGTATTAAGTATCTACCTTACATAACAAGGCTTATGTAATTCCATGCCAAAAACTTGAGATATAGCCGTCAAGCATGCCCAAAGATAGCAGGTATGGTAATGATATGCTTTAAAACTGAATCAGCACACATTTCTATAACCATAATGATTTTACACATTAAGTCTAATGCCATTTTATAACGAATGGTCTGAGATACAAATATTACGTGTTTCATGAAAAGTAAGGCTTAGCAACATTTGTTGGGTGACATACTCAAAATTTTCATTAGGGCCAATGTTTCAGGGTCAGTGTTTCTTGAAGTCCAAAGGAATGTTAATTTGTAAGTATCAGAGACTACAATATCTCTGTGAAATATATGTATAAGACAGATATTAAAAAGGAGAGAAAGAAAGAAATAGTTAAAGTTTTCGAATTTAAGGCATTAAAAATGCAATAATCATAAAAAATAGAAAGACAAAAACTTTCAGGAATGCAGTAGTACTTTTTTCTCCTTAAAATGGTACAAAGTAAAAGAAAGGAAACAAGAAAATGATTACATGACATGAGTAATATGAGACTATGAATATTTTAAACTCTGAAAAGGAAAGTATTTCACATTCTTTCTGCACTTATACGAAACATTGATGTCTCTTGACATTTTTCAAATCAGTGACTCTAGAACTTTATTCCCTGTCAAATGTCATTCCTTTTTGGTTTTATCGCTGTCTAAGAAGAAATATCAGCAGAGCAATGTTTTTACTTCAGTTTGCAGAGTTAATCAATGAAACGTAGCAGATTTCGTATACGGCTTTTTATGTGAAGAACTGAAATAAGAAGCAATTTTAGAGATGTGTTATATTTTGCCTTATAAATATTAAGTTCTCGATTATATAAATTATTTTAATTTTTCTATTTATAAGATAGGTATTAAAAATATGTTTTAACACTTGCACTCTCCTACATGAAAAAATCTAACTTTTAATTTTCAACTTAAAGAATTATATTTAACTTATTTTGAATAATAAACAATATGAGCTAGTGTAAGTGAATTATTAATTTTGCAAACTTTAAAATTTAAGTTGCAAAATTAAAAGTTCACTTTTACTATCTCATACCTTTTTTTACTTCCATTACCCGACTACCGTAGGTAATGTAAGTATTATATTCGGTCCAAAACTATGATATCGAGTTTCCATCTGATTTACACATTTTAAGGACTCCTGAGTCCAAAAAAGTAACTTTTGGCAATTGGTCAGAATGTATGCATGTGTATATTTATGTGGAGAATCTTCTGGCTATCATATCTCCGAAATTTCAGAACTGAGATAGGTCTGATGTACAGATGAATTTTCCAAATTTTGGTGAAAATTGGAAAACCGGAAGTGGGATATTGAAAACTGGAAGTGGGACCGTAGTCCATATCTCAAAAACGGCTCTAAGGATTTTGTTCAAAATTGCTATATAAATACTCTATTAGATGTCTTTTCGAATGATGCAGTTGGTTAGTTCATGAAAATTGATAGACGTCCTGTTTAAATAGCTCAATTTCAGGTCGCGCAAGTGCGTTCCTTTAAAAACGACTGTACGGATTTTTTTCAAACTCGCCATATTCATTTTATTTTAAATATCCTTTTGTCTATTTTTAAATATCCTTTTTTAAATATCCTTTAATTATTGTTTTCCAGTCAATAATTTAGTATACAAAATTTTGGTAAAAGTTGGTAGGGTAGGCGCTCCAGTGAATGGCATGCTCCAGTAATTGACATCTATCCCGAAATAATTAATAAATAAGAAAAATAATAAAATCATATGTTTTGCATATAAGAATTTTAACATTTTATGTCAAACACTGGAACATAGGGGGTCAATTAGTGATAAAATGAAAAACTGACAGTGTCAGTTACTGGAACATTGAGTGGGTGTCAAATAAAAATTCATAAAAAAAAATAATTGTTATCAAATGTATATATTTTAACATATATGTGGTTCTGAATGTCTTTCATGCCATATATACTAACTTAAAATTTCTAAAAATATTTTCTGATGACTAGAACATTAAAAACATCAGAGATTGCTCTAAAAGTGTCAATCACTGGTGCACTTACCTTATCTCAAAAACGACTCAAACGATTTTCTTGAAAATTGTTACATAAATCCATTTTAGATATTCTCTCTCATGTATTACGTAGTTATTACAGGAAAATTAACAGTCATCCTGCTTAGGTAGGTCAGTTTTAGATCTCGGAAATTGATGTTTCACAAAATAACTCTACCATTTTTATTTTTATTTTTTTCCTTATTTTTTAACTCTGTATGTAAACTTTGTTTTATATGTCTTTACACGCTTATTAAGTTTCTTTTACCGGAAATTTTATAAGTTTCTACTTCGTTACATCACTTTTATATCTTCTGATCACATTATCTTTTCTAATCACATCTCCAAATAATTTATAAAATACGTGTAATAGTGGGTAATGGAAGTCGTGCGGTTGTTTCACATGAGATTTTTAATCTACTTAAAATCATTGTTAATGAACAACTGAACTAAACTTAACTTTTTTTCTTCTCTCTGGTAAACTCTTCTGGTTAAAAAACTTCGGATCGGGGGGGGGGGGGGGGCAGCTAGGGAGGGCAAATTTAAAATTTCAATTGGGAAGGTATGCCTTGTGATACACCCCTGAAAATGTCTTTTGAACACAATGAATTTCATATAAATAATAACCTTCTTAATATATATTATTGCAATCCATAAAAATAAATAATTTTAAAAAGTTTCTGTGTAGAATTAATTTGAGGGAAATATCGCTCAAAACAAAACATGTTAATTTTCCATTTCCACTCAGGTGTAAACATAATGTTTGAGTTGAATGTTTACGGTTGAGTGAATTGCATTTATAAGAAAATAAATGTAATATAAAATATATTCGATGAATAACAACATTAACATACAACTTATTGAATTATACATTTGTGCGGTGGAACAAGCCGGAAAAATATAAAGTTATGCATAAATCAAACCTAACACTATAATTGTACATTAGAAATATATTAAAGTAATACATTCGAATCTCCTTAACGTGAATCTCAAGGGGGATAACATTTTTTTTTCATGTTATCAGTAGTTCATGCTATCAATAACTAATCGTCATACTACTAAATTAATCTTCATTTTGGCGGGAATTGTTCATGTGGAAACAGTTCATGTTAAAAGTAATTCACGTTAACAGTGTTCACGTTAACGAGGTTCGACTGTAACATAAAAATATTTATAAGTAGAATTGATTTAAAGGAAATATCGTTTACAACAAAACATTTTACTTTTTTACATCCGCTCAAATGTAAACATTATATTACCAACAGAAGATATATTCAATAAATTAAAACACAACGTTTTTCAATTATACATTTGTTCGGCGGAACAAGACTGAAAAATATAATTTATGTATAAATCAAAATTTTACACTATAATTAATTTATACAAATATATTAACGGAATCCATAAATAATATAAAAATGTCGATACGTAGAATTAATCTGAAGGAAAAATCGTTCAAAACGAAATATTTTAATTTTACATTACCGCTCAAGTGTAAACTCAAGTGTAAACATTAAAAGATACAGTCGATAAATTATAACATACAATTGCAACTTGTTGAATTATACATTTGTTCGGTGGAACAAGACAAAAAAAATATAAATTATGTATAAATCAAAATTTTACACTATAATTATACTTTACAAACATATCAACGTAATCCATAAATATACTTTATATAAAACAGTGTACGCGTAGACTGAATCTAAGGAAATATCGTTAAAACCAAACATTTAAATTTTTTATTTCCGTTCAAGTGTAATCATTGTAATAACTATAGAAGATATATTGAATATAAAATATATTCTATTAAATATAAGATATATTCATTAAATTACAATATAAACTTACAACACAACTTATTGAATTATACATTTGTGCGGCGAAAGCAAGTTCTAAAATATATAAAACTGGTGCAGATTTTTCGTATGCCGACTGTTAAATTGGCACTTTCAGTTGCAAAGTTTCTGCGAGATATAAAATATACGAGGGTTATAAAACAGTGAAGGCGAGATAAAAGAGTGAGGAAATAAATAAATAAATACAGAAGCTTTTATATGTAAATCCCAAACATTCTCCGCTGAACAAGGAACCCATAAACTGAAATTGAAAGGGCAAAATATTTCGGAGTTGACTCTCAATAACTGTGGCATTTTCGTCAAATATAGAAAGGCTTTGAGAGGTGAATATGTATCAGTTTTTGACAGAAAATAATTTAAACTCTTTCTGTGAAAGAATTAAAATTTTTTACAATAGTATGCGGAAACGAAAGTTCTAGTGGAAAATTGAATTTTGCGAATGGGACATTGCCACCAAATATCACTATACATTATTTTTATTTATTATATTGTACTTTTCATTGCTTAATATTTGAATATTACTAGTTTTCCTTTCTTTCTTAAAATTATTCGTTCTAAATTATTGCATGTTATGATCTTTAAAAAAAGACGCTAATATTAATGTACATACATATATTTAATTAATTTTATAAATTTCTTAATGTAAATTTTTCTTTATAAAATTTTTATTTAAAAAGAATATTTTAACTTATATTTTAATATCTTTTAACTTAAATTTACTACATTTATACAAAATTTACAACTTTGCTCATAAATTATTTTTCAACTCGAATTATTATTATTATTATTCAACTTTTATTGATAATTCTCCTAATTTGTTCGAGAGCGTAGAGTTCTGTTAAATATATCTTTTGTGAAAATTTTTCGCCAACACAAAACAAAACAAATTCTTCATTTTTTACAGGTGAAGAATTTTACCCCTGATGAAGTTACAATATTTGTTTTTGTTTTTGTTTTTAATATTCCACAGTCATTAATTCATAATTTCTTTTTTTCTTTCTTTTTTTCTTTATTTCTTCCTCATTTTTTTTTTTTTTTTTCTATGTGTAATTGTTTAGTTGTTAATTTTGTTTTCTGAAATTCATAATATTTTTTATTATGTTTTGCTTTCTGGGTTTTGAACATTATAATGATGAAATATTGCATATATATTCGAACACTTAAATTTTCAAATTTTTTTATTTTATTTTCATATATTTATCAGTAAAAAACAAATATCGTTATAACAAAATAGTGTTGTACAATTACCGAATTATAAATGTATTTTTTAATTTTAATAAATGTCGAGCAAAAATGTAACAATTATGATAAATAATTTTCTTGCTACAATTTTTCAAAATTTAGAAAAGTAATTTTAAAATTTGAATGTCGTAGAATTTCGAGAACAAATGATCACTATATATACAGAGATTCCTATTTCGGGCTGAACGCGGAACGAAGACAGACGATTCAGTTAAAAAAAACTATAGTCTTCAGATATTGATAAATTTAAATACTTTTATTTTCATCTGTATCACATGATGGCGAGAGATTTCCAATCTAACTCCTTAAATATTTGTTGAAGAGATTCAAACTAATAATTTCTCGTGTAACTTTCTAAAGATATCTTTCTATGAAATCCCAGAAAATTTTGCTATATCAATTGCTTTTAATACTAGAAACTGTAAATATTGTTTCACTGAAGTAAATTTATCGGTGGACAAAATCTAAGTATTTTTGCCTATTATCTCAATCTTGATTGATTTTGTTAGTCACTATACGACCATTTTTTTTGTACACTCAAATTCTAAATCACCTAATTAATTAATTAATTAATCTCGAAGTGTTATCTGATCATTGTTAGTTATTTATCCATAATAGTAATATCTGTGAATTTCGTAAATTTTAGTAAAAAAAAAAAAAAAAAAAATCAGTCAAAGACAGATATTAATTTAGTACGACAAGACTAATTTGTATGTAACAATCCTATTTAAAAATTTTCCTACTTTAATCGCTTTCAAATATTTATTGGCTATATCCAGAAGATATTGTCAACAAATTTTCAGAAGCCATCATCAATACATATCCAGAATAAATAGCCGACAAATATTCAAAATCTATAATCAGTATATATCCTGAAGATATCGCCAATAAATATACAGAAGCCATAATCAATACATATACTGAAGGTATCGTCAACAAATATTCAGAAACTGTTATTAAAACATATTCAGAAGATATCATAAACAAATATTAAGAAGTCATCATCAACATATATCCAGAAGATATCGTCTACAATTATTCAGAAGTAAACTTCAATACTTATTCAGAAGATATCGCCAACAAATATTCAGAAGCCATGATCAATACTTCTTCAGAAGATACTGCAAACAAATATTCAGAAACCATCCAATTTATGAATGGTGATGGTCTCGGATACCAAAATCGGATATTGGATTTTACATACAATCAAGGGTGAATTTCTCATTTATCAGAAGTTTTGAAATTGTAAAAGATTTTACAGAATTGACAAAATATTTTAAGATAATTTGAGAAATTAAATAGTAAAATTGTATACTGGCGAGCATCTTGCCATATTCAAGGTGTAATACCGGGTGGGCAAAAAGTCCGTAAGTACTTTAAAAATTCATAAAACCCGAAAAAATAGCCGAAATAAAAAACGGTTTACAGATTTAGCATCGATAAGTCATGGGATTTTTTTTAAGATAAGAAAAAAAAAAAAAAAAAATTCAAAAAACAGCCGATAAGTGGCATTTCGTACGTAAGTAAAAAAAAAAAGACACGCAAATAACAAAAATAATGTTACCAAATCATTTATTATAGCAATATGTGTTCTCCACACATTGCAGGCGTATTATAAATCCAGCAAGGCAGAGTGCAGCATGTACGGTTGCATACATGACAGCTCTCGGCGGATTGCTCCCTTTCAATTCCAACAGATTGGATGGGTGGGATCGATACACCCAGGATTTTAAATATCCCCATTGCCGGATCAAAAGCGTAAGTATTTATAATCGCCTGTCTTATTTGCATATTTCTAACTAAGTCCTTCGCAGCAGCGCCATCTGTCGCCTGATTTTTTTCTTGTTAAAAAAAAAAAAAAAAATCCCATGACCTATCATTGCTAAACCTGCAAACCATTTTTTATTTGGATTATTTTTTCGGGTTTTATGAATTTTTAAAGTATTTACGAACTTTTTGCCCACCCTGTACAATAAATGGCGACAACGCAAAATCGCTGTCTGAATGAAACAGTTCTGTCGTACTAAATAAATACAAATACGCAAAAATACATTATAAATAAATAAGTAACGTCTTGAAGAGAAATTAATAGGTGTTCCTATTACAATGATTTTACGTTCTACAAATTTTCCACAAAAATAAAGAACGTAACCATGTCTCTTTATCTTCAAAAAAGAAGAAATACGCTTGACAAAATACAAAAACATCTATTCCCCATCTATTATCGATTTACACATTTTCTTGTATTCAAATTGTCAAAGTTTATGGAGGAAAAAAAAAAAAAAAAAAGTAATAAGTACAAACTGAATTATTCATTCATGTGACTGAAGTGACTTTCAAAATGCAAAAGCATCACAAACTTTTCTCGCTTTGAGAAGTCAGAATCGCCTTTTCGATTTCTTCTGAACGCTAGAGTGCAGAAATAGCCACATCCAAAAAATACAATTTCCTTTATTCTAGGGACTAAAATAAATCCGGCGGAACATAGAACGAAGCGAACATATCCGAAACGTTGTATATTTTTTACGAACGCTTTCAATAACTAGAAATGTTTTCTTTGATCTTGGATGGAATGTGGATAGATCTGAAATATATTTTAGTACATGTAAAGTATTTATATATTCATATATAAGTGTATATGTATTTATATGTGGAGAGAGAGAGAGAGATGGATTTATTCAGAATTCAACTTTAAATTGTATTGTTTCACTATTACTAAAAGAAATGGCGTTATTGTGCAAACTATTGCATTTCTACTCTAAAAAGAAAATGGTATATGTATAGTTATTTGTTTTTCATATCACGTTTGCACTTTTGAACTACGAAAATTGCATGGAAAAGCGAAAAATACTTGCTGTAAAAGTATCTATAAAATATATTAATTATACCAATTTTTTACTTTATTTTATTTTTTCATTTTTTTACTAAAAATCGATTTCACTTAAAATTAAATGGTGAATTTCAACATAATTTTACAAAAATTGTTTTAGAGGTTATATGGTGAAGGAAGGGGAAAGGGCAGAAGTTCCATGATAAATATTTTTGTAATTACCTGAATTTTTTTCAAAGGAACTTTGAAAGATGCAATGGAAATGATGGTATAATACAAAAATTAAATTTCTCTGGCGAAGGGGGGGGGGGAATTAGTTTAAATACTTGGTACTGGAATATTACTAATTTTTTTTTTTCCCCTACTATTATTAAAAGTATTGTTGAAAAAGAAATAGCAGTTCTTTAATAGGATTTCTGATTCCTAATATTTTGAATAAACACATTTATTTAAAAATGTAGATTGTTTAACATTTTAATGTAACTTTCAGAAATGCAACATAGTCAGAAATATCTTTCAAATGATTGATTTCAGGCGGAATATCCTTAAAAATTAAAATATTCTACATGAAGCACCATTTTTTATGTATAACACTGATTCTAATACATTCATCACAAAAAAAAATCTGTATGATAATATGAAGTTATTCAGCTTTATCTTTAAGTTAGTATTTTGCTATAGTACACATTTACTCTAAAAAATAATGCGCCAAATTGAAATACGCTCAAGTAGACAAATGCAAAATAATTTTTTTACTGACTGAACATGCACAATAGATTTATAAAAATGGAAAAACAAAAAAACCGGAACTCAAGACCTCAAAAATAAGGAATTAAATAAATAACAATAATACAATAATCTCATAATATCTGTTGCATAAACACGATTATTTTTCAGGGATGAGACACACAAAAAAGCTGAAACTTTGCGCGAAAGACAGGTATTAAAAAATATATATATCAGAATTTGGATGGTAAAAGAATACTGCAAAAAGAAACAATTCATTTTATCTTTAACTTAGAAAAAAGTTGTTGATGTTTGGATTAAGGCTAATGGGCTGCGCTAGGCACCCAGGCCTGACGGTGTGCTCTCCGTGAGGGTCTTTCTAAGGAGTCAGAGCACATACTTGCGCAAGTTTCTGAGAGAACCATGGAAAACTTAGATCGGGTAGGTGAACAAGCGCGACTCGGGATCCAACCTTGCACCTCCCGTCTACCAACTTCGAAGACAGAATCTCTCGGCCGCTGGTAGGCCTATGAAAAAGACCAACTTTTTTCACTAGCATGGATATTAAAACCTTATTTAATTTGATAATGTAACTGAAATACAGAACAGAAAATACAAACTTAAGTTTGTGAAATGCACTACGTTACATGCAATCCTTTATTAAAAGTACACTATTGCAGAAAGAAAATGAATGTACAAAAACATCTGAATTCAGCTGAAGGGCTAAAAAAGTCTCATCTCTTAATTTTGAACACCTTGGGGAAAAAAAAAAAAAAACATACAATCAATCAAAATTAGAAATGTAGTTTTTTCTATGTTCGAATTAAGCTATTTCTAATTAAGCAATAATAATAATAATAATAATAATAATAATAAAATAAATAAATAAATCCTATACTTTCCATTTTTGTCACACACATAATATTTTTTTATGTGCGCATAGCCTTTAAAGAAAGAAAAAGAAAAGCAAAAGAATAAAAACGAATATATTACAAAACATAAGGTTTTTGACAGTAAAGAGCCGACTTTATTTTGCAATACATATTATAATCCTAGAAATTAAGTCATAAATCTCAATTACCCATATTTAATCCCTTAAGTAGTTGGACTCTTGTTTCTCATTATTTATAGCTTCCGTTAACCGCTTAATAATAATAATAATAAAGCTTTCTTTAGCTTAAATTGCAGCATACATGAAGTATAAGATTGCAAGAAATTATTCTAGGAAAAAAAAGAAAAGAAAGAAAGAAAGAAAGCTAATAGAACCACGAGTTTAGAAAGAATATTTTAAATATAAATTAACTAGGAGTTAATACATATTTTACAAAACAGCTTGTTATAAAAAGAAGACATGGGATAAAACAAATTCGGGAAGTGACATTAGTTGATAGAACGTTAATCCTAATATATTTTATTTTTTATGTCATGTGAAACAAATTAAATGTGGAAGAGATTTTTTTTTCTTTAAATGAAATTGTCATATAACAAACCAGTCTGTCTCGCTATTTATATTTTAAGATCGTTAATTAAATTAAAACTATACATATTTGTTCCATTTAATATTTATTTTTGTCTAGCCGAATATCACGAAAAATTGAGAGTGATTTATTTATTTTTACTTTACTTTATTTATTTATTTATTTCGGAGTGGGGGGCCGGGAGGGGGGGGGGTGAATCTGGTACAAATTAGGAAACATTTTCAGTGGGATTTGCATACACGAGTATTTAAAAGCTAAATTGGTGCAATAAGCACTTAAAAAAAAAAAAAAAAAAAAAACAGAAATAAGATAATTAACTGTACTTACGTATTAACCGCTGTTGTTAAAACGAATTGCATATTTTAATATGTATTTAATTATTTATATCTATGTTTACAGTCGAACCTCGTTAACGTGAATTACTTACTTTTAACATGAACTGTTTCCACAATCCCCGTCAAAATAAAGATTAATTTCTGAGTTACTGATAGTATGAACTACTGATAACGTGAACAATTTTTTTATTCCCTTTGAGATTCAAGTAAAAGAGGTTCGACTGTATATATTTATGAATATTAGAGAAGGAATCTCATGTATATCTTATATACATGATATTGTGTTACCTTATATATTTATATTTAATAAGTGACTACGGAAAAAATATATATTCTACGCACATCAAGCTGTTTGAGAGATTACGAGTGGAAGAAGTTTTATTATTATTATTATTTTCAAATTTCGAAGTAAAAAAAAAAAAAAAAAAAACAGATTTTGATAGGATTATAAAACAAACAAGAATATGAATACTTTATAGAAATTGAACAGAATTTATTGCTGAGAATCGTTCAATTTAGGTGAGCAACATCGTTTTCTTACAACACAATGAATAATACATTTTTTTTTTTTTTTTTAAATGCACATAGCAACTTAATTTATGTTTAAATTTATACATAATGTAGAAGTAGTCTTCCTGTCAATAACTTAAGAAACTAATTATAAACTAGTAGACACCACTGATCAAGTACTGGTAAATTTTGTCTTATTATGCTTGAGAAATGCAAAAAACAAAAATACAATTAACAATAATAATAAAGAGGTGTACTAAAGTTCCATATATATATATATATATATATAAATATATATATTATTTTATTTTTTTATTTATTTTATTCAACTTTTTTTTTTTTGGGGGGGGGGACGGGGAAGGGGGTAATTTTTTATTGTGACAGATATCAGAGCCACGAGGCCATTGCATAAAAATTTAAAAGTTTGTAAGTAATATTTTTTACAACGCCAGTTTTGTGGTGCTTTTTTATTAAAGAATATGAATGCTTTACAGAAATTGAACAGAATTTATTGCTGAGAATCGTTCAATTTAGGTGAGCAACATCGTTTTCTTGTAACACAATGAATAATACTTTTTTTTTTATGCACATAGCAACTTAATTTATGTTTAAATTTATGCATAATGTAGAAGTAGTCTTCCTGTCAATAACTTAAGAAACAAATTATAAGCTAGTAGACACCACTGATCAAGTACTGATAAATTTTGTCTTATTATGCTTGAGAAATACATAAAACAAAAATACAATTAACAATAATAATAAAGAGGTGTACTAAAGTTCCACATACTAAAAACCTTATCCAATTTCAATAAAAATAAAAATGCTATATTTTCAGTTACCCATTAAAAAAAAAGTGTTTCAATAAAATTGGAAATGTGGTTGCACCATCAATATATATATATATATACATATTATTTTATTTTATTTTACTTTCTTTTTAGGAGGGGGGTGTAATTTTTTAATGTGACAGATATCAGCCACGAAGCCATTGCATAAAAATTTAAAGAAATACATTATTCATTGCAATCATAAAAAGCAATACTAATTATACTTGTGTAAAACTTATCCATTACTTTAAAATAACACATTACATTGCTAAGAATAAATTAACGATACTACTACGTAAATTATGAACGTCATTAATAAAATTTCAATATCTGCAGTGCATCATTATGTATTCGTTTTATATTATCCTAATACTAAATATACTCATTTCGAAAATTTGTGTTTTCTAACTTTAAATAAATTTTTCTAGAAATGAAAATATTTGATACTTCAAAAAGAGAAAGAAAAATATGTAATCGATTATGTTTTTACTGAACACTAAGCTTTAATTGTAATTTAGAGTTTTATAATAGGGTATATGATAAGATTCCTTTAACAAATAGTAGAATATTTAAATGTTTTTCACCAACTTTTCATTGCTGTTATTAGTGAATGCTGCAAACAGAACTAAGATATTACATATTTATAATGTATAATTTCAAAATAATGGAAATAGAAAAGCTTATTAAGGTGCATTCATTTAATTTCCAGTAAAACAGTAAAAACCCTATTTAATATTTCAGGTAGTACTTTGTACAGTTAAGTATCGCATTTTGGCAAAGAGCTAGATATAAAAAGAAGAAGAAGAGAGAGAGAGAGAGAAAAAAAAGCAAACTTCGGTAAATATTTATTTAAAAAAAAACAAACAAACAAAAAAAAAAAAACAATGTACCATGATTTTTATTGCTGTTTCGGCGAAAAAAAAAAAAAAAAAAAAAAAAAAGAATATCGAAAACATTTTAAAATACTATTTTCTTAAAAAAAAAAAAAAAAAAAAAGTTACATATTTTAACTGGGAAAACATTTATCCAGATATATTCTAACATCCCTTCAATTTACAAAGAAAGAAGAAAACTCTTAATTCAGCCGTCAAAGAAAAAAAAAGAAAAGAAAGAAAAGAAAGAGTGCAGTTATTTGATACTTTATGCGGTATTTTAATAAAAAAAATGAAAGCGAAACAGAAATAAAAGTTGAGGGAAAAAAAACAAAAAAAAAAAAAACGAGCTGTTATGCTTACTTTTTCGAAAACTTTCCTGTTCATCAGCTAAAGCCTTTAATCTTAGTAGAATCACCCACCCTTTCCTACTGAATTAAATATAAAAAAAAAGAGAAAGAAAAAAACATTCCCCATTTATTTCAGGAAAATAAACCCACAAAAAAAAAAAAAAGAGAGAGGTAGAGAGAGAGAGAGAAGATTCCGAATTAAAATGATGATGTAAAACATTTTGTTGTAATTGTAACCAGTTATTAGTGAAAGCAAAACATAAATCTCAATTAGAAAGTTGAACACCTACATGTCATTATAAATGTTTTCCATTATCTTAGGTATGAGCAATTTGGGTAGATGTGCTATCGAACTAAGTTGAATTTGAGAAAGTATGTTGCCATTTTCAAATGACAAAAAAAAAAAAAAAAAAACTAACTGATTTTAGAAGCACTTTCACATATTACTGTGCATTTAAAGTAATTTTTTTTTATTAATAATGTTTCTTAAGATAAAATATTTTAATACTTAGTTAAAACATTTTTGAAAATAATATCGATAAAGAAAACAGCAATCAAACAATTTATTATTATAAAAAATTTAAATAAAACAAAATAAATTATGAAATATTCTTAGAATTTAATAGTTAAGAGTTAAAATATGGTATTTTGTATATATAAAGCTTAAATGTTTCACTTAAGATCCATGTCCATTAAGATTTTCTATCAAAGATAGAGGATAAGAAATAATAATAACTATTATCCCTAATCTAAGCACCCTTTCTTCTAATTGCCATATGTATTAGATGCTGCTTAATAAACAAATCTAAATATATATATACTTTTTTTTTTCAGTATTTATATTTAAGTATTTATTCAAAAGTATAAAACCTTTCTGTATACGTCATAAAGATGATGTTTTGAGTTTGATTATTATTAGCAGTAATAGAAAATTTTCTAAGAAGCTAATATTGTTGTAAATCTAATTCAGTGCTCCATGTTTTGATTTTCATTAGGACAGAGGCCTATTTCTTTTAGACAAAACACACAAAATAAAAACGATTTCTTTTTCTGTTTTTTTATTGCAGCATTAAGTTAAAATAAACAAATTACTATTGATTACAAAAAGGTGTAGGTGTTGAGGTCAACTGATCACACGTGGGTCCTAGGGCTGGAAGAGTGCCCTCCGTGGGTGGAGGGAGTAGGTCTAAGAGTGCCTAGCCCGTACTTCGGAGATGGGATTTTCGGAGAAAACCACGGTTATGCCGACGAGCGCGACCGGGAATCGAACCCGGAACTTCTCCTTTACCAGCTTCGAGAGCAGAACCTCTAATTACGAAAAGAAAACAATACATAGTTCTCTGCAATTTATCTTTCTTTCAGCTTTTCTATTAATTACATTTTTTTTTTTTTAATAAAATATTGATAATTTTTTTTTTTAAATATATAGCGGTTGTACACATTTTCCATTTTTAATATTTGCTTATATTTTGTGAATTATATTTTATTTTCAATTTCATTTCAATTGCAAATTTGTGTAAATATCATTTTGTAAGAACTTTGGTCGAAGACAAAGAACGAAAAACTGTATTAGTGAGGGATTTAAGGTAGAATTTAATTCAGAAGACGTACTGGATTTTATCGAAACATTATGAATTATGGATCTTCAATTACTTAATAGTCCAAAACACTATACACTGAGACGCGGTACAACGTTAGGCGCAACAGTTGCCATTAAAAGTATGAGAACAGGAGATTACACGAGTGTGTACATTTACAAGGTTGCAAAGTTTTATAATTTATTCCGGAGCATTTTTAGCCACGCTTTCTTTTCGCACCAGAATTTTTGTAGAACATTTTTCTTCAATATGTAACAATGATTAGATAAGAGGAAAATCGCTTTAAAAAATTACTGGTATGAAACAAAGGTGAGGCTAAGAATGCTTCGGAATAAATTATAAAACTTGGCAACTCTGCATTTATCATCACGTACTTTTATGGAAGAATTGGCTAAACGAAAATAAGCCTCTCGCCCAAAATAAAATTATGTTTAGGGAACAATTTCAATTTACCTTTTTAGTTTGTTTATTTAGGGCTGATTGTGACCCTATTTTCAAAATCCTGAAATTACATGAAAAGAAAAAAGAAAGCCAGGGTGTGGTTAAAATTTTTTGTGATTGTAACCAATAAAATACATTGAAAGTTTTTTAAAATCTTTAAAAAAAAAAAAAAAAAAACAGTAAATTACAAAATCATACAACAGATTTTTCTTAATGGTCACTGAAAAATAATTTTAAAAACCCTAAAATTAGGAAATATATTAAGCTAAAATTCTTGAAATCAGGGAAAAATCTTAGGTACAATCAATCCTGTTTACTTTTCCATTCTAATTGCTATGCTTGTCTAACGGATTTCGTGATTTGTTTATTTATCTAAATATTCGGGGATTTTTCCACGAATTTATGTGAATTAAATTGTAAATAATAACAACTACAAAAAAAAAAAATATTTTTCAACTGACGAACTCACTTAAAATGTAAATCATAAAACACGACAACAATTGATATGATTCTGCATCCACCATAACGACCCCCCCCCCCTTTTTTTTTCTTTTTTAAACAGACTAATATATTTTGGCAACAAATTTACTTTATTCTGAATGTTGTATGCATTAGATATAAATTTTACCCTTTTACAGAATATACTCTAAAAGTATAACTTTTGTTTATAACAAAAAAAGCGTAAAACAGTAGCCTTCTGTTGAATAACGCAGACTAAAATTGAATCAGTATGATTTTCTACATAGCAATCATATTATTCGTTAACATGTGTAGGATTCCATGCCACAGAGGTTGAGATATCACTCTTACATAAATCAAGAAGATGCAGCATAACAGCGTCACTTTTAGAGTTATATAAACTAAACTTTAATCAGCATAGTATGTATATAATAAGCATATTTCATATTATGTTTTATTCAATCCCAAGCCATAATACCTGAGTTATTAAGCCCGCATGATAAACGTAAAAATGTAGCATAGCAACGTCACCAGCTTCATAATCTAAAAAGCCTCAATTTATGGCAAGCTCAAACAAATATAAAGTTTCAGGAATCCGCATGCATCAACTACGACAGTCACAAAAACTTGGTAACACACAATTATTCGCACAATTTCCGAAAAATTGTCAAATTTTGAGTGACATCTTAAAATTCTAAATCTTTTAAATGTCAGAAATTTTCATAAACGCATTACTTGCTTTAAAAGAAAAGAAAAGAAAAATTACAAAAGAGAAGTTAAAGAAAATCACTAAACAAACGAAAAACAAAACAAATTGAAAGTACATAAAAAATTCAGTACCGTTGATAAGTTTCTGTATTATGTCATTAAGAATCGCGTCCTTCAAATCTATAACTTTGTATTAGTTTCATATTAACTACTTTACTTTTAAAGTAGTTTTGAGAAAAACTTTCAAACTAGCTCGAAATTTTTTCCTTTTATGACTTAAATAAGAAAGAACCACGTCCCATTTAGAGAGAAGAGGCCAAATTATAGTATAACGTGTTCGAAGTCTTCAGTTTTCTTCCTCGAGAAAAACAAAATAAGTATCTTCAAAAAGTTAAAAAGGTAATAGACGGAAGATGCGAAAAGAGTTGTGGAACATGATGTTGTTATTGAAAAGTTATTACAGAAAGACATTTATATATTTTGGAGTTCATTACCAGACAAAAAATAAAATTTAGAATATAAGTTTTGTTCCAAACATCAATAGCGATTAGCTGAAATATGCTACAACTTACTGTTTTTTAAGTAGTGTCTTTAAACATAGCTTTTTCGTTTTTTTCTTCTTCAACTACTACAGATAAAATTAAGGGGAAATAATGATAAAGACATTTAATTCCAAATATACTTACTTTTCTTCATTCTAAGCAGAAGCTGCAAAAAACATTAAGTTAAAGCTGCGGATTATTATTATTTATTTTAAGAAAGAGTAATTCAAATTACTTTTTTTCTTTACTTAAAAATAAAATATTTTCTGCACGCTAATTTTTTTTCTTTTAAATCATCTTTTGATTTTATTGAAATCAAAATACGCGTAACAATTAAAGTAGTTTTCCCAACAGAGATATAAAAAATTCTACAGTGAAAATGTTGAAATATCTGGTACAGAACAAAATATACAAGTTTATTTTATTTAAACACCGCGGACTCTAACCGGGATCGGAATTATATGGAATGCCCCCCCCCCCTCCCACCAAAGACAAAAAATATTAAAAGCAATTAATAAAAAAACCCTTTGTTTAAAAAAATCATACAGAACAATTTTACTCAAATAAATAAAAAATAAAAAAGAAAGATTTGATTTCCTGTTATATGGCCATTTTTGGCACACTAAGGTTGGACCGTGACTTACTTACAAACGAAATATACATGGGCCAACATTGAAATAACTGCGTTGTTTTTGTTGGACAACGATTATAAATGACTATTGGCTAGGGCGATGACCCGAATGTTGGCAAATTGTTGGCCCATATGCATCATTTTACATTGGAATTACGTTTTGATATTTATCGTATGCTATATTTATACTTTAGTGCGAAAAATATAACGTCCTCGACGCTATTTTAACGTGTGTAATAAAATTATATATTCTCTGTGAAATTACAGAGAGGCTAGAAATTCCATTATATGCAAATGTTAAATACTAAGTACTGTATACTTAAAAAGTGATTTTTCATCTTGGGCCAACCGTGGCTACTCAACAAATAAAATGTCGACGAAGGAGCAGCAATGTGCCGTTAGGCCGACCAACACTATTTCAACTAACCGAGCGCTAATCACGTGACACAAATATCCATTGATGGGCTAACGACTCATGATTGTAGAGTATTGCTTAAACTCCGGACATCCATTCCTGAACGATATTCCAATCTGGCACTTGTTAACAGTACTACACCAGAACTGCTGTTCTGGTTGTAATTTTACTGATGAAGATAAAAACAATGTTTCAGAAGACGACAACAGTCGTACTGATTTGCCGAGAAAAAAATCTTAGAAGGTTTAACCCGTTAACGCCCGAATTAATTTTGCAAAATAGGTATTATTAGCTGATTAATTTCACTTCTAAATTAATATACAACTGACAGTAAAATATATTAACTTAAAAACAATTCTTCTGATAGTTTTAAATTTAAAGCCTATCCTAATTTATTGACGTTAAGTGTTCTAGCGAGAAAACTTCGCGATAGGAAAACTTTGAGATAACAGATTAGTTTCCTATTATATGTTGATAAAGATCTCGAAAGTAAAGTATTATAATATATATTATTATTCAATTTGATTTAAGCTAGTATACCTGCGCAAAAAGCAAAGATATGAGCGACGAATAAAAAATCATAAAATGACTATCCAAATTACGAAATAATAATTAATAGCAGGCGCATAAAACTTTCAGGGATCATTTAGAGTGACGCTATAAATTGTCACTAAAAAACAGAAATCATTCCAAGAAACCACAAAGAATATACGTGCCATTTTATTAGCTGTCCTCAAATGAGGACAGTGGGCGCTAACGGGTTAAGAGAGTCAGACTAATTAAAAAATAGTGATGAAGAAATAGTTAAAAATGTGATATACGACAATTTAGAAAAAAAAAAGGGGGGGGGGAAGGGGGAGATAAGTTTTGAGTGACAAAGATATCGTATCGGAATTCACAAAACCCTATTACAGGTTGTACAAAAACTAAACACGTTGATAAACAACATTATTAGAATACTAAATCAAATATCTTAAGAAACAATATATTTAAATACAATATTACACAAACAATATTGATAGTTGAATAATTAATTAATAATTAACCTTAATTATAATTAAAAAATTAACATGTTACACTAAAGGGTTATAATAGCGATGAAATATGACTCTGTCGTAAAATATCAGAGTTCACAAATAAGATTATCCATACTCTCAAAGAGTTATATTAAAATTGAGTTTATATTTCACTTGTTGGCTTTTTCTTTTATTAAAATGAATATTTACCAGCCAGATACATTATCAAAATAAATTTACGATGCTTTACAAACAGAAAGAAGCAGGGTTTTAATAGAATCATTATAAAATTCATTCATAAAATGTAACGGAACAAATTTCTATTATAGAATAATATTTTTTAGCCACTTTGCCGCGGCAATATGCTGTCACTTGCCAGGAGACTGGTGTGCCGGATCTTATGGCAAACCACAATATTGTTAATTAAAAACATAAACATTACTAATTTGCAAAACATGACTGTGCAATTATGGGGTACAAAGATAAAACTTATAATTATAAAATAAATGTAGAATTAAACAAGAACGAAAAATCCTGTGGTACGGATTGATTATTAACACTTTCTAAATGTACGTAATTGTTGTATCGTATAACTTTCAATGCTCTTTGTCTACGTAATAACACAACGGACAGACAGAAGTTCTGAAAGGTATACAGATAGACTAATTGAATCCCTAACCATTCTTAAACATTGTTAGAAAATGTTAAAAATGCTTAACATTAAAGTAAACGTAGATCTTTTATTCTAATTGCAGCCTTTAATGTATCTGAATATTTTAGTGTAGCCCTGTAAATCTGAAGGTTAACAAAACCATATTCTATACAAAGTATTATTGGAGCATATTAACAATAAATGTCAATTTCTTTATGATTTTTACAATAGAAAGTTCTTTAAAATGTAATTTATAAAAGTGTCTGTCCTAAAATGCCATGCATTGGAGTTTTTTTTTTTTTTTTTTTTGAGGGGGGTGGGGGGTTCTATACACAAACCAGTTGCACAGGACTTATTAATGCCATTTAAAATAGGGAACATTCCCATAGTAGTGAATTCGAACAACATACATATCTATATATATTTTTTTTAATTCCGAAAATATTTATGGACGCTGGGGGCGGGCAGACGCACATATAGATAGATGCACAGTCGGACAGATACATACACAAATTGAAATCATATTCACACTTAAAAAGTTTTAAATCGCTTAATGTAAACGAAAATGCAATTCCAGCAAATTTCCAATAAAAGCCATCATTGTAACTGAATATTTTGTGTGAACCTATAAATCTAGTGCTAATTATACTACATTCTGTAGAAAGCATTCTTTTGTGCATATGAATAACATATTTTCAATTTTATTAAGATTTATTCAAAGTAAAATTATTAAAATTTGGTTTATAGAAATATCTCTTATAGCACAAATGCTTTGGAATACTTTCGGGTGTCCCTGTACACAAACCAGTGGTGGTATTTACTCCATTCTCTACAGTAAACATACGACAGTGAACTTGAATAACATATTTCAATTTCATTGAAATTTGTGTAAAGCAAAGGAATCAAAATATAATTCATAAAAATACCTCTCATAGAACGCAATGCTTTGGCATACTTTTGGGTGTCCCTGTACACAAGCCAGTAGAGGTATTCACACCTTTTTAAATAGGGAAAATCCGATAGTGAACTTGAATAACATATATCAGATTCAAGGAATTCCATGAATAATTACGGGAGTAAGAGCGCGGATAGGCAGACAGACGAACAGACAGACATGCAAACCGAAGTCATCAACACTTTTCAACCTTGTTGGAAAGTATTAAAAACATTTAGAAAGTGATAAAAACGATTAATGTAAACGAAAATGCAATTCCAGTAAATTTTCAATAATACTCATTAATGTAACTGAATATTTTTGTGTGGCCCTGTAAATTTATGCTAATCATACTGTATTCTATAGAAAGCATTCTTTTGTGCATATGAATAATATATTTTAATTTAATTAGGATTTGAGCAAAGAAAAGTTATTAATATTTGGTTTATATAAATACGTCTCATAGATAACGCAATGCTTTGGAATACTTTCGGGTGTCCCTGTATACAAACCAGTGATGATATTTATTCCATTTTCAATGGCGAACATGCGATAGTGAACATGAATAACATATTTAAAATTCATTAAGATTTGTGCACAGTAAAGGTATCAAAATATGGTTTACAGAAATACCTCTCATAGAAAACAATGTTTTGAAATACTTTCGGGTGTCCCTGTACTGTATACATACCAGTGGTGGTATCTACTCTATTTTACATATGGAACATCCGGTAGTGGACTAGAATAACATATTTCAATTTCATTACGATTTGTGTATAAAGTGACGGTATTAAAATTTGTGTTATAGAAATACCTCTCATAGAACACAATACTTTAGAATACTTTCGGGTGTCCCTGTACACAAACCAGTAAAAGTATTCACCCCATTTTCAATAAGAAACATCGGATAGTGAACTTGAATAACATATATCAACCTTTGAATGAACTTCAGCCATTGAAACAAATTCTTTTTTCTTTTTTATTTTGGTAATGAAATAAAATTTTGTACTGGAAGAATAAATAACTACATATGACTCACCACTCTAAAAAAAGAAAGACTGGAAAGAGAAAATAGATAATAATCTTTTTATCCCATCTAAAAATTTCGTTTCAGTATCACAAAACCTGTAAGAAAAGCAGAAATAATTTTACAAAATATTTTTTAAATATTCTTAATTCAGCTGTTTAAAAATGTTTATCAATTTTAGGCAATAATACACTAAGGAATATTGTATATACATACATAATTTATATATAAAGAACTCTTGATTCATTGTTATCACATATAATATCACCTTTTGTCAACACATTTATTATTATTATTTTTTTTTTTAAACTACCCCCCAGGTTTATATATAAAGTTATTACTGAAATATTAGAATAAAGTTTATTTTATGATTTCATACGCAGTTCAATCTTATTTAATTTATGTGCATAACAATCATTATACAAGGATAGAAAAAAAAAAAAAAAAAAAAAAAGTTATTACTGATGTATTAGAATAAAGTTTGTTTGATGATTTCATACGCAATTCAATCTTATTTAATTTATGTACATAACAATTATATTCAGGGATGGAAATTTTGCAGTCACTACTCTTTTAATTTAGATAAAGTGTAGTACTTTATCTAAGGCAACTGGACCAGAAACATAGAATTTTAGATGTTTTGTGAAATATCTAATGAAACATTTATAATGTATTATTCTGAAACTTCAGATGACGCAAAAGAAAAAATCTATCTCATATATTTTAGTGACTCATTATATTTGAATCAACATACTGCAATCAGAATATAAAAATATTACATATCCTATGAAAATTTAGCATTTTTACAAAATAATTTTAACTGTGTATGCGGATGCGTTAACAATGTTCCTTTTGCGTAAGTTATTAGCTTTATATGTTAAGCATACTTACATGGAAACCTTTAGAAAATATTGTGAAAATTCAAAAGTTATTGTTGATAGAATGAGATGAATTTCGATTCCTTGAAAGGAAGGAAAAAAATAAATAAATAAATAAATAAATGAGAGAGAGAGAAAAAGAAAGAAAGAAAGAAAAAAGTATATAAGGAGTTTTAACTAAATTTTTATTTCAATTTAATTAATAGCGACTTAGTATACATTGATTGTAAATGAATATGGATAAACTTCCCTTTCATTTCCTTTCTCCTTTTCTCAAGACAAACTGAAATTCAGTTTATTCTATCGGCGATAATTCTTTTAAATTTTCACAATATTTGCATAAAGTTTTCTTTAAGCAGATCAATACATTTGGCTAATATAAATTATGTTAAAAAAAAAAAAAAAAAAAATTGTTAACGTTTGCGCAGTTAAATTTTCTTTATAGAGAACGCTCATTTTGCATCAGACTTAATATTTTTATATTCTGATTACAGTATGCTGTTTTGAATGCAGCCTGTCATGTTTTCTAAAAATAGCATTGTATTGAATTGAATATCCTGTATGTAATAATAATAATAATAATAATAAAACAGGAAATTTCTTTTCAAAAATTTTTTAAAGAAACATTTATATCTATCTCCCTGATTATACGTGCTAGTCCGACACAAATAGAATACAGATAATTAAAAGAATCTTCATAATTACACGCTACAAATACAACGCTTTTCAAGTATTATTTTTGCAGGGTGATTCAAAACATGATGTGTTTTCTTTAATTTGTACTGGTCCCGTTTTTCCTTTTGGATAAAACTTTCACTGAAGTAAGTGTTCCTTACATCTTTGAAGTTTCAGGATAAATCGCCAGGTATTTCTTAAGTCTAAGATAACTGACAAAAAATTTAAAATCGAAAGTATCCGGTAATTTATGGCAAGATAATGTATACCCTTTTGGTGTTTAATGGTTTTTTATTTAGGCAATAAAAAACTATTATGAAAAAAGTAATTGTCAGCATTTACTTTTAATCAAAATAGTAATAAAATTTATGTATCGTAATGAGAATGCTAACACTATTAAACTAAAAGAAAATTAAACACTGAAAATAATAAAACATTAATATTCATGTGAAAAACCTCCATAAGCTAAATTTTCTTTTCTAAAATTGTCTCTCGAAAAATCTATTGAAATCGAAAATTAAATATCTTTTAATAAATATTCAAACTTTTACGAAATCACGGAAATTCCAGTTAAAGTTACTCAGATTTAGTTGAAATATAGGAAACTTTGCTATAACATTTGACACCCTTTTGATGACAACATTGTCTATAATATATTGTTTGGAAAACTTCTAGAAATAGTACTTTTTTTAAAAAAAAAGTTCATATAAGAATGATATACAAAATTATACAGATATATATATATATATATATATATATATATATATATATATATATATATATATATATATATATATATATATATATATATCACCATAGATATCATACAGTTAATAATGATGTTCAACACAAATTTTCGATACCTAAAATTTTGTGTGCAATAAAAAAAGAAAAAAAAAAAAAAAAAAAAAAAGTCATAATTTCGTAGCATTTTAAATTCGGTTCAAAACTTTAAGTACCTGTAATACAAAACAGCTAAAAAAAAATTTTTTTTTATATATATTTAAAAATAGATAAATTAAAAAGAAGCCAGAAAAAAATCTTATTTTAACAATAAATACAAGATTAACTCTCTCAGATATTTCACATCGGCGGTATATCTTAAAGGGATTATTATAACTGCATAAAATTAAATTTATCGAGTTACGTATTAAGAGAAGCATGAAACCAAATTTATCGAATTACATTTCAAATTATCAATAAAATGGAATTTTATCTCCGTTTTAATACATCTGATATAAATATATATTACACTGAAAAAAGAGAGGAATAAATTCGAGTATCCGTCAGAATTTAACAAACCAAATATTAATTTAAACAGATCCCCCTTGACCTCCTTAAAAACTATTTACCTTGTGATAAATGAAGTGAAAAATCAACCAAAATTTTCAGCGCCAACTACTCAGATAATAACTCGCAGATCGATTCGGGTACACGGAAGGAAAAGAGTAGAAAAGTAACTTTAAAAGCTCTTTAATCAAAATGTCTCATGTGATATTTTCTGCTTCCGTCAGTAATAATGTGTTAAAAATGAAAAGAAACCTTATATTTTCATGAATAATTCGATGATAAATGGTGGAAGGATTTTTTTTTAAGGGGGTGGGGGGGGAGATAAAAAAGTAGTTGGTGCAGTTAAATTTTTAGTATGCAGAACATTTCGATAACTATTCTGTTGTAAATTAAGAATTCTGTCATCAGAATTTAACCCTTTAACGCCCATTAGTTTCTTCCTAATATCAAACATTTAGCCTTTTTTTTTTTTTTAAACTTAATTTTTTTTTAATACTTCTTTGTTGTTCTAATCAATTTTTAAACTGTTGTTGCTTCTCTGATCTGTATATAGCAGCACTTTTCTGAAATTTGACAAATGATGTTTTAGAAGAAGCCATAAGCCGAAATCACTTTAAATTTATTAATAGTCACGTGAGCACACTTTGCTGTTTTGATGTTGCATTCGTACCTATATTTTTTACTTGATGAAGCCACCAGCCTTTTTTTTTTTTTTTTTAACCTTATGTGAATTTTTGCAATCTATAGCAGAGCTCGAAATTAACTGAGGTCCGTTGGTCCGGGACCACAAAAATATTTAATGGACCAGCAAAATGCAAATTCTAGTGGTCCCCTGGTCCAGTCAAGCTTTTTAATTTTTTACTTTTCTCTAATGTTATCTGCAAATCTGTTAGAGAATAGTATATTATGCCAACAATATTTTTACTTCATTATAATTGTCAATATCACCTATTCTCTGAAATTTCTCATTTAATTTCACTTCAATAACTTTTTTACTTCCATTACCCGACTAACGTAGGTAATGGAAGTATTGTATTCGATCCAAAAATTCGATATCGATTTTTCGACTGATTTACATGTTTTAAGGTCTCCTTAATACAAAAATGCAGTTTTTGACAATTGGTCAGTATTTATGTGTGGTGTGTCAGTATGTGTGTGTGTGGTATCTTCTGGCTGTCATACCTCCGAAACCAATAAAGACAGAACTACGAAACTTCAGAATTGAGACAAGTCGGGTGTACAGATAATTCTTCTAACTTTTGGTGAAAAATGGAAAAACAGAAGTGGGACATCGGGAACCAAAAGTTGGACCACAAGTCCGTATCAAAAAACGGTTCTAACGATTTTCTTCAAAGTTGGTATATAAACATTCTCTTAGATGTCCTTTCATATGAATCAGTTGCTTAGTTCAGGGAAATTGATAAGCGTCCTGTATAAATAGCTCAAATTCAGGTCTCGCAAGTGCGTTCCTTTAAAAACGGCTGTACGGATTTTTTTTAAACTTGAAAAATTAACCTCCGTTTAAATATCCTTTTATGTGTAATTGTTCTTCTCTGGTCAACGATTGAGTACGCCAAGTTTTGGAAAAAGTCGGTATCTCAAAAATGGTTCTAACGATTTTCTTGAATATTGTTACATAAACCCATTTTAGATATCCTTTCTCCTGTATTATGTAGTTATTACAGGAAAATTAACAGTCATCCTGATTAGGTAGGTCAGTTTTAGATCTCGGGCATTAGTATTTCAAAAAACGGCTCAACTGATTTATTTTTCTTATTTTTTAACACGCTATGTAAACTCTGTTTTATATGTCTTTACACTTGTATCAGCTTTCTCTTACCGGAAAATTTTTAGGTGTCTACTTTGTTAGGTCAATTTTATGTTTTTTGATCACATTATCTCCCACAATTGCATATAATACGTGTAATAGTGGATAATGGAAGTTATGTGGTGGTTTCACATCAGATTTTTTTTTTTTCTTTTTATCACTTAATATGGTAAATATGTGTCATTAATATCGTTCATTAAAGCATAAATTTTTGATTTAAACAAGACTTCGTTTGCATTTTTTAAATTACAAAAAAAATATATTCCCATATAAATTTATTTTGTTTTACGAATTTTTAAATATTTTTAAAAATATAATAGAATGGGTGAATGGAGCAGTGAAATCTTAAAATTACTGTTCCTGCGAACCATGATTCACATTTTTCCTGTGATTCACATTTTTCAGTTTCTACCCCTGTATAGTGTTTAATTAAAATTTATTAATTAAATGAATTGTTATTTGAATTTAATCCGGTTAAATATAAATGCCCCCCCCCCACACACAAATATATATATATATATATATATATATATATATATATATATATATATAAATGCCAGCTTTCCACCATTTTTCAATAATTTGACTTTTTGTTTCTACAATATCGTGAATTGTTACTGACTAACGTTATCGCACATGATATAAAAGATATTCTGTCGATATAAGCTGATTTAATTTAATAAGTAATGGGGCTGCATTATTAGAATCATCACATACTGATTCAGACACCACTTTCACTTGGACAATGAAGTAAAGTGCATGGCATTTAAGTTTGCCTGAACATTGAGATTTTTGAGATTATAGGTGGAATGTGTCTAAATTAAAGAAGTCATCCAATATAGAGACATTTTAAACTAATGTAATAATTTTTATACATTTATACAAATCATTAAAAAATATGGAAAAGCAATTACATCTTTTTACTTTCTCTTACCCATAAGGTAGAGAAAGTATTGTTTTTGGGTCAAATTTTCGAACGCGAGATTTTGTTATATTTACACGTTTTGAGGCCCCCTGAATACGAAAATCATGTTTTTAGCAAATGGTCTGTGTGTATGTCTGTGTGTGTGTCTGTCTGTTATCAGCATATCTCAAGAACAAACAGTAGCAGACATTCCAAACTTGATATTCTAAATGTGTATCATATATAAATGCTACAGTAAGCTTTTCGTTAAGATCAAGCAAATGGTTCGTGTACAGGGACAATCAAGAGAATTCTACTGCACCAAACCAAATGAAACGAATATATCTTAATATATATAAATCTCGTGTCACAATGTTTATCTTCAATGGACTGCTAAACCACTTAACCGATTATAATAAAATTCGCACACCATGTGCAGTTCGATCCAACTTGAGAGATAGGATAGTTTAAATCTCAAATTATAGTCGCAATTTTAATTTATTGCTAATTATTTGTCTGTTATTATTTGACAGTCACAATTATCTGTTAACTCCAAATGATTCTAACAGATGTCGATACCTTTCGACTGGGTTGAAATGAAAGCTGAAATATATTTGGTGCTGCCATCTACACAAAGAATCTTCAACTTTTTAACCTATTAATAAATTTCGTATAATTCAACTAGCAGACCCGGTCACGCGTTGCTGTGACTAAGTTATACGTTGAATTATATTCCAGTAAACTATTTAATACAGTTAAATTATTATTTACGAATAAAGACGAAAACGTTGTAGCTGATGTAAATATCCACAGGATTGAGATTTGAACCTTAGGTCAAAATTTGGAAGCGATTGATAAAAATTTTCGTAGAGTTGATATTAAGCACAAATTAATTTTATTGTAGGGTCTTATAAATTTTAATGGAGAAGTGATATATATTATTGCTAATGCTACTTAGGATAAAAATGCTAAAATGACTAATATATAAATTAAATTATATTAAAATTCTATTAAAATAAAAGTATAAAAGAAGCAGACGATTTTAAAATTAATTTTTATGGAGGAGTGAAATATAATATATGCTATAATGGATAATTTTACTATAAAATGACCTCATCATCTTCATCTATATAAATAAAGAGAAGTGTCTGTGTGTGTATCTGCGCTCTGGTGCTCACACTACTGATCGCAGAGCTTCCAAATTTGGCATATAGGTACCTGGGACCATGCATGTGTGCACCTCATCGAGATTTTTTCGAATTTCGAATTTGAATTTTTTAAATTAAAGTTTTTTCGATTTTAAATATTGGCTTTAATGCTTCATTTTTCATAGATTTATTATTTTGCTTCTATCGTCTGCGTATCTTAGCAACGGCTATTACGCAACTTATTTTTATTGAATACATTCATTTGAAGGCGAATTTTTTTTTTTTTTTTTTTTTTAATTTGTTATATTTATTAATCGTAATGCAGCAGAAAAAATTTATAACAGTTATATTTAATTTTTTATAGTAGAACAACTTCTTATTTTTCAATTTTTAATTAATTCCTTTAAAAGAAAAAACTTTTATTTGTTAATTTTTTTAATTTACAGTATTTATCGGGAAAAATAGTAGTATATACGTAGTAAAAAGGATTAAAATGATTAAAATTTATTTGTTTATATGTTATATTTATTTTTTAATCAACTTTTTGTTTTGTTTTATTTTATTTCATTGGTCGGAATCAAATTGTAATAAAGTGTAAATAGCATGGGCTATAAAATACATGGTTCAAAACTAAAATATTTAATAGATGCTGACATACAGTCATCTTTAAAATCGTAGTTCTTAAATTGTAGCAGATCCCCCCTACCGTCGATAAATATCCAGATTGAAGTGCCCGGAAAAGATCTTTCTACAGTCACGGGAAATCTAGACCTGATGCAGTGCGGGCGGGAAAAAAGCTGCCGTAGACAGCGGGTACCCTAAGCGAAGTTTGGAGCAATTTCATTTTCTTTTCTTTTTTTTTTTTTTTTTTTTTGGTTTTTTCAAGAATGTGGTGTAAAAAAATAAATATTAATTCAATTCTTTCAAAAATTCATTTAAATATAGTGACCAGCGAAGCGGGCGTAGCCTGCTAGTATATATATATATATATATATATTGTAATAGAGATAGTCAACTGGGAAAAATTTTTTGTGTATGTAGGAGCCTCGCCAACCCCCCTGGGGGGGGAAGTCCCCCCTCGAGGGGAGTAAATTTTTATGATGGGTATCTTTCAAAAGAGCTCGCCAATACTTTTAAAACGAATTTTTAAACCATTGATCTGCGATAATTTAAAACAAAGTTATCGATTTTTTCTCTTTTAACGAAAAACAAACTTAGAAAAAAAAAAACGTTTTCCCCCCCCCCCTTAATATTGAGAATAAAATCGACTTTTTTTGGATATTTAGTGTTATACTACTTCTCTAATATGGAAATCGTGTGCATTATCATAAGAGACAATTTTTTTAAATAATAATTTTTATAAATTATTTTTTAAAAACAGAATTATTTTTTAATAACCGAATTAAGTTTTATATAAATGTAGGTTCATTAATAAAACGGGGGGTTGAGGGGGGCGGTAGCCCCCCTCACACACAACTAATTATCATATAAAACTCTTCCGAAGCCTATTTTGAATTGTTTAACATAGGTTTACATAACATAGTTATCTTACCTCTTAATCTCCAACCTGTATTTATAGTATTAAATTTCAGGATAAGGGAAAGTCGTGTGAGTGACACACCATATTATTTTAATTAAAAATATAAAATGGGTTCATCAAAACAAAATTAGGATTTTTGTTCCCAACTTCAACGATAATAAAGGTCTTGTAATATTATTTTAAAGAGTTTTACCTGCATAAGCGATAAATGTGATGAAATTACGTGAATTGCTGAGAGTGGATACCCATTCATATTGGCATTCTACAGTACGGATCTTCTAAAATTTGGCTCTGCCAATTTTTTTTTTTTTTTTTTTTTTTTTTTAAGATCTGCAGTTACTTGAAGCATTCAGGCTGCATGTGGTAAGCCATTTAACATTTTGTGGTGGAATTCCCGAAATTTATAATCTGATACTTTAACACAGCAAAATTTAATAAAACTGTTCTTATACTTTGGAGTGGAAATAGATTAAACAGTTATGTTCATCATGAAACAATTGCGATTATTATTTTATAGAGTCATTCCATGTCAAATCAACAACAACAACAAAAAAAAAAAAAAAAAAAAAAAAAAAACAGCATTTGGAACCTGCCCCCCCCCCCTCAGATTTTTATGAAATTGGGCTCATTTATTTGTCCTATTGAGAAATAAATGTATACCAATTAATCAGTCCCTATCTCTTTTAGTTTTTGATATACGGGAATGCAAATATGGGTAAAAAATGCATATTTCCGAAATTCTTCTACATTTACCCATATTTTCTTTCCTAATTGACGTAGAGATAAAATACTGATATCATTAGAAAGCTTATAATACTGGCTTTCAAATGACATATCACAGGTGTACATATATATTTTTAATTTGTTTTCACTTTACAGCAATGGGATACTGAGTTATAAATCAAAATGCAACGCTACCAGTATTTCCATATTAACATAAGGTACGTTTTACAAAAAATGGCCGTCTCATGTTGAAACTTACGGTAATTATAAATAATAAACGTAATAATAACATATAATTTTTAAATGAAAATTAAATGTATACTTTTTGAGATATTGAAGCTTAAAGGTCAAAATGTTTTACTTTAAAAGGAAAAAAATTAAAAATATATAAGTGTGATGTATCATTTAAAAGCCTGTATTATAAGCTTTCTAATGATACCAATTTTACATCTCTAAGTTAATTAGGGAACAAAATATGCGTAAACCTTACGTTATGATATTTCGAAAATACTGATGGAAGGTTGCATTTTAATTTATAAGCTTTCTAATGGTACCAATCTTTTACCAGTTAATTAGGAAAGGAAATATGGGTACATTTGTAGTAGAAGAATTTCGGAAATTTGTATTTTTTAGCTATTTTTGCAGCCCTGTATATCAAAAACTAAAAGAGATAGGGACTTATTAATTGGTATACATTCATTTTTCTGTAGAACAAATAAATGAGTCTATAATTTCATAAAAGTATGAGGGGGGTCAGGTTTTTAGCTGTGTTGATTTGACATGGCTTTTTAGATCATTGGCTTTTAGATCATGGCTTTTTGGCATGGTTTAAAGATCTGAGGGGGGGTCAGGTTTTTAGCTGTGTCGATATGACATGGTTTTTTAGCTGTGTTGTGTTGATTTGTCTCTATAATAAAACTTTTGACTTTCGATTTTTTTACATAAATTTGATGTCAAAGAGCCAGTCAGTTTTTTTTTTGTCAAAGTTTTTTTTTTTTTTTTTTTAACCACAACAATACTCAAGCTATGAGCAAATATTTTTTTTCAGAAACGAACAGACTTCAATGAAAAAGGTATTTTCTATTCTGCCTTCCAAAATTCTTAAAATTTAGAATTATTAGTAGATGATTCATTCCTGAAAATACAATAACAAACGTCATAACTAAAAATTCGAAAATTTTTTTTTCATTAGCGACGTAATTAACTACAGGAGAGTGTCGTTAGAGAAATGCATTTATTTCCCCCTCCCCCCCCACCACCAAAAAAAAAAAAGTTTACTTAGTAATGTGTTAAACCTGAAGTTTTTCAGTCAGTAGGTGATTTTGGAATTCATATAAATCATGAAAGAGCTAAAAGAATGTTTCGTGCGAATCATTCATATAATAATATTTAAAATTAATGAATGGAAATCTGTGAATACTGTGAAATTATTTATAGAACATTTGCAAAATCCATGCATAATTATCCTTGTAAAACACTTTAGTAATTGAAACTAAAATAAGATAAACCGTTAAAATAAAGATCCCATGAAAATAATTGCACGCGCAAAAAGAACGAAAAAACTCGATTCATTTTGAGATAATTACAAAATGTTTTGAATTTTTAATTCACACTTACAAAAGAAAACTCCCTGAAGATTCATTTTAATAATTCAAGAACAAAGTCGAAACAAATCATGTTTAGCAATTTCAACTCAACCGTCCAGGTATTAGTCACGTAAAAGCAATTTCCAGTTTCACCGTTTCATTCGTTCACGTTCCAAATGATTTCATGGACCATATTCCTCCTTTGGGTTCGAGACTATAAAAAATCAGCTGTTTTCGGTAAACAATTCTCAACTCTACCATAGCAAAGCATTGTGGCTTGCAAATTTTTATCTTGCAATATTATTTCTAAGAGTTACAGATTATATGAAATTGAAGTAAGAGTGATATAGTGATAACTTTGTTTTGTTTTTAATCCAGTTTTAGTAATATACTTTAATCTTAATCAACATATGTAATATTAAAAGATGTCATGTGAACTGTGGCGATGTTAACAAATTTAAATGAATGTTCCATCTAATAGATTCCTTTATTAAAGTGATTGAAATTCTAATTATTTAAGCTTTGATGTCTATATATATGTGTGTGTGTGTATAAAATGTTCTTATTAATCTTTTATTCATTATATATATGTATGTGTGTGTGTGTATACATAAAATGTTCTGCAATTTTACGATATGGAATAGTCTTAACTTTATCATTCGATTCAGTTGTTTACATTTCTCTTTTGTTCTTGTTTGAACATTATTATTAAGTTTCACTGCAGAAATATTTACGAAAATGTTATGCGTAACAATAAAATGGCATGTTGAATCTAATTTGTTTACAAAATATCGGCCACGTGTTCGGCGATTTTACCTACGGTGACGTCACAAGAATATTGTCCATTTGGAGATTGAGAGTCATTCATCAAAAATTCACTAAAATATTCATTCTCGTGTAACCACTCAGTACGATGAAATGCAATAAAAGTCACAGAAAAGATACGTTTAGCATAAAAAGAAATAAAAATTTATTTTGGATGATACCCATTACTTTAATTCCCCTAACACATATCTTTTTACAGCTAAACTTGAAAATATATGTATAGGTACACCTAAAACATAAGAAACCGAAAAGTTATTGAAGTATAAGAAAAAAAAAATTTCAATTAATAATAATAATAATAATAATAAATCTGAAGCTAAACAACAAAAACACAAAAATTGAGTCTTTAAAATAAATTGCTACAAAAACGAGAAAATTTCGTGGCTCGTGGACAGTATTTCGTATATATTTAATGTACACAATACCTGCTCAAAATATATATATATATATATATATATATATATATTTATTGTCTGGGTGCGATTTCATTGATACAGTTTTAAAATGTGCCCGTTTGAAGTAATAATAGAATTTTTTTAAAAAAGAAAATATTTCCCACAGAATGAAACAAAAATTTTGACACGAAAGTAAAATATAATTATTCATAAAAAATCCTATAGTTTGCTAAAAACAATAATACTTATCTTCTATCTTCTATCTATACATATAATAAAATAAGATGTGTGTGTGTCATTGTGTATGTGTTTCCAGAGAGTTTTAAGAAAACGGCTGATGGCTGAGCTACAAAAATTTGCATGGTGGTTCGTAATGACCTCCCCTGATGCACCTCGAAGCCGGATTTTCGAATTTTGTTTTAGTTTTCTTTTAATTAATTAAAATGTTAAAATAAAAACCTTCTAATTACTGATAAATTGGCCATTTAATTTTAAACATTAATTTAATTGTTGCCAAAAAAAAAATTATCATTTTTTTATCGACAAAAAAAAAAAAAACGTGAACAATAAAAATTACATTTATTTAAAATATTTAATTTTAATCCTTAATTTAATTGTTGCCAAAACAATTATCATTATTTTTTCGACAGAAAAAAAAACGTGAACAATAAAAATTACGTTTATTTAAAAAAATTAGAAAAATTAGAAATATCAGTCGTATCGTTACAAATCCGCGTTTGTAATGATCGATAGATGGCGCTTTTTCAGCTCTTGTTGTTAGTAAATATTACAGCCACGTGTATCTATTTTTGTTCTTTTTGTTATTCTACTTAATATTCGTACTATAATTTCTCCGCCATTACATCATGGAAAATTGATTGATTTTGGAAAAAAATATTTCAGTTTATTCAAAGTTCGATCGAAAGTAGATATTTAACTGAAGCTGAACAAATATTAGTTTCAAATCATCTGATTAATTCTTTACTTCCATTAGCCGAAGCAACTGAAATTTTAAATTTGTCATTTGGAAATAAATGGAAGCTTAATTCTGGATTTCTTGGTCCTTTGGATTTACACTGGAGCACACAACAGTATGTGTTATCTTTTTTACCCTTTTTCCTTTTTATTCAATAAATATATGTAAAACTAAACATCGGCTAGCAATGGCGGCTTGATAGAATTCGAATTAAAGCATGTTTATTGTAATTTTCCCTTAGCCCACCAAAGGGCGAGCATTTCATTACAATCGCGGATAAGATACCAAATGAAAGATGCAATTTTTTGTGAATCCAACTCATTAAACAGCTTATCGATCGGACAATTAGATTTTTTAAAATTAACTAATGTATGTATTTTAGGTGGCAACAGCAGGAGATTGTATGGAAACCGTTTGGAAATTTTTTTAAAATGTGCTACTAATTAAGTCACATGTTTTTTTTTAAGTGGGATTAAAAATTGCAGTTTTGAATTTTTTTTTTAATTTTCTTTCACAAACACAAACATATAGTATACAGCTTGTACAACACTAGACCAAATTGAAGTTCAAATTTCATCAATATTTAAAAAAATAAATGAAAATAAAAATATGTTTAATGGGAAATATATATAACCATTAAAAGTTTAGTTGTCTAAAATATGGCAGAAATAGCGCTCATAGCATATTGTTACAAGGTATTAAGTCTTATTTTTACAAGGGATTAAATCTAAAAGGGTGACAACAATTCAAAAGTCGCCAAAGAGAACTATATTAAGGCGGTACTATGATCATGCTTACAAACCATGAATTATATATAACCACAAAAAATTAATTGTCTCATGCAACAGACGTAGCCGGTCATAGCATATTATAATATTTAGCGTGAAATTGTTATCATTTTTATGGTTGATCGGGGATAAACAAACTAAACATAGGAAATAACGTAAAAGCAAATATTATGTGCACCACGTATAGTGTTGTTCATATGTAACTGGGATTCAAATATAAAAGGGATACTTCATTTTTTTCGATACCATCTATTTTGAAACTGTTATCTAATAAGGACTTAATGGAAGCCTATTGGTAAACCATTGTCTCAGGTAATAGGGACAAGCGCCTGAGTTTTAGCGGATGACCAAATCGCTACCGAAGGCAGCAGGGATCCGAAGCGAGCTTTCGAGCAATTTTAGTATTTTATTTTATTTTTATAAAGCTATATAGAAAAGAGTTTCCTTTAAATTTAGTGACCAGCGAAGCGGGCAAAGCCTGCTAGTATAACAATAATAATAAGAAGAAATACACAGTTGACAATAATGAAAAATAACTGCCCTTTATTTGATAATTTTAGTTTTATTACATAAAAGAAAAATAAAATGTTGGTAAATTCCAAAGCTGCAAATAATGAAATTAAATACTTGATTCTATTTAATTTAGGATTAACGATAATAAATGTAAAAGTGTAATATATTGTAAAAGATTTGTACACAGAAACATACGTAATAACCAGTCTTACCTTTTGTAACAATCAATATTATTCATAAATAATTTCACTCGTAAATTTCAAACCTGACATTGTAAGTTATAATAGCAAACTGGCTAGAATCATGAGCTTTCATAACAAGAATCAACAATATTCTATTTAAAGCCTTTAAATTAAACACATTCAAATAATTCAATATACTATATTCAAAGGAATTTGGAGAATTCATTCAAAGATGATGAATGATTGAAAGGGAAGTTATTTTCATAATACAAAATAAATAACTCAATTACAGACATGTCACACCTATTTCTATTCAGTGTGTTTATATGTATTAGAATTATATTAGATACACTATGTACCAATAAGTATTTGGGCACTTTCGAAATCAGACATTTGAACACAAATAACTAGAAAAGTATTTTAGGAATCATTATGAAACTTTGGTAGTGTAAAGAACATATAATACCTCATATATTTCAGCAAAATTTGTGTCCTGGAGAGGAAAAGGGGACCAGTAAAAAAATTTAAAAAACCCTCAAAATGTTTTGCATCACTCTGTAGAAAGTACTGCTTGAAACGCGTGTTGATTGCAGCATGTGATTATGAGGCCTTTTTCTCATTATCTGTATAAATTTTTATGAGGCGACCACATATATTCCCGGAGATATATTGTTTTTTGTTTTTTTTTTTTTAATGGAAAAAAAAAAAAAAAAAAAAAAAAAAAAAAAAAAAAATCTTCTTTTTAAATTATAACACGTGGGGTATTAGAAAATTTGGCGTACTACATTAGACGCAGCATACTGTAATCAGAATGCAAAAATTTTGAATATCTTACGAAATATGAACCTTTTCACTAAATAAGTTTTAACTACGCATGCGCTAGCTTTAAAAAAAATTCATTTGTATAATTTTAATAGCCAAAAGTATTGAGCAACTTACATGAAAACCCCAAACAAATATCGTGTTAGTTCAAGAAGTTATGATAAACAGAATGAACAGAAATTCTGTTCAATCTATATTTCATAGCTTTTTGAATATTATTTACACGTAGTATTCACACTGACTGTAAATAAATATTGATAAAAACACCTACTACCTTTCTTTTTTTTTTATTCTGTTCATTCTATCTCTTATAACTTTTTGAATTTACACGATATTTGTTTGGGGTTTTGATATCAGTTACTCAATACTTCTCGCTAGTAAATTATGCAAATTATTTTTTTTTAAGTTAGTGCATGAGTAGTTAAAACTTATTTAGTAAAAATGCTCATACTTCGTAAGATATTTAAAAATTTTTCATTCTGTTTGCTGTATACTGTGTCTAATATAGTATGCAAAGTTTCCTGAAAATGGTTTTAGACTGGGTCTAATAACCCGTGTTATAATTAAAAAAGTGGATTTTTTTCCCCTTGCAATTTAAACTAGTATGTTGTGGCCACCACATGACTTTCTTCTATATTTTCCTATACAAATTCACTCAGTAAAAATTATTTATTAAAATTATTATTTAAAAAAATTATCTTCCATGATAATGCAGACGATTTCCATATTAGAGAAGTATTATAACACTAAATATCCAAAAAAAAAAGTCAATTTTATTGACAATATTACATTATATATATATATATATATATATATATGTGTGTGTGTGTGTGTGTGTGTGTGTGTGTGTGTGTGTGTGTGTGTGTGTGTGTAACTTTATTTTAAATTACCGCAGATCGATGGTTCAACCATTCGTTTCAAAGGTATTGGCGAGCTCTTTTGAAAGAGACCCATCATGGAAATTTACTCTCCTGGAGGGGGGGGGGAGGCGAGGCTCCTACGCATACAAAAATTTTTTACCAGTTGACTATCTCTATTATAAATAATTCTTGTAAATTTCATAATGATTATTAAAAAAAAATTCTCTTTATTCACATTTATACAAAATTTTGTCCTATACCACCATGTTGAAAATTTAGAAAGAGCGGGATGGCAACGCAACGGGTAAGACAATTTTCACCAAAAGTCGATAGGCACTAATTAATGTCAAGGTGCAACTACATACCAATTTAAAACTCGAATAAATGACTACGTCAGAAACGCCAAAGAAAATTATTGGAGTCATTTATTCGAGTAGTAACGTAGTCATTTATTCGAGTTTTAATATTCCAACGCCAAGTCTCCTGTTATTACATACCAATTTGTATGAAATTATGTGCAGCAGTTCCTGAGATACAGTTGCCACAAAATTTTATCACACACACACAGACTGACAGACAGACATTTTCTAAAAATGGTCAAATCGTGTTCTACAGCTCTCAAAACGTGTAAATCCATCAAAAACCCGAGGTCGAAATTTTTTACGAATCCGATACTTTCTTCTAGTGAATATAGAAGAAAGTAAAAAACAAAACAAAAAACCGTTATATCTCCATGAATGTATGTGATAGCCTAATAACAATGTATACAGATAATGTGAAGAATCCTCTAAATCAAGTGCTACAGTCAAAAAGCATTTACAGCATTACTTTTTACAGAGTGATCCAAAAAATTTTGATTTTTGTTTAATTTTTTACTGGATTCTTTTTCCTTTTCAGGACACAACTTTTGCTGAAATATATGAAGTATAACATGTTCTTTAAACTACTAAAGTTTCAAGATGATTCTTAAAGAACTTTGCTAAATATTTGACGAAACGTCTAAATTAGAAAGTGTTCAAATACTTATTGGTAAATAGTGTATCATAATTACTCACAAGGAAACGTGCACAATACGTTAAGAAGTTAAAAGACCAATAATGAATTAGTGCACTTCAGAAGGAGAAAATACAATATGCAAATTTTTAGCGCGAACATTTAAAAGCTGATCGTGAAACAATTTCTGCTGTAGTTGCTACATTAAAATTTAAGTTACACTTTATTAAAATCTACTTTTCTTATTTAAATTAATTACGGTGATTGTTAAAAAATTATAAGACCACCTAAGGAAATTAACATTTTTTACGTCACATCAAAATCATTAAAAAACATACGTGTTTGTATTTCGTGAAAGTATTCTCGTAAAATAAACGTGCAGGTTTAGATTGTGTTATTCACGATATATTTGAAGATGCCGCGAGGTAGCTAAAGAGATGTCTGAGACTAAAGTAAAAGAAATTTTGTTTTATAAGGGGCTGATAAATCTAAAAAAGAAATAGCTGAGTTAATGAAGCGTTCTAAAACTGCCATTCACAATGTAATAAATAGAAAAAATGATTCACATAAAACTGAACGATCTGGAATCAAAAGGATTTCGACAGCACTGGAAGGTCAATAAATATTTCCATTATTTACTGAAAAAAAAAGTATTACGACACGTGAAATTTCGAACCGTTTCAGCAAAATAACTTCCCAGGTAAAAGTTTGGAAGAGTCCTAAATCAAATAGTAATGCAAAATTTATGAAACTGTTGAAAAACACCGATGGTTATTGAAACATCATCAAGAAGACAGACTTGAAATCAGTTTAAAATGTCCTGTCATAGAACAATGAATGGTGTTAATGTTAGGGCTAAGGCCAATTGAGTGTGCAAGGGTTCTAGGCCGCGGGATATGTCCTCCGTAGGGGGTCTTTCTAAAGAGCCCTATCTCATAGTTATGCAAGTTTCGGAGAAAACCACATAAACTTCTGGACGACTAAGCAAACGAACACGACCTGGGATAAAAACCGGCACATCGCAACCACCAGCTTTGAGATCAGAACCTCAAGAGACAATGAATGGAGATAAGTATTACTTTCATGTGAAAGATATATACTATTGGCATGATTTGAGGAAGGGACCGAAACAATGCTTCAGTCGACAACTGGGAGGAGGATCAATAATGGTTTGGGGAACTATTAGTCATGATGACTGTGTGATTTATAGCGAATTTTCGGGACGTATGGCATCTCATAATATCAAGCTATGCTATATGATCATTTGATAAAGTTTGGGCCTTTTTTTAGGCGTTGCTAACGAGATGTTTCAGCAGGACAATGTTTCTTGCTATGCGTCTAAAAATCTACCCAGTAATGGTTTAAACAAGAATTTTTTTTTTTTTTTTTTTTTTTTTTTTTTTTGTCATGGCCAAATCGAAGTTCAGATTTGAACCCTGTGGGAATTTTGGAGGTATATTATCCCGCAAAGGGGATTTTATCTGCCAATTAACTATAGCCACTGTAACAGAATGGCATAATTTTTCTATTTCTGAACTTAATCCCCTGGTCACTTCAATGAAAAACAGGGTGTTTGAGGTTATAACAGGATTTCCACTCAAACAGGAGAGTGAAATTCCCTGACTTTTCCAGGTTTTCCAGAAATATTCTAAGAAAATTCCAGTCTAACCATATATTGAACATTGTTTGTGTTCAGAGCAAATTAATTATGGTATCGCTTGAAAACACAAAATTTATATTTAGTGATAGCATCTATCGCTTAAAAGTGAGGTAAGAAATTTCTTTCATGAGCAGAAAAGTAGGGTGGAGATGTTTAAAACAAAATGTCGAAGGTAAGGGGGGGGGAGGGGGGGAAGACCCTACGTTGACGGACAAATTGTTTATTTTTTGGCTATTATCCAAAATTCCCTGACTTTTCGAGATACTGGTTAAAATATTGAAATTCCCTGATTTTTACAGTCAATTTTCGAATTCCCTGACTATTCCAGGTTCCCCAGGTTTTCCAGGTAGTGTGGCAACCCTGTTGTAAGGAAAAATGGAAGATCAGTATCGTATCCACATATTATTTTTGGTTTTAGACAAGTGGTCTTAAGATTTGTTCTTATAAGTTGTCTTATAAGCTTATACTAATAAGTGATTGCAAGGTGCACAAGTTATAAAGTGCATAGTCCTGTCATAGTGAACGCACATGCCCATGTTATAGTAATCGCCACCGCCAGGTGATTTAAGGTACAAAGTGTTTAGAAGAATTTTTTGCTTTTTTAGTCAAAAGCCCTGTAGAATAGTCAGATCATTGGCAGATCTGTATAAAATGCCAGAATGCATTCAATTTGGATTCAGAACAATCTTAACATACGAAATTACCATATTCTTATATGTTTTAATACTTATTATATGATTTTAAATTAATACGTAACAGGAATTTAATATAATTTTATTACATAAAAAAGTTTTAGGATTTCTATACGATGGGAAGCAAGGATTTTATAACTATTTAAATCTGTCATTAACACTTACCAAAAGTTGAAAAGTGTTTATGATTTCAGTTTGTCTGTTTGTCTGCACGCGCTCTAACTCTGCTAATTATTCATGGACTTTCTTGAAACTGATATATGTTATTCCAATTCATTATCGGATGTTCCCTACTGAAAATGGAGTGAATACCTCAACTGGTTTGTGTAAAAGACACCAGGAAGTATTCCAAAGCACCGTGTTAAATGAAAAGTATTTCTATAAACCATATTTTAATACCTTTACTTTACACATATTTTAATGAAATTGAAATATGTTACTCAAGTTCACTAACGGATGTTTTCCGTATAAAATGGAGTAAATAATATTTCTGGTTTGTGTACAGGGACACTCGAAAGTATTCCGAAACACTGCGTTCTATGAAAGGTATTTCTATAAATCGAATTTTAATAACTTTACTTTGCGCAAATCTTAATGAAATTGAAATATATTCATATGCACAAAAGAAATCTTTATATAGAATACAGTACGATTAGCATTAAGATTTACAGGGCCACACAAAAATATTCAGTTACATTAAGGGTTATTACTGGAAATTTGCTGGAATTGCATTTTCAATTACATTAAGCGTTTTTTACACTTTCTAACAATTTTTAAAGTTGACTATGATTTTAATTAATTTGTGTATCTGTCTGTCCAATTGTTCATCTTTTTATCCATCCGTCTGCCCGACCCCAACGTCCGTAAATATTTTCGAATTTAAAAAAATAAATAAATACGTTATTCAAGTTCAATATGAAATGTTCTCTATTTAAAATGTCATTAAAAGATTCTGTACAACAAGTTTGTGTACAGGGATGCCCAAAAATATGCCAATGCATTGCGTTTTGTGGGAGATATTTTTATAAATCACATTTAAATAACTTTCTACTGTAAATATCATAAAGAAATTGACAATTATTTTTAATACGCTAAAGTAATGTTTTGTATAAAGTATGATATAGTTAACCTTCAGATTTATAAGGTTACACTAAAATATTGAGATACATTAAAGGCTGCAATTGGAATTTAAGGGCTGCATTTATTTTTGCGTTAAGCATTTTTAACGCTTTCCAACAATGTTTAAGAGTGATTATAAATTCAATTAGTCTGTTTGTCTGCCTTTTTGTCCTTCTGTATGTCCGTTGTGCGATAACGTTAGTAAGGAACATTGAATGTCATACGATAAAACGAGTATGTACAGTTTGAAATATGTTAATAATCAATACGTACCGCATGATTTTTCGTTGTTTTATTATTATTTCTGAGCCTAATCAACATATTTTGCTTGTTTGGTAATTTTTCCCAAAATAAATAAGTGAATAATTATGTTTATTAAAAGGCATAAATTTAGAATATCTATATATATACTATTTAAGTATGAATAATTGAAGATTTCACAAGAAAGTATTTCTGAGTAATATACGGAAGGAAAAAGAAAAAAGAAAAGCAAGTACTATTTACAAATAAAAGCTAATTAGAAGTTTTTCAACATAGCTAAGTTTGTAAATAACAAAATTTGCAAAAAATAGAGTTCCTTATGCCAAAGTAATTAAAAAGTAATACGAGACAGTTCAAAATAATATTTTAACAAAAAAAAAAAAAAAAAATCCGGAAAAAACTTCAGTGATAATCAGACACGATACACAGTGAGAGGCGGAAAGAATTCCATTTCTGAGAAATTTAACGCTACTTATGTACCAGCAATTATCGAGAGCAAAAAAAGAATTTTTCAAATTCAAGACATTATCACTTATCTATTTTCAGCGGAGGAAAGGACTTCGTTTCGTAAAAACACTCCTTAGCTACAGGCAAATTTTTATCAAGGCGATCTGAAAAGCTAAAAATATTTTAAAAGTGCCAAAACAGCAGCTCTTATAATCCCCATAACAATGAAATCTTAAAATCTGATGACATAAATAGATTCTCAGAGAAATTAAATATTTTACCATTTACAAATATTAGCAAAAGATGGCGCCACTTCCAAAAAATTCTTTGCTCTTTATTTCAATTGAGATTCATTTGTGATAGATAACTGATATAATTTTCTATTCAATAATTTTTATATTACTGCTATCGATTGAAATAGTAATAATAATTATAATATTTCAAAGTTTTCTTTTATTTTTGGAAAATATTGGGATTTTTCGTATTCTGAAATTAATTGAACAAAGTAATATCAAATATTGTAATAATTTATATTACAATTCTAAAATTGTTTTAATAATTCAATTTCATAAATAATTTAAAAATATTTTTTTTTTTCAAATAATTTTAATGTAGCATTTATTTATTTATTTATTTTTTATTGATTATATAATAAAATATTTTAATAATAGATAAATAATGATACTAGATACTAATTAAAGCTAAATATATATATAATAAAATAGATTATATAATAAAATATTGCAACATTTTACTTTTATTATTATTAGAAAATGATAGAACTAACGAAATTTTATAAATAAAACAAGTGTGGTGTGCAAATGAGTTGTCTTTTTTTTTGTGTGTGAGTGTGAGTGTGAAATTATAAAAAAAAAAGTTGTGGAACATTGAAAATCAGGAGTGGAACCGTATTTCAAACTAAGTCTATATCTCAGAAACGATTCAAACGATTTTCTTCTTATTTACTACATACAGTCCCTATTAGATGTCTTTTTATACTTTTTAGTTGGTTTAGGAAAATTGACAGGCATCCTACTTAGGAAAGCTTAGAAATAGGTTTTGGAAATGAGTTTAAAAAAAAAAAAAAAAAAAAAAAAACAGGTTTCACCGATTTTGTTAAACTTGCTATATAAAGTTTATGATGTTGCTACGACGTAATTAATTTTATGTCTTCTGTCCCACACTCCACACTATCTTATCTCAAAAAAAAAAAAAAAAAAAAAAATATATATATATATATATATATATATAAACAAAAAATTCAAAACCAGATGAAAATTTAATCACAAAACACATGAGGGCCTTCATCAGGGGAGCTCCCCCATGTAGGGAAAGGAAAATGAGAAGTTTCTGACGAAACGCTGGTATTAACCACAAAATACGTTTCTGGGGGATTCTGCGTTTCTGTGTTTTGGGATTAAATTTTGATCTGGTTTTGAATTTTTTGTTTATTTATTATAGTTTTATATTTCCTTTTGCTGCTTTTGCGCATTGGTTTATAAAAACTTTGTTCTAGTTCTATTTATTTAATAATTCAGGTTTTACTCCCTCCTATATTTAAATTTTATCTTATATATATATATATATATATATATATATATATATATATATATATATATAATATGTATAGTGGTTGAAAATGGAAGTCATGTGACTGCTACATATCAGATTTATTTATTTTTGTTTAACCACCATGAAAACATAAATTTTATCCAAACCCTATTCAAATTTTATAAAACTAGGGATTATTATTATTTATTTATTTATTTTTTTTTTAATTTTTTTTTTTTTTTGGGGGGGGGCGGGGGCGATAGGATTGTTTTTTTCAGACAACAGAAAAACCTTTGTCCTCATTTTGCGGTACACCATCATGAGAAATAACGATAAATGATATGCCACCACAATAAATGAAATATGCTGAATATATCATGTATCACGATAAAAAATAAAAATAAAATATTAGTAAAAGAATTATGCCGAATTTAAATACAATAACCAGAGAAATAAAATATCAATAAACACGTTGACAATGATATGCTACATTTTAGGGTTCTCGTCCTAAATTAAATTCTGTTCCAAACAGAAATAAAAAACAATAATAAAAGTTTAGAGTAAATTAATATATATATATATATATATATATATATATTAATTTACTCTAAACTTTTATTAGACTTACTCTAAACTTAAATTAATTTACTCTAAACTTTTATTATTACTTTTCAATGTGATATTTATATATATATATATATATATATATATATATATATATATATATATATATAATATTTATGTACTTTTAGTAATCGCGCATTCTATTTTATTATTTCTTTTCCTTCTGTAATGCTGTATTGTCTATTTATTTTGCTTGGAAATTAATAAAAATTACTCAAGTTATAGCTTTAAACAATCAATCATTTTCCTTTTCAATTTTCTTTTCTTTCATATACATAAGGAAAAAATTATTGGAGTTGTGTAAAAATTTCCGACCTCCGGTTTGCAATAGATTTACACATATTTGGATGCCCTGAACAAGATTTAACCATTTTCAGAAAATATCCGTCAATCTTTGTGAGCGTGAGCAAATTTTGCGGGCGTTGTATCTCACGAACCAATGAACGAAGATCAACCAAACTTTATGTTTGGTTGAACTTGGCGTAAGATAGTGTCGATCAGATTTAGGCATATATCATGCAACAGGTGGCGTAGCTATGCTGCAAATTTCCCCGCTTAAGGGAAGGCTATATATCGTATTCTATTTATAAAGATACACAAAACTTCATGTGGGATAGAAAATTTTAAAAAATAAATTCTAGTGTAATTTCGGTGTCTATCGGCCTACAGCCCAAGTAGCACGGGAACGTTCTGTGAACGTCTAATAACGGTTACAGTCGTTCAAACACCGTGTTTCGTGTCAAGAGAACGTTCGATTAGACGTTCAAAAATAGCATTACTTAGAACGTTCTGAAAAGGTTTGCTTTGTACCATCTATAAAACGTACAACTCTAGTTCTATGAAAAACGTTCAAGTGTATCACCGTCGTAGCACGTTCTGTCACAGTGTGATTATAACGAATATGAGAAAATGCCTTTTTTTTTTTTTTTTCCTCAGTTTTTTTTTTCCTTATTTTCAGTTTCAAATTTTGTTGACATGTAGAATAATCATTGAAATGTAATAGAGATACGGTGAGAAAAAATTACAAAATTTTAAACTTTAATTATATGTTATTATAATCATTATACTTATTTATAATTTTATTTAAGTTTTATGTTGTTGAATTCTGTCAAACACATTACTCCAGATTACTTTTGCAGATATTCATTATTATTTGCTTCTTAAATTGTTAATAAATTAAGTTACGAAAAATTAATTTATTTTATTTATTTATTTATTTATTTATTATTATTATTATTATTATTATTTTGTATTTTCCAAGAAAAATGAGTTGGATAATTGGGAATTTTTGATCTCCGGTTTTCCATGGGTTTATACACTCTTGAGATGTCCAAAACACAATTCTATCATTCTTTCAAAATGCCAGTCTGTCTGTTTTTTTTTTTTTTTTTTTTTTTGGTGTGCGTGTTATCAAAGTTTTGTGGACTCTGTATCTCACAAACCAATGGACGGAATTTAACCAAACTTGATGTTTAGTTAGACTTTAAACTAATTTGCTAAATATCCGGAATATTTAATTAGATATTGACCTAAATATCAGCTTTGGTGCACATTAGCCTCTGGAATGTATCACCAGATATTCGCTTCTATTCTGTAAATTCTCCCTTTTATGGGGAGATTATATCTCAGCTTCTACAGTGCACAAATGCTCCAAACTTAATATGTGAAACAGATATTATGTAACACTACGCTGATTTAATTCGGGTGCATATATTGAGCAACTGGTGGCGCTGCTCTCCTGCAATTTAATCCCGTTAACGTAATGGCAATAATTCAGTTTTTGTGATATAAATAATTATAAATACACTGAACTTGGTATGTAAAATTAATATCATATAAAACTTTGCAGAATAATTTTGCGTGCATATCGGACAACTGGAGGCACTGGTATGCTGCAATTTAATTTTATTCAAGGGAACGGAACGCAATAGCTCATTTTCTATGATTTATCTAAATTTGGAACGTGAAATAGATATTACGTAAATTTTACTGATTCACTTCGGGTACATATCAAATGACAGGTGGCACACTGTTACGTTTCAACTTACGGGAAGCCTGTACCTCACCTTCTATAATACGAATACTTATCAAACCTTGTATGTGAGACATATATATAATGACAAAATGTGCTGCTTTAGTTTCCGTATATATCCACCGACGATGGTGCTGCTATTGCTTTCTGCGATTTTTCAGATATCTGTATTTCAGCATTTTTTGGTGAAAAATGTACAAAATTTCATATATAAAAATCTGGAGTGACTCCACTCGACTTTCCGAACATTGAGTAATTAACAGTTTTGTAGATAAAGTAAAGAAAGAGTAGTTGTTAAACAAACAAAAGAGAGAAAACCATAATAGAGTGTTTGAGTATTTTTCTCCATCTATTACACGTTGTTTTATTTAACGCTACTGAACTTTGAGCCCATAGATCATAATGATAAAGAAATTTTCGTTGTGTCCCTGTAAAAACCTATAAATGCTAGATTCACCAAAATGCTTATAGTTAGTGCAACAGTGATTTATAATACTCATATAAATTTTCAGCTGAATTCAATAAGGCGTTTAGACGCTATCGTACTTTTAAAAATTTAGTCCCATAGGCCATAATGATAAAGAATTTTTCTTTGTGTCCCTGTAAAAAAACTGTAAGTGCTAGATTCACCAAAATCTATACAGTTAGTGCAACTGTGATCTATAACATGTGTACAAATTTTTTGCTCGGATTAATAAGGCGTTTAGACGCTATCACATTTTTAAAAATTTGGCCCCATAGGCATAATGATAAAGAATTTTTCTTTGCGTCCCTGTAAAAAAACTATAAGTGCTAGATTCTCCAAAATCTATACAGATTGAGCATTTGTGATCTATAATATGTGTATAAAATTTTTGCTCAATTGAATAAGGCGTTTAGATGCTATCGCACTTTTAAGATTTTGCTCCCATAGGCCATAATGATAAAGAATTTTTCTTTGTGTCCCTGTAAAAAAACTATAAGTGCTAGATTCACCAAAATCTATAGGGTTCGTACTATGGTGACTTACAATATGCGTACCAACTTTCAGGTTAATCGAACAATGCGTTTAGACGCTAGCGTGTTCACTCACAGACATACACACATACACACACACATACATACATCATCGTAAAAATAGTGAAAACGGACTCAGGGGACCACAAAACGTATAGAAACATCAAAATCTCGAATTCGGATTTTTGACATGATTACAATACTTTCCTCACTATAGTGTTCGGAAAGTAAAAATGTTAATTATAAAAACCTGTGTTGATTAAATTTTTATGATTAAATTAATAAATTTTAAAATTTTATGGAGGCTGTATCTCACGAACTAATGAACGTAATTTATTCAAACTTGGTTTACTTGGACTATGACCTAAACTGGTGGCGATTATATTTGTTAATAAATCGTTCAATAGGTGGCGCTATCATACCATTATTTTCAGAATTTTTAATATGTCATAATAGGTCAAAATTTCGTATAAATGTACATGAGTGAGCATTATTTTTAACTTTTCCCTGGAAAATTAAATATGTGTATATATATATATATATATATATTAGTAATATTTAATAAATAAAAAAAAAGTATGGGCAATTTGTATAGTTCATCGCTTTCGCTGTTGTATTAAAATTTTCAATATTCTTGCCAGAAAAGTCGTCTTTACTTTTAAAGCGAAAGGATGAACCCTAAATCTGTGATAATTTAAAACAAAGTTATCGACTTTTCACATTTTTCATTATGTAAAATACATTTCTTAAGATACATATCATGAAAAACGGCAGTTTTTCTAGTGACGCAAGCGCAAAAACAAACGAACGCCACGACACTCAGCGGAAACGGAAAACGAACGAAAACTGCGACACTTATATATACAAGAATTTTAAGATCAAACAAACCGCTGAAAGCCGACACTTAATATCCCAGGAAATATAGGAGGTTATGTTCTGATATTTTCAAAATAGACTTTCACCTTCTGTCTGATCCTACCCTGAAATCTCTACATTTCTGCGTGCAATATATTTCGAGATATGAATTGGCTCATTTAAATTATAAATGGACGGACTAATGTGTAAGAATTTTTTCTCGAATATGGCTCGAGCGAATTTAGTTAAATTTATATATGATATTAATCGCTTTTATCTGATGTGCCTGACATCTCCCTTTTCCCTAGGAAAACTCTTGTTTTTTTTATAACTCAGTTTAAAAATCGAACTATTTTTTACTCCGAAAATACCGTGATGCGGCAGTTTCGCGGACGAATTTCTTCTCTTCCATCTGAAATACTGAATATCAAATAATCGTTTTGGCTCCATCTATCGGAAAGCGTCAAAAATAAACACAAAAAATAAAATAAAAATATTTTTCTTTTTTTAATATATATATTAAATGAGTTATTTATTTAGGTACTTGTATTTTATATGACATTTGTTTATCAAAAATATTCTTTGTATTTACATTGTTTTCATGCTGATACGTTGTTAACTTTCAAAATTGGTTCTATTTTAAAAGGTGATTGCAACAACAAAAAATTTTTCCTTTATTTTCATAAAAATGACAAATAATATGATAATCATATGCAAATATTTGTAATTTTTTCAAAATTAGGTGATAAATCACTTAAACTACGGATTGAAAAAATTCTTAAAACAGAATTTGAAAATAATTAATTTGCTCATTAAGTTTCTAGTATATATAATATATAAATTACAAAATGTTAAGCTATAATAAAATTTTGAATAGATTAAGATTTTTTTTAAATTAAATTCATAACAAACTATACTACTTAAATATTTACCAGTATAAAATTTTCACCTTTTAAAGATTTTTCTATTATTATTTATTTTTCTCTTTTAAATCAAATCTATACCTAAAAAATTTTAATAAGAAATAAATATAAATAAGAAATTTTTGTCATTTTTAAAATGTACTATATTATGCCTTTGTAATGTTGCATGTGTCCATCTTTTTTATCACTTTTTATAAAATTTTAAAATTTTATTTAGTTTGTTATTTTGTTCGAGTATGACCTATAAAACAACACTTTTAATACAGTGTTATAACTCATTACCATGCTCCTTTAATTTTACGTTTTGATCATTAACCCCTAAAAAGTAATGATATCAATACAAAAAACCCTTAACGGGTTAAAAGTTTGTGACGCAGCACTGTACTTTATGGCTATAAGAATTAGAAATACGGGTCTTAAAAATAATGATATCAAATTTTCAGTGACGCTTTGATATTAATTAAATTATACATAGATTTCCTTATTTGAATTTGCTTTTTCCTTTTATTTATATTTACAGTGTAAACGTTATTTTCAACATAAAATAATATATAGCATTTACTCATTGATACCTTTCCATTCACATCTCTTATACTATGAAAGCATGTGTTTTAAAAGAAATTATATGAAATTCCAGTAACGCAGTGGTGTTACATTAAGTGATTTGTTTTTAAATTTCTCTGCAATTATTTTGTTTTGCATATTAAAGTATATGTGCACATTGAAATATTGCTTTTAATTTTCAAATACGCTGTCAAATATATCACTTTCATTAAGCTTATATTATGTACTGAAATATATTTATTTCAATGAATTATTCTATCTTTTGCGTCACGCCATCCAAAACTGTAAGTAAAATATATGGAAATGTTTACTTTGTGTCATTTCATCCAAATAAATTGAAAATGCATGCAAATAGATATCGTGATGCAAAGAAAAAAACTGAAATTTTTTTCAGTTTTGGATGGCGTGACGCAAAAGATAGAATAATTCATTGAAATAAATATATTTCAGTACATAATATAAGCTTAATGAAAGTGATATATTTGACAGCGTATTTGAAAATTAAAAGCAATATTTCAATGTGCACATATACTTTAATATGCAAAACAAAATAATTGCAGAGAAATTTAAAAACAAATCACTTAATGTAACACCACTGCGTTACTGGAATTTCATATAATTTCTTTTAAAACACATGCTTTCATAGTATAAGAGATGTGAATGGAAAGGTATCAATGAGTAAATGCTATATATTATTTTATGTTGAAAATAACGTTTACACTGTAAATATAAATAAAAGGAAAAAGCAAATTCAAATAAGAAAATCTATGTATAATTTAATTAATATCAAAGCGTCACTGAAAATTTGATATCATTATTTTTAAGACCCGTATTTCTAATTCTTATAGCCATAAAGTACAGTGCTGCGTCACAAACTTTTAACCCGTTAAGGGTTTTTTGTATTGATTTTGTATACTTAGATTTTTTTTTTATATTTAGTGTTATATTTGTTTGAGATGAAAATCGTATACATTTACTATGGAAAACAATTTTGATAGATTATTTTAGCAAATAATATTTATGAGATCGACCTGCGCAGGAAAATATAGAAGAAAGTTTTAGAATGGCCTCAGTATAATAATTTTTAAAAAGGTTAAGTTTTGAACAGTATGAAAAATCTTTATTAGAAACGATTGTTATTGAATAAATTGCTTGATCGACAGAAATTTTCGCCGGGCGTAAATGCCATCTGCTCTGTTTTTGCACAGGAAGTTTGTATTTCTTGGCGTGACCTGTTGGATCCAAAGTCCTACTGCTTGCTTACTCATCATATTTTGTAATTACATTCAGATTTGAATTTAACTTTCGTTCGGATACACTACAACAGCTTCAAGATACAGACAGATAAGTTTTCTTACTTACTTTTCCTTTTTATAAAATTTTCATACATGTGCATTGAAATTTTACAAAATTTATTAAAATTTATGAAAAAAAAACGTATAATATTTTAAAATTAAATTTGAAAATTTTAAATTTTTTACATCTTTCACGCTAACTCCTAAATTTATTTCGTTCAATATTTTAATATTACAGTTCAACGTTGCTAGCAAACCCATGCGAATTTTTCGCACTTTTCTTATTTACTTTTAAAATTTGAAACTCATAAATATTATACCGAATTCCCCATCTAATTAAAATTTTAATTCGCCAGAAGCCAAATTATTATTAGTACCAAATTAATATTGTGCAATAGTGAGACCAAGATCATTCAAAGAAAGGTTTCAAAATAAAATTCATGGTTAAAGGCCCAGTTTCATATTTTCGCAGTCTGTAGGCAGTACAGTTATAGTATAGGATTTCCATGATGCCTTTTAAATTTTTGTCGCGATGATGGTGATGACTTTTTATTATTTTTTTTTTTGGTATATTTTGTTAAAAATAATAATAAAAAAAATAATAATTCTTATTTTGTTTATATTTTTATGTTTATGATTTTTAGTCAATTTATGACAATTATTCATATTCTGTATAATCTTTAAAGTACTTCTATGTTTAAAATGACGCTTATAAAGATTGAATAAGCAATTTTTAAAAATATAGTTTTCCATAAAATAATGTAATCAGACAAATGTCTTAATTTTTTCTTATTAGTTCATTGAGTTGAGTCCGCATGCTTAAATATTGTTCATTTTTAATTTTTTTTTTTTTTTTTATCCTCGCGTATTTCAAGAATTACACTACTATATCGTTTCGGCAAAAATTAATTGCAACTGATCCACGTTAAAGAAATATATAGATAGATTTAATCATGTATGTTTATATTTTACAATACACTGTAGAAATGTAAAAGCAGGGAGAAGTGTTAAAAAAGAAATAGTTACTAAAGTGAATCTTAATATTGCTAAATGTTTTAAATTTTGAAGTTTATTTATTTTATTTTTATTTATTTATTTGTTTACAGAATATACTTTTAATTATTTTTTTATTTATTTTCCAAAATGTTTCACCACATTTTATACTGTTATATTCCACTGCATGTGTATGTAAAATTTATAAACTCAAAATCAATAATTTAAACAAATTTCGCATACGCATGATTTGAAATATGAAAATATTAAGTAAATTTCACGTAATCTATTTAAATAAAAAAACAAAATAATAATAATAATTTTATTTTTCATATTTTTAAACGTATTTAAAATACACCGCTGTTCAAAATTAAAGGAACAAACCTGCTTTCCCATTTTCTTCTTTTATGCATAACTTTTAAACAAATAAACACATGGACATAAAATTTGGGTGTCATGTTCGTTATCATATCATTAATCGAATTTTACATAACTTTAGAATAAGTAATAATTTTAAACTAATAATTATTAATTTTTCTCAAAAGTAAGCTTTGGAAAAAATAAAAAAATGTCAACAATTTTAGCAAAGAAAACTTAATAAAAAATTGTGTTAATGATGCATTATAAACAAGTGAAGACGCACAGCCCTCAAATGTTAAACAAAATCCAGGTTTTACTTTCTGTGTTCACTTTTCTTTTACTTTAATAACGGAATTTTTGAAAAAAAAAAAAAATAATAATTACTAATTTGTATAAACTGTGATCATGACCAGAATAATAAAAACGTCGATAAATAATTTAATAATGAACGCCTTATCCGATTTTCATGTTTCTATGTAAAATTAAAAAAAAAAATATATATTCACACGCGAAAAAATGAAGAAAAAAAGAAGAAAAAAAAAGTGACTACATGAAGAAATATACGGTTTTAATCTAACGCATGCATGCGCGTACACCTTTAACCTATCTGTAATGCATCTTCATGACCATTTTTCATTAAGTTTTCTTTTCTAAAATTGCTGAAATTTTTCATTTTTTCAATGTTTACTTTTGAGAAAAATTTACTGATATTTAGTTTAAAAATTATTACTTATGCTAAAGTTATATAAAATTCGATTTATGGTATTTTAAAAAACATACTATCCAAATTTTATACTTCTGTGTTTATTTGTTTGAATTATGTGGGGAAAAAAAGAAAACAATAAAACAGTTTATTGTTTAAATTTGTACACTTGTGTACTTCTTTTAACTAATTTTTATTTTTTGTTTTCCATTGATTGTGCATTATTATAGTTTAAAAATAGAATATGTAACATATCTGGGCATTAATTTGAGATTTCATTGATAATTTAAAATTTAGTAAAATACTTTTGTGTTTGAATGCTAAAAGTTTGCAGTAAGTTTTAAAATTTAGACATAAATATTTTTTAATTTTTTTGCTTAATTTTTTTGCTTCACTCACCGCCGCTGGAAGCCGAAGCTAATGTTATTCAATGGGAAATTTTTCTTTTCAAATAACTTATTAAGTAATACATATTTAAAAATTCTGTTTTCACATTATGAAAATTCCCAGCTGTTAAATTGACGGAACTTTTTTTAAAAATAATTTTTTTAATTTTTTATATTTTACTTCGAAGCTGCAAAATACGAATTTTCAATATGTGAATTTTTTTCATTTTGCAATTTCAAAATAAAATGTTAAAAAATAGAAAAATACTTTTTCAAAAAAGTCCGTCAATTTAACAGTTGGGAATTTTCTGAATGTGAAAACAGAATTTAAAAATATGTGTTAGTTAATAAGTTATTTGTAAAGAAAATTTCCCCATAGAATAACATTGGCTCGGGGTACCGGCGACGGTAAGTGAAGAGGGCCGTTAACTTATTAAAATTAATATCCAAATATGGTTATATTCTATTGTTAAATTATAATGATGCAAAATCTAGGGGGAGGGAATAATAATTAGTTAGCAGGGGGCATATTATCTTAAAATTTTTCAAATTATTCCAGAACTTGAATTTATTTATTTATTTGTTTTTTAATTCAAATATTTATCTAGAATATTCAAAATACTTGATCTGTTGTTATACCGTATTTCAATGCATGTATGTAAAATTTTAGAATATTAAGACAATTATTTATGAAAAATCTCATAATGGCCTACACAAAAAGGAAAAAAGAAAAGCAAAGATAAATAAGAAAATGAAGAAAAAAAAAAGAAAAAAAAAAAAAGAAGTAAATAACAAATACAAAACTTTGAACACACACTATAAAATTCAAGAACTCGAAGCAATTGTTCCGGGTCGAGAAAAGATACAACCCTTCATCAACCGAACAAAGTAGGCACGAGTACTGCAAAAAATCTCCAACGTAGCTCTTGTATTTGCAGCACTCGTGTCTATTATGTTCGTCTGACGAAGGGTCGTGTCTTCTTTCGACCCGGAACAACTGTTGCGAGTTCTTCTATTATATTATACATGAAACAAATTTTTAGCACGTTCAAAAGTTGTTTACATAACGTTGTGAGAACGTGTGTATAGAACGTTTTCAGAACGTTTCTACACTATTTTAGAACGTTTACAGTACGTTTTCTAGAACGTTCTGAAAATGTTTATAACGTTTTGAAAACGTTCTAAAAACGTTTAGAGCGTTCTGAGACCGTATATATAGAACGTTCTCTGAACGCTTCTATAACACCGATGGTGATAGCGACACGTTCATTGAACGTTCCCTGAACCGTACTATTGTACGTCTTCAAGATGGACAAATAGACGTCTATAGCACGTTCAAAGAGAACGTTCTTAGAATGTGTTTGCAGAACAATTTTTGAACGTTCAGAGAACGTTTCGGTGCTGCTTGGGAGATGGTGCTGTTATGCTGGAATTTTTCCAGTTTACGGGAAGGCCATATTTCACCTTATATATAATCTATAAATGTACAAAACTTAATAAATAAGATGGCTATCATAAAACACAGTGCTTATTGGATGCACATCGCAGACAGGTGGCGTCGCTAAGCTGCAATCTTCTTCGTTTACTTGCAGGCTATATCTCAGCTTCCACTGAGTATAAATACAACAAACTTCACAAGTGATATATATACTTATTATAAAATAATATGCTGATTCAAACTGGCTATATATCTGCATTCAAGTAACGCTCCTATAACTTCTTTTCTGAAATTTCCTAAATGGCTATATCTCGTCATCTAATGGTTATAAATGCTCTTAACTGCATATGTAAAAAATTTATTGTGGAAAGCTATGCCGATTAAATATTTTGTGCACGTTAACCGGTAAAAATATTATACAGAAGCCATTAGAATAAAGTTTTGTGATAGGCGCATCATACTAGTTAATGTTATTAAACATAAGGGGGGGGGAAACCTTGCCGAAGAATTCTTTATCTTCAAAATAATGCAATTTTGACTAATTTCATAGAATTATCCTCTAGTAAAGAAAATAATTATAGTAATAAAATATATATATATACCACATTACATAAACTATTACATTTTAGTCTGTTATGCAACTGAATATCATCTAATTAAAAAAAAAAAAAAAAGTTCCGCATGGTTTACAAAATCGGAGAAGATGCAAAATTTCAGGAGAAAGTGTATGTTGTGAGCATCACAAAAATTTTTACTATAATTTTCTATACAAATTCAAGTAGTGCAAATTTCATATTAAAATTACTCTCCATGATGAATCCAGACGACTTTTATCTCAGAGCAATATAACATAAAACGTCAAAAGTTGAGGAAATATTAGCTAGGGCACTTTAGAAAGACCCGCACAGAGAGCCGTAACAGCACAGTTAGGCTTAACTTATCCACAGTACATCTTAAGGACGTTTCTGGGAAGACATCTTGAAGATATCCTGGGGAAGCGATGTGCTGTCTGGGGAGTACTCCACCCTACTCCACACAGGAGGGGAACAACCAATCTAATGGTACATCCAATTTGGCCTTAACCTGAACACCAACGTACATCAAACTTAACCCGTTAGTAGTCGCTATAGACAGCGCCACCTATTAGAGATTGCGCACTTTTTATTTAACTCTCACCAATAATTTTAAGAAGTGTTGTGATCGACGTTTCTTCGATTTTATTCGCGTTTTATGTGTATCAAATGCCCCTTCTAAAAATTTTTGGTGGCTATTAAAAAAATCTGGAAAAACTGAATTATGGGCGGCAAATTGACCAACTAGCGACTACTAACGGGTTAAAAAAAAAAAAATTAAATTTGTGCCTTACAGACAAAATCTTAAAAAATGCATTTTTTTTTTTTTTTTTTTTTCAGGTTTTTTTTTTTTTTTTTCTTTTTTTGTTAAAAATAAATGTTTTACGAATCCAATATATCCTTCTTTTGAATATAGGAAAAAATTATCAAAAGAATATATATATATAATATATATTGTATACATATGTATATAATTATATAAATTATTATTATTAACATTATGTTTTAGAAAAGTAATAGCCGATTTAAATTCCACGAAACTCGAAAATCTGTAAAATTTACAAAATTCTCTGTGTCTCACATTGTGAAGATTCGTAAGAGTTTACTGTAATACCCGGAATAAAATGGGTTGCGAATACAGGAAGCATGAAAGAAAAAGTAAATCCACAACAAGCACACAGAAGTTGAAGTATATTTACTCTAGCTTTAACAGCATCCCTTCAATGATAAAATAGAAGTTTCTCATGGGAAATTACCATTTCAGGTCGTTCCATATTAACTTTTATCTGCCTTTTTTAGAAAAGAGGAAATTTCGATTACTTTTAGAAGCAAAGAGGCATGAATATTTAAAATTTTCAATAGTTTACATTACATATATATTTAAAAAGATAAAGAAAGAAAATAATGTTTCACGCATAATATGTTGACAATTTTCCGTTTAAAAAAGAAAAGAAAAGGTGAATGACACTTTTACAGAAATGTTTAGCAGCATTTTCAATAAAGACCTTCTTGCATTCTTAGCTTAAAAAGTTTTTTTCAATTTCGAAATTAATAAATTTGAATATTTTTACGACAGTTTTACGTGGGATTTAAAGCATCGTTTTCTGTTATTGCCTAACAGCAGATCTATTTCAGAAACTATAAGAGGAAGAAAATCGTTGATAAAAAATAATTTTCTCCCCCCCCCCCCCACTCTACCGCTGAAAAAAAAAGTAAATAAATAAATAAAATTATAAATAATAATAATAAAAAAAAGTACAAATTCTGTCAAAGACAGAATTTAGTTAAGTACGGAGGACTATTAATTTCAATCTCATTTTTTGACCGTAAAAATGGGCCACGTACTTTTTAAAATGACTGAAATGAATTAAAGTGAACTGTTGCCACCTACATTTTTTTCTTTGGTTAATTTAAAAAAAATCTAATTGTCGTGTCAAAAAACTGTTTGCACCCCTGGATTCAGAAAAATCGCCCCTTTCATTTGGTACCGAATTTGTAACGATAGAACTGATATTTTAAATTTATTTTGGTGTTACACAAAACTGCTCTACAGAAACTGGCGACGACGTTTTTACCAAAGTCCTAAAAAGCCTTTTTTTTTTTCTAAGTAACACATAAAAATTTTTGAGCAAAACAGAATTTAATTTAGTACTATAGGACTTATTTTAATTTATTCTTCCATATAAAGGCATGCAGTAACTGTGTTTATTTCCTGAGCATCAGTTACTGTATTCATTTTTTAAAAAAAATTTTTCCTTCGCAGTTTTTTAATTTTTGCTATCATTTTAGTAATAAATTAATATGCCTAACGCAGTTGCATAAGTAGAGGTCATGGCGAGAAAACTCCAAGATACTTCAGTGTGAAATTTATATTTCGCCAAGGAGTCCTACACTAAAGCTGTTTTCAATTTCTTTAGCAAAATTTTTCTTAATTTTATTTTAATTAATCTTTTTAAATGTTTGAACGTAATTTTTTTTTTTATTATTTTTTTTTTATTTCGACACAAAAATAAATGTATTTGCTCATTTATTTATTTATTTATTTATGGCCTTTTATATATATATATATATATATATATATATATATATATATATATATATATATATATATATAATTTTAAAGTTAAAATGGGATTTTTATATACTATATTTCGCACCAATTATGGGATTTAACTAAAAAACATGGCATTAGCTGGATTTTGTCCTGATAAAAAAAGTGTACCCATTTTTGATAAAATTTAATAATCTTACTAAAAATCCGAACAAATACAATGACAGACTTTCAGCTTTATATATATATAAACAAAAATATTTGTAGGTTCATTCACTGTGATAAATAAAAATTGGCGACGACGCTCTCTGGAAGAACTAGTACGACATGTATGATTAAAAAAATTACTTTTCAACAATCTTCTTTTTAAATAATTTTTTATTATTTTGCAGTTTTATTGCTGTACTTTCTTTTAAATTTTAAATCATTTAAAGTTAAAAAAAATAAAATAAACAAATAAAGATAAATAAATATAAAATAAAATAAAATAGTAAATGAGAGTGGGGCGGCATTTGAAACCCTCCATCCCCTAATAACCACCGAGATTTACTGAGCTAATAATTGCAATTTCATAAACACTCATACATATTTATGCCAGAAAATTCATACCGATGTTGAGCCGAAATATTTTTACCTGAAAATAATCAAAGTTTTTTTTTTTTTTTTTCTTTTTAGGACGGAGGACTATTAGTCGTTTCAATCTGAAGTTTTTGTAGACCAGTTTTGTGTAACACCAAAATAAATTAGAAATATCAGTCCTATCGTTACAAATTCAGTACCATATGAAAGGGACGATTTTTCTGAATCCAGTGGAGCAAACAGTTTTTCAACACGACATTTAAATTTTTTAAATTAACTAAAGTATGAAATTTAGGTGACAACACTTCATTTTAAATCATTTCAGCCATTTTAAAAAGTACGTGGTCCAGTTTTACGGTACAAAAATGAGATAAAAATTAAAATAAAAAATAAAAATAAAAATTTTACAGATTGAAATTAATAGACATCTGTAAAAAACAATATTCACTTTTTTTTTTTTTTTTTTTTTTTCTTTTTCCAAATTTAATTCCACCTGATTACGATATAAATAAAATTGTTATAACTATTAAGAGAGTTATAAACTGCATAAAAAATCAAACTAGTTTTCAGTAAATTTGGTTAAAAACAAATTATAATCCTAAAAATAAATAAAGAAATAAATAAAATAAAATAAAATAATAGTTAAATACAAATAAACTAATAAAACATAACTGAAAATTTATATATATATATATATATATATATATATATATATATATATATATATATATATATATATATATATATATATATCACTTTCAGTCCTGTATAGAAAGACAGAAATTTAAAAAACTGCATTAGTTTTACAAAAGAAGAAAAAAAAAAAAAAAAAAAAAGAGGAAAGAAAAAAAGTCCCTTTCCTTAATTTAAAAAATGTAAACTAGAAAAATAATGTTTTACTCAACCACGTACAAATGTTCTATTTAAAAATTTTCCATACAGTCAATACACTTAATGAACTTTCTACAGCACTTGAATTTTTTTTTTTTTTTTTTTTTTTTACAATATAACAATTTTTGATGCTTAATAACAAGACTACCTACGGAAAAAAAAAAAAATAATAATTGATTAAAGAAAGGAAAAACAAATTATTATGAAGAAAACTATTATAAATATCCTAAAATAACACAAAAATACTCTTCATTATTATTACGTTAAAAAAAAAAAAAAAAAAAAAAAAATTAAATGTTCAAACATTTAAAAAAAAAAAAAGTATTTTTTTCCCTCTTATTTTTTCTGGAATAAATCAGATTTCAACATAAGGACGTGATGACGTTGGTACAGCGACCCATCAACGTCGAGAAAACAATGAAAAGAAAATTTCATTATCGTCAAAGCACTAATGTTAATGCATGCAAAACAACAAAATTTTACTTTCAAGAGGGGAGTTTTCTTTTTTTCCCCATTCCCCCCCCCCCCTTTTTCGTTCATCCAATATACCAAACATCGAGTACTTTCCTTTGTACACTTAATAATGCCAAAAAAATAAGTCAAATTAGCTAAAAAAAATTATAGAGCGTTGAAGAGATTCTTTCTGGAGAATTTTCTGTCAAAAAAAGATGTTTATCCCTTTTTTTCTCCCTCCTCTTTGAAAGAGACCGCTCAATATAGATTCACTTAAAAAATATTTTTTTTTGAAAAAATGAAAAAAAAATAATTTTGAACGTGGGAAGTTTTTTATAGTTTATGAAGACAATGGATTTTACTTGGTATCTATATAATAATTTGAAGAGTTTGTTTGTTAATGTAAATAATAAATAAAGCAGCTCTGTTATCTTATTTAGTACAAAAGAAATGCATTTTACAATATAATATGTAAATATTTAAACAGAAGTCGTATTTGTATACTTACTTATTCTTGTTTGGATAACACTTTTTTATATGTATAAATATCATCTCAATTATTAAAAAGATGCTTAATATTCTCTTTAAAATACCAATTTTATTTGTTAAAAATCTATTTCTTTTTATTTCTTTTATGTTCTTAACTATCTTTCATTTAAATTTGAATTACTTTTGAAATAAAAAGTAAGTATAATTTTGCTTTCTTACTCCTAAAGCGAAAAAAAAAAAGTAAATTCTGAAGGAGTTATTACAGTGAGTAAAATGTAAAAATTAACAGTAAATTTATATTTTGTACATAAATAAATAAAGAGTTATTTATTTTATTTTATTTATTATTATTATTATTATTTTGAAAAGGGGTGTGTGGGGAATGTATGAAATGAGAATTCAATTTTGTTTTCCAATAAATGTCGACTGTCTGCACCAGGGACCTAGGTCTGGTAAAGAATCCCTCCTTAAAAGGCCTCTGGCAATGGTCCTAGCCTACATTTACGCGAGTTTCGGAGAAAACCATGGCAAACACCAAACGGCTAGGCCGATGACCGCGACCTGGATTAAATACTGATGAATCCCGCCTATCAAATTTGAGAATACAACCTCTCAGCTAGTGGTGAGAACCAATGGGCTATAAGTATTGTTTCTGGAGAGCATAATTTATCAAATAATTTTCAAACATGATAGTAAAATTTAATAAAACGAAAAAATAACTTGTTTGTATGTAGTTACGGGTACGAATGGCGTCAAAGTATTACCTTATATAAGATACAAAATAATTAAGCGGCATATATGTAGTGGCACATGTAGATTAAAAAAAAAAAAAGTTACGGGTTTACTCACAAAGATATACATACTATTGAACGTCAGTGTAAAGAAAACTTGCTTTGTTTCATGCTCTTTTTTTTTTTTTTTTTTTTTTTTTTAACTGAAACTTTTTCGCTAATTATTTGTAAGTATACATTAGAAACAAAAAAGCTTAAAAATAATGTATCAAATGCAACCTTCTTATAAGTTCTGCTACAAAATACACAAATTCTATTCAGATATCTATTCTATAAAACCTATTTAAAAGTTATTATTCTAGCAATTAAAGAATAGCATTATTGAAAGAAAATAAATTTTCAATTTATCAAACATTTCTAATTGATCTTGTGGTATTATTTCTATTATTTGTGAATATTTTTCTTAATGTATTATTTAATCTTTTTAAATTAAGTTTTACATTAGAAATATTTGCATCTTTGATTTAAAGAAAAAAAAATCTATAATATTAAGTACATCTTTTCTTTATAGTCTTGCTTAAATTATCTCATATAATCTAAATATAGCATATAATCTTATTAGTTTTCTACGATTTACAAAGCTTCACCCGGGGGTACTTCCTCCCCAGGAGGGAAGGGGGGGGGGAGCAATGCTCCTACATGCTCAAACTTTTTTCCCCTAGTTAACTACTACTATTATAAATAATTAATATTAATTTTACAATCACACGTTAAAAATAACGCTTATTTTGTACATTGTCATTTATTCAAAATTTTGTCTTATACTGCCATGTTAAAATTTTAGAAAAAATGGGAACAAAGCGCCACCTGTTAAGCGATTGATCTTCAAGTCTAATCAGCACCAGTTTAGGTCCAGGTCCAACTAAATACCAAGTTTGGTTTAATTTTATTTATTATTTTGTGAGATACAGCGTCCACAAAATTTGTGATACACACACAGACAAACATTTTCAGAAACAGTCAAATCGTGTTCAGGAACTCTCAAAACGTGTAAATACATCGAAAACTGGATTTCAAAAATTTTCACGAATCCAACACTTTCTTTTTTATGTATATAGAAGAAAGTAATAATGATATTTATTCTTAAAAGTTTAACAATATATATATATATATATATATATAATGCTATTAAAAACTAAACCTTTTTTTATAGTTTTATAAGAATAAGAACCTTTTCTGTCTTTTACCTTCTCTGCAGCATGAATATAGGCATACATGTGTATATCTATATTGAAGATGTTTTTGCAGCTTTATTACATATTATATGCAAAAATAATATTCCAGCATATTCTACTTTTAAAATTTCAAAAAAATAATAGCAAGAACTTAACGCTTTTTGATTTTTTTTTGTCATTTTAATAATAATTTTGTACAGTTAATCAAACCAATTTACTTCGAGCCTCGTCCTTCAGTAAACAACCAATGAGTGGGTGATCTGCTGAATCAACAAAACTGTTTACTTAAATCAACAAAATAACTTTGCTGATTGAAATATATATTAGTTGAATCAACAAAACTGTTTATTTAAATCTACAAAATAACTTTATTGATTGAATTAACAAAAAAACTTTGTTGATTGAAACATATATTGGTTGAATCAACAAAACTGTTTGTTTAAATCAACAAAATAACTTTGTTGATTGAAATATATTAGTTGAATGAACAAAACTGTTTATTTAAATCTACAAAATAACTTTGTTGATTGAAACATACCTTGGTTGAATCAACAAAATAACTTTGTGGATTGAAAAATTTATTAGCTGAAACAACAAAATAACTTTGTTGACTGAAACATATATTGATTGAATCAACAAAAATGTTTGTTTTAAATCATCAAAAAAACTTTGATGTTTGAAGCAACTTATATTGGCTGAATCAATAAAATAACTTCGTTGAAAAAACATATATTGGTTGAATCAACAAAACTGTTCGGTTAACACAACAAACTAATTTGGGTTCTGGTAGTAAAATTTTTGCTGAAGCTATACCAACAAAACATTGATTATTTCTGTGGAATGACATATAGGAATACAGTTAGAATTTTAATATATAAGATTTTCCTTAAATTAAAATATTACATCCAATAAAATCAAAATGCTACTTAATTAAGAATGAGAGAAGGGAGAAAAAAATATATGAGTATAGATTAACCATGAAAATTTAAACAAATTCGTAATCTTAAAATAAAATAAAATAAAAATCATTCCGATTTTTTCGATGAATGCAATTTTGTTGAGGATTCTATACTAGCGCTTATTTTAAAATTTTTAGTTAAATAAATTAAAAAAAAAAAAAAAAAAAAAAGTATTTTATGCCAAAACATTTAATTCCCTAATCCATGCAAAAACTCTATCTAGGGAAAATCTCATTAGAAATTTAATTTACGGCTCAAAAAAAAAAAAAAAAAAAAAAAAAAAACTCAAAAGTAAATATACCGTGACTAAAATATTCAGTTGAATAAAGAGAGTTTAAAAAAAAAAGTCGATTTAGAACCTTAAAATATAATTCCGTTCATGAAGTTAAATGACTGTGAAAATGCATAAAAATTGTTTCGTGCTTAAAAATTTATTTAGCATTAAAGAAATAAAATGATAATACAATGTAGGACGACGTGGAAATATTCCTCGGTACAGAGGTTAAATTTTCTTTTATTTATTTTTTTCCCCCATAAAAAGAATTTAACGTAGTTTATTGTCAGATTAAAAAATAATTAATTAACATAAGAGTACGGGACTCTTAAAAAAAAAAAAATTACAAATTAAAGTATTGATTTCTTTCCCTATGAACAATGATTAACAATGAAAAAAAAAAAATTCTTTTAAAATATAATTTTACTTTTTTTTTTTTTTTTTTTTAGTCGAATTTACATTACAAAAGTTTTTTTTACACTGATTTGTTTTCAAACAGGGTTATTTTAAAATAACTGTATAAGATTGTGGTTGTATGGGTTAAAATCGATTGACACAATACCTTGCGAAAACCTGGGTGGCCCGTTTTTATGTGAGTTTAGAAAAAAACTACAGAAAACTTCAAACGGCTAGACCGATGAACGTGAACTGATCGGACATGGTACCTCTTGTCCTCGAGCTTCTGCAGCGGTAATAGAAATGTAATTGTATAAAAAATCAGATCCATGTTTTTTTTTTTTTTTTTTTTTTCCGTTAAAAACACGAGGTTCTTTATTTCATCTATAACGGAAATACATTTCTATTTATAATTTTAATAATATTGACGTGCGTTGTTTTGTATGAACACAATTATTTGGTTAATGGCATTATAACTGTTGCTAACATATTCTGAAAAATCAAATATCCAACTGAATACTTTTCAAACACTTGAGCAAATTTTATATTGCCTTAACACAGCATAGACAGCACAAATTGTTGAACACATGCCATTAAACAATGGTGTCATTACTGCTAAGACTAATCTCAAGAGGAAATACAATCTTATTTTTGCTTTATAAAAACCCAAATATTCTCAATGGAATAAAGATAAGGAAAATTTCCTGGCCAGTCGGGGACTCACACTGTAAGAAAATTCCGTAACGTTACGCATTATTTCAAGCAACGTTCCTGGTTTTCACGGTTTTTTTTTTTTTTTTTTTTTTTTTTTTTTAAAGATTCCTGGGAAAAATAAGTTTTCTGGCGAAAAAATTCCTGAATTCAGTAAGTAGGTGTTTCTTTTGCGTGGCAACATCTTTGATATCGGTGGATCGCCATCTTGGCTTCGTATCGTTCGTAACTTTTTTCACGTGTGTCGCATGTGCTTTGATTTTTATATTAACAACTGTTGGATAATATACTAGAGAAGCTGCTTTACTTAAAATTAATCAGTGCGTGATTAATTTAATATTTTAATTAGCAATATTTTATGCATATTCCATTATTTTGATATCTTCGTATATCGTTCAAAACATAATTGAATGTCTTTAATTTCATTATATTTTCTTGCCTGATTGAACTGCTATGGTAGTTTCTTATAAGATTATTATTTTAAAAAACCTTATTGAGTTGGCAGTATTTTTATATAGAATTCATTTATTTTATATATTTGTATATCGTATTTTCTAAACTGAATGTTTTTTGTGATTTTTGTTGGCAAGTATGTAAAATAAACACATGTATCTTTGTAAAGAAGATTGTATGAATAAATTTGATGATAGACATTTTGCTCTGAATCATGTTGCTATCTTGCTCATATTATCTATTTTAAACTGTAAATAAAAATTACTTGAATGTTTTCTTTGTATCTTAATATCCTAACTGAGTGGAATAAAGTTTCACTAAATCATCACTAGAATTAAGTTTTTTTTTTTCTTTTTTTAACCCATATTTCAAGCCATTATGATGTAATCTGACAATTGGGTGTATATAGTAACTAAATGAAATCAGGTATGTGTACAAAAGTAGCCTATTCATCATTATTTACTGGGAGAATTCCTTTTCAAATACAACTTTAAAAAATATTCTGTAACATAAAATTATCAATAAAACTACTGTTATTAGTTATAATAAACTTTGAACATTTTAAGAGTTGCAAAAATGCAAACCTATGCGTTAATGTTTTGTCTCCCCCCCCCCCCCCCCCCCAAGAATTTTTTCTATCAAAAAAAAAAAAAAACAGCATGCCAAATGTATGCCAAAGCCCTAAAAATCTATAACATTTAAAAATAAATATCTAATTCAGCATGTATACTTCCAGAACCACCTTAACACATTAAAGATTTTGTGTTAATGATTTTTTTTTCATTAGTGTTGATTAAAAAAAAAAAAAAATAGCGATGGCTTTCTGAAGACACTTGCAACTTCTTCAAAAACATAGTAGAACTTTGAGATTTTTCCCATACCAATTAAGGAAATTTTATATGCTACATTGTACTGAAATAGGTTACAAAATGAACACTTGTTTAACATTTTGTTACTCATGCGTTATCTGACAAATATATATATATATAATTGGAAATGAATTGGTCTGAATGTTGGAAAATACTGAAAGTGTGTTATTATGCACTGGAAGACTTAGCTTTAACTCATTTGAGTATTAAAAATAAGGGGGGTAAAAGCACTTTTAAGGATCAAGTAGTTTCTTATACTGTTATCTAATTCAGGCAAAAGAACTTTGTTTAAAAAAATGGTATTAGATTTTTAACATATAAAAAAAAAGTTAAAAGGAAAAATTTTAATTCATATTCTGTTAATGCTTCTAGAGTGGCTTTTTATCGTAGAATGTATTATAGTTTCAAGGCATTGGGAATACAAATGATTTTTTCTGTAATTGCAGAAACACCAAAATGTTCATCATACACTTTTGAACTGAGTATTAAGGAATGTTTGATTGTTAATTATTTTAATCTTGTTTTCTAAAAACAATGTCTTCACCTTTGTATTCCCAATACCTGTCATATACAAACACTGATTTTCTGTAAAAAAAGTTAAAGCAAAAATGTACAACTTTTATATTTGGCGATCATTACATAGATAGCAAAATTATATTTCTTTTTAATCCCAAATGTTGTTATGGATTTCGGTCTGTGTGTAGAGGGGGGAGTGGTAAAATATTATAAGCCTTCTGAGAGGGAGTATACAATATTTTTCTGTCACAGTAAAGGAGGGGCAACCATTTTCTGCCATGGCGAAGGGTGGCCCACAACCTAATTTTGTCTTGTCACATGGGGAGAGGCTGAAAGACTAGCATGTTCTTTCAGAATTTTAATATATTTAATGAATTTTCAAAATATTTGACATGATAACAATTTTAATACAAAACAACGTATATTAAGTTTCTTTTTTTTTAAATATCTATTCTATAAGGGAAAAAAAATACGATAATAGTTAAACATGTATAATTTTGCAATCAAATTAGTCTGTACAAAATTTTAAGATAAATATTACATTTATGAACTATATATATATGTGTGTTTAACGTTCGTGAAATAAACAAAAATTACCTTGGAAAACTTTTAAGCTAACTAAATTGTGAACTATGTATTGGTCAAAATCAAAATGATTCTTCAGGTACATCTATGAAATATAAAGTCATCCTGCTTTTTTACCTGGAATGTTACTGAATTTAAGTGAAAAAGATTTATGTATTTTTCAGAAAAGTTCCGGGTTAATTAAACGAAGGTTACTGATTTTTAGTGTGAACGTTTCTGAATTTTTCAGAAAGGTACCGGATTAATTCCAGGAAGGTTACTGATATTTTGTGGGAAAGTTTCTAAATTTTTCAGAAAGGTTCCTTTTTAATTCCAGGAAGGTTACTGACTTTTAGAGGGAATGTTTCTGAATTTTTCAGAAAGGTTCCTTTTTAATTCCAGGAAGGTTACTGACTTTTAGAGGGAATGTTTCTGAATTTTTCAGTAAGGTTCCTGGTTAATTCCAGGAATTTTACTGACTTTTAGAGGGAAGGTTTCTAAATTTTTCAGAAAGGTTCCTTGTTAATTCCAGGAAGGTTATTTGACTTTTAGAGGGAATGTTTCCGAATTTTTCAGAAAGGTTCCTGGTTAATTCCGGGAAGGTTACTAGTAAAAATTAGGCACATTAGCTGCCCTAAATTTCCCAGGAACGTTCCTGATTTTTTTTACAGTGCATATATGCGGTTTTCTTTTTTTCTGTCTGTTTTTTTATTGAATTTTTTCGAAAACTCTTTAATCTGAGATGCCGAGTACGAACCTTGAATGCATTTGTCGGCGTATCCGTTCGAACTTTGTAATACTCAACGTGAGGTAGCTTGTTTTCACGCGAGTTTAGAACAGAAACATGGAAAACTCCATACAGCTAGGCCGATGAGCATGAACTGGGATCGGACATGGTATTTCTTGCCTTCGAACTTCTGCAGCGGTGCGGTGACAGATATGTAATAGCATAAGAAATCAGAGCCACGTTTCTCTTTTTTTCCGTTAGAAACACGAAGCTCCCTATTTCATTTATAACGAAGATATTTCTATTTACAATTTTAATAATATTGGTGCGCGTTGTTTCGTATGAACACAGTTATTTGGTTAGTGGCATTACAGCTGTTGCCAACATATTCTGAAAAATTAAATATCCAAATGAATACTGTCCAAACACTTGAGTAAATTTTATATTGTCTTAACACAGCACAGACTGCAAAAATTGTTAAATACATAATAACAATATAGTGTCATTTTTGCTAAGACTAATCTCAACAGGAAATATAATCTTATTTTTGCTTTATAAAATCCCAAATATTATCAATGGAGTTAAGATCTGGTGAGTTTTCCGGCCAGTCGGGGACAGATATATGCAGTTTTTTTTTCTTTCTTTCTTCTCTCTCTCTCTTTTTTTTTTTTTTTTTTCGAAAGCTCTTTAATCTGAGATGCCGAGTTCGAACCTTGAATACATTTGTCGGCGTATCCGTTCGAACTTTGGAATACTCAACGTGGGGTAGCTTGTTTTTCCGCGAGTTTAGGACAAAACCATGGAAAACTCCAAACAGCTAGGCCGATGAGCGTGAACTGGGATCGGACCTGGTATCTCTTGTCCTCGAGCTTCTGCAGCGGTAACAGGAATGTAATTGCATAAAAAATCAGATCCACGTTTTTTTTTTTTTCCCCGTTAGAAACACGAGGTTCTTTGTTTCATATATAACGAAAATATTTCTAGTTACAATTTTTATAATATTGGCGCGCGTTGTTACATATGAACGCAGATATTTGGTTAGTGGCATTGCAACTGTTGCCAACATATTCTGAAAAATCAAATATCCAAATGAATACTGTCCAAACACTTGAGCAAAATTTATATTGTCTTAACACAACACAGACTGCAAAAATTGTTGAATACATAATAACAGTAGTGTCATTATTGCTAAGATTAATCTCAACAGAAAATACAATCTTATTTTTGCTTTATAAAAACCCAAATATTCTCAATGGAGTTAAGATCTGGAGAATTTTCTGGCAAGTCGGGGACATATATATGCGTTTTGTTTTGAAAACTTTGTGATCTGTGATGTCGAGCTCAAACTTTGAACGCATTGTCGGTGTATCCGTTCGGACTTAATCGTGATTTTCTTAGGAAATCGCGTGAATACAGACTATGACCTCCTAAAAAAAAGATCCTCACGGAGGACACGCCAGCGCCACTTAGATATAGGTTCTTAACGTAGACAAATGACCGTAATTCCTACACCAACACCAATAAATTTTGATAATGTTTGGACTTTAATAAAGTGCACATCGTTTATTTAGATATAGGTAATTATTAACATATTTTAAAAATAAATAAATAAATAAACCTTAAATTTATAAATTAGATGATTTAATGCACAAAACAAAATTTATTACAATATTCACAACGTATTTTATGTTTATTATACATATTTAAAGCATTAAGTGAATATAAGTATAGTGTAATTATCTAATTGTTTAAAACATCAGTTTCTGAAACAGGATAAAATTCTGTCAATAACGGAAAAACAGCTTGCTATTTTGCACACAATTTTCTGAATTCAAATGATATACAAAGTTTGTGCTATGAGATGGACTACACATTTGATTATCAAATTGCTCAAAATATGTCTTTTTTATTGTTCGCGCATGCGCAGTTCATACTAACGCTCATATTTTGTATTTAATACATTTGTATTTCGATTGCAGCATATTATTTCAAAAGAGTTATTCTCAATTTATCTAAAAACAGAGATAATTTTCGTTGAAAACTTTGCATATTATCAGTAAAAAGCATGCTGATATTTCTTTCAAATTTTTTAAAAGATGTATACATATATTTGTTATTTAACATGTTATCGTTAAACAAACGCATCAAAAAATTACACAGGGTCTATATTCAGATACCCTACAGTTACAGATCACTTCGTTTTCTTGGAGATACAGGGTGTTCGTAAACCTTATTTGAATTTGGTCAATTTATTATCCGTTCCCAAATTATTGTCATAACCCAACCTTCGCTGGAAAGTATCAGGACGACCTTGTTCTTAATATATCCAGTAGCTTGGAACATTTCATCAACAGATTTTAAATTCAATACATATATATATATATATATATATAAATCTTGCTAAACTTTTGAACAGGAGTTTTATACATACACATATATATACTGTTGAGTACTCGGGGTTCGTGAGTTGTCTGAGAATGAAAGGCGAATCTTGCAGAGGCTCAAAAGTTTATTCACAGAAAATTCTAGAAGATTACAAGTCTATAAACCAAGTATCCATTTCAGTTTCACCAGTAAACGCAGCTAAAATAACAGCTGATAACATCAAATTCATAGCATTAAACTGTAGCATAGCATTAACATACATCAAAGGCTGTAATCAAAGATGCTCAGCGCTCTTTACGCATCAATCAATACCTTGGCGAAAACTGACGGACATGGCGGATCGGGACTCCTTTTATACCCGCGTAGAAAACTGAGATATCGATAATAAGGATTTTCTCGTCAAGGTCGTCAAAAAAGTCGCCAAGAAACGAAAAATCGCCAAATTTGGCGCCAATGCCACAATCTGCCTTAATGAAACTTTTTAAAGCAAAGTAAGCTATTTTAACGAGAAAACTTGCTAGAAATGCAGAAAATGAAAATTTTATAACCTGACAAAGCCTCTTTAAAAGAATTTACGTAAAAATAACTACTAGTATCTACAAATTTGTAATAATATATTTACTTGATACCCCTGAATTCATGGGCCAAAGTTTAAGGGGAGATAAGACACACTATAGGGATTCAGAATTACATAGAAACCCATATCCGCAAATGTTTAAGAACCGGGTGTTTTGGTTATTTTTTAACAGACGCAGGCGTGGTTCTGAATGTTGAATTTTCAATAAACATTTTTTTCGTGCAAATGATTACATAGAAAGATATACATAGTGATATTGCTTTCTAATCGATGTATTTAAAAGCACTGATTGCATTAAAAAGAATATTGCACACATTTGAGCACTTACTGTAATATTGCGTGAGTAGAGAGCTTTTTCTGATTTCTTCAGTATTTCTTGTTTTTCTGTCTACAATTTTCATTCTTTATATGTTCTTCATATATTTCTTTATATGTATTTTACCTACACTTAAAGTTTGTCCCATGAATTTAGAGAAACCCTGTAAAAACATAAAAAATGAATAAATAACTGGCAGGTTCATGGTGAACGGACTGATCACAGTTGCTCTACATTAAATATTGAACTTATGACAGATTACTTCTCTCAATAAAATGCAAAGTATTGGTTTAAACACATTTTTAAATATATAATTTCTTACAAAAAAAAAAAAAAAAAAAAATCCGCGCAAAAACATTTTAACACATTTGTGACCGCTGACGAAGATTCAAATCTTTTAGAAATCTGTAACTCCTCCAGAGGGTGTTTCTTTTGCAAACTGTATGTTGCTATATTTCTTAAGAATATTTCTGATATTCATATTTGTACAATCAAAATACTATGGATACAATTATTTTCACTAGAAGGAGTATAATTATTACGTATATTCATAATAATATAATAAGGATACAGAAAACCCTGTTCTGAAATTATCTGGCTTGAATTAGTAACGCCCACAGGTGGAACATACTAACCAAAAAGACAAAAACATGCGGTCGTGAAAGTGTTAAGCACTTGTTCAAGAAGCTTTCATTTCGAAAATGATATACAAATAATAATTTTAAAAAATTACTTGTAAGAAGAAATATTATAATATTTTAAAGAAGTAATTTGTCAAAATACAACATTATAAATGAAATAAAAATTACGTTATCGTAATGTTGTGATTTGAAAAGTAAATGTAATTGTAGAAATGGATGGTTCTAAAAAGTGTTTTTTGGAAAGAAAAAATGTTGCTGTTCAAATTCAAATCAGATACCCAAAATGCATTAATAAAAACTTCAATTACTGTGTAATGAATAATTCCCAAAACAGCAGACTATAAAAAAAAAACCCACAAAAACATGAGAGCAGAATTAAATTATTACTTTCGGAAATTGAGAGAAAACAAAAAATATTTCAACGATTCGCAGAAAAGAATAGTTATAATCAGGCAACTTAAAACTTATTAGGGAGTACAAAAATTGCATCCTCTTTCCTAATTGGTTCTAATCTCTAAGCGAAATATAAGTCTTTTCTAATTCCCAAATTAGAAAAAAATAAGAAAGAAAAACAGTCAAAAGCTCAATTTATCCTATGAAAGCTCTCGCAGGCTCTGCGAGAGAGAAATCTCATTAGAAAATTTCATTTACGGTTTTTGGAGGGAAAGGGGAGGGGGCTCTTTAAAGTAAATACACCGTGAATACAATATTCAACTTATTAAAAAAAAAAAAAAAGAAAGAAAGAAACAAAACAGATCCTTAAAAAAACAATTTATCTCTTGAGGTTAAATGACCATGAAAATACACTAAAGCTCTCCGGGTACAGAAATGTTCATTTTCGGAAAATTTGTTTCTTTCCTAAACAAAACTAGTTGATGAAAACATGGAAAGGGCAAGGTGTAAGCTTTTCGAAGCAGAGGATCTGGAGTTTTAATTTATATTAAGAGTAAGAGAGGTAATTCAGACAGTTCTTGATTTTTTTTTTTAACTTAATACTTTCACAGAAATGATTGGATTTGTTGAAAATGAGCCTTCTTTTTTTCCTTTTTGAAATTAGATTTAAAAAATAGTTAAATGACTTACAAAAATTTTTAGTGTAACCAAATGAGAAAATTGAACATTGTTTATCAATCTGTTTTCGGGAAATTATTTATTTAATATATATATATATATATATATATATACATTTACTTGATGTTTTTAAGAAAAAGATTAGCTTTAATGTCATAGACACATGTGCAATAATGTGTCTGATAAATTAAAATAATTTTCACCAGAAATTTATTAATAGGATAGAAATACACTATATATAAAATTCTTTTTTAGCTTTATTTGTAATTTTTCACAACATAAAATGAAGAACATTTATATTCTTGTGTAACTTCTTCGGGTGTTTAAAAGACGACATTTTCAAATGCACATTATTTAGGTGTGTCGATTGAAACAATTTAAGGCAAAAGCGAGTTATCAAATTAAAAATATGTATATCTAATATTCTTCCATAAAAACTTTTTAAAAATAAATAAATGTGGTATATTTGTATTTATAAAATATATATTTATTAAACATTTTTAATAGGATATTCATTATTAATTTTAAGCATAATAAAACGCATTGCGTATTAGTTATTTTTTTAACGAATTCAATAAAATTATCTTCTTAATAATTTGCACCGCCATAGCAATGGCCGAATGGTTTCACTCTCGAAGCTGGAAAAATAATCTATATAAATAAAGAGAAGTGTCTGTGTGTGCGTGTGTCTGTCTGTCTGTCTGTGTGTGTGTGTGTGTCTGCGCTCTGGTGCTCACACTACTGATCGCAGAGCTTCCAAATTTGGCATATAGGTACCTGGAACCCAGCAGGTGTGCACCTCATCGAGATTTTTTCGAATTTCGAATTTGAATTTTTTAAATTAATGTTTTTCAGATTTTAAATATTGGCTTCTTTGTTTCATTTTTCATAGATTTATTCTTTTGCTTCAATCGTCTGCGTATCTTAGCAACGGCTGTTACGCAACTTATTTTTATTTAATACATTCATTTGAAGGCGATTTTTTTTTTTAAATTATATTTATTGAAAAGTATAATTAGTTTTAAATTTAAAAACGTATTTATAACAGTTATGTTTAATTTTTTATAGTAGAACAACTTCTTATTTTTCATTTTTTAATTAATTCCTTTAAAAGAAAAAACTTTTATTTATTATTATTTTTTTTATTTACAGCATTTATCGGGAAAAATGGTAGTATATACATAGTAAAAAGGATTAAATTGATTAAAATGTATTTGTTTATATATATATATATATATATATATATATATATATATATATATATATATATATATATATATATATATATATATATATATATACTCTTTTTTTTTTTTTTAATCTACTTTATTTTATTTTATTTTATTGCATTGGTCGGAATCAAATCGCAACATAGTGTAAATAGCATGGGCTATAAATACATGGTTCAAAACTAAAATATTTAATAGATGCTGAGATACAGTCATCTTTAAAATCGTAGTTCTTAAATAGTAACACATTCCTCCCCTGTCGTCGATAAATATCCAGATTGCTCGGGAAAGATCTTTCTGCCGGCATGGGAAACCTAGACCTGATGCAGTGCGGGCGGGAAAAGAGCTGCCGTAGACAGCGGGTACCCGAAGCGAAATTTGGAGCAATTTCAGTTTTTTTTTTTTTTTTTTAAGCTATTGTATAGCTTTTATCGCGGGCTTTGAGCGCGGCGACCGAATCGAAAAATTCCGTAACGAAAAAAAAACCTAACACAGTTCGGCAGACTTCGGTAGACTTCGGCTGTACGAAGCTCGCACGGATCAAGACGAGCTGCTCCGAAATCGGAAGAATACGTAAGCAGCTGTTTGTGAGAAAGTATATAGGTGTATAGGTAGGTATCTATCATTTATGTACAACAGTGAATAGCTGTACGTGTAAAATTTGTGTATAAAGTAGATCAGATAAAACTTGAATATCCCCATTCGACTTGCAGGCCTTTAAAACCTATTAAATACCTTTTCTCTATTAAAATTTGTTTTCTTATCGGTCACCACGCTAAAAACGTGTAACTTGAATTAATATCAAAGAAAAAACTTGAATATCCCCATTCGACTTGCAGGCCTTTAAAACCTATTAAAATTCCTTTTCTCTATTAAAATTTGTTTTCTTATCGGTCACCTCGCTCAAAAAAGGTAACTTGAATTAATATAAAAGAAAAAACTTGAATATCCCCATTGGACGTGCAGGCCTTTAAAACCTATTGAAATACCTTTTCTCTATTAAAATTTGTTTTCTTATCGGTCACCACGCTCAAAAAGTGTAACTTGAATTAATATCAAAGAAAAAACTTGAATATCCCCATTCGACTTGCAGGCCTTTAAAACCTATTAAATACCTTTTCTCTATTAAAATTTGTTTTCTTATCATTATTATTATCTTATCATTATTGTTATCTTATTCATTAATATCAAAGAAAAACCTTGAATATGCCCATTCGACTTGCAGGCCTTTAAAACCTATTAAATACCTTTTCTCTATTAAAATTTGTTTTATATCGGTCACCACGCTCAAAAAGTGTAACTTGAATTAATATCAAAGAAAAAACTTGAATATCCCCATTCGACTTGCAGGCCTTTAAAACCTATTAAATACCTTTTCTCTATTAAAATTTGTTTTCTTATCGGTCACCACGCTCAAAAAGTGTAACTTGAATTAATATCAAAGAAAAAACTTGAATATCCCCACTCGACTTGCTGGCCTTTAAAACCTACTAAAATACCTTTTCTCTATTAAAATTTGTTTTCTTATCATTATTGTTATCTTATCATTATTGTTATCTTATTCATTAATATCAAAGAAAAAACTTGAATATCCCCATTCGACTTGCAGACCTTTAAAACCTATTAAATACCTTTTCTCTATTAAAATTTTTTACTTATCGGTCACCACGCTCAAAAAGTGTAACTTGAATTAATATCAAAGAAAAAACTTGAATATCCCCATTCGACTTGCAGGTCTTTAAAACCTATAAATACCTTTTCTCTATTAAAATTCGTTTTCTTATCGGTCACCACGCTCAAAAAGTGTAACTTGAATTAATATCAAAGAAAAAATTTGAATATCCCCATTCGACTTGCAGGCCTTTAAAACCTATTAAATACCTTTTCTCTATTAAAATTTGTTTTATATCGGTCACCACGCTCAAAAAGTTTAACTTGAATTAATATAAAAAAAAACTTGAATATCCCCATTCGACTTGCAGGCCTTTAAAACCTATTAAATACCTTTTCTCTATTAAAATTTGTTTTCTTATCGGTCACCACGCTCAAAAAGTGTAACTTGAATTAATATCAAATAAAAAACTTGAATATCCCCATTCGACTTGCAGGCCTTTAAAACCTATTAAAATACCTTTTCTCTATTAAAATTTGTTTTCTTTTCATTATTGTTATCTTATCATTATTGTTATCTTATTCATTAATATCAAAGAAAAACTTGAATATCCCCATTCGACTTGCAGGCCTTTAAAACCTATTAAATACCTTTTCTCTATTAAAATTCGTTTTCTTATCGGTCACCACGCTCAAAAAGTGTAACTTGAATTAATATCAAAGAAAAAATTTGAATATCCCCATTCGACTTGCAGGCCTTTAAAACCTATTAAATTCCTTTTCTCTATTAAAATTTGTTTTCTTATCGGTCACCACGCTCAAAAGGTGTAACTTGAATTAATATCAAAGAAAAAACTTGAATATCCCCATTCGACTGGCAGGCCCTTAAAACCTATTAAAGTACCTTTTCTCTATTAAAATTTGTTTTCTTATCATTATTGTTATCTTATTCATTAATATCAAAGAAAATCCTTGAATATCCCCATTCGACTTGCAGGCCTTTAAAACCTATTAAATACCTTTTCTCTATTAAAATTTGTTTTCTTATCGGTCACCACGCTCAAAAAATGTAACTTGAATTAACATCAAAGAAAAAACTTGAATATCCCCATTCGACTTGCAGGCCTTTAAAACCTATTAAATACCTTTTCTCTATTAAAATTTGTTTTCTTATCGGTCACCACGCTCAAAAAGTGTAACTTGAATTAATATCAAAGAAAAAACTTGAATATCCCCATTCGACTTGCAGGCCTTTAAAACCTATTAACTACCTTTTCTCTATTAAAATTTGTTTTCTTATCATTATTGTTATCTTATCATTATTGTTATCTTATTCCTTAATATCAAAGAAAAAACTTGAATATCCCCATTCGACTTGCAGGTCTTTAAAACCTATTAAATACCTTTTCTCTATTAAAATTTGTTTTGTTATCGGTCACCCCGCTCAAAAAGTGTAACTTGAATTAATATCAAAGAAAAAACTTGAATATCCCCATTCGACTTGCAGGCCTTTGAAACCTATTAAAATACCTTTTCTCTATTAAAATTTGTTTTCTTATCATTATTATTATCTTATTCATTAATATCAAAGAAAAAACTTGAATATTCCCATTCTACTTGCAGGCCTTTAAAACCTATTAAATACCTTTTCTCTATTAAAATTTGTTTTCTTATCGGTCACCACGCACAAAAAGTGTAACTTGAACTAATATCAAAGAAAAAACTTGAATATCCCCTTTCGACTTGCAGGCCTTTAAAACCTATTAAATACCTTTTCTCTATAAAAATTCGTTTTCTTATCGGTCACCACGCTCAAAAAGTGTAACTTGAATTAATATCAAAGAAAAAACTTGAATATCCCCATTCGACTTGCAGGCCTTTAAAACCTATTAAATACCTTTTCTCTATTAAAATTTGTTTTCTTATCGGTCACCACGCTCAAAAAGTGTCACTTGAATTAATATCAAAGAAAAAACTTGAATATCCCCATTCGACTTGCAGGCCTTTAAAACCTATTAAATACCTTTTCTCTATTAAAATTTGTTTTCTTATCGGTCATTACGCTCAAAAAGTGTAACTTGAAATTATATCAAAGAAAAAACTTGAATATCCCCATTCGACTTGCAGGCCTTTAAAAACATATTAAAATACCTTTTCTCAAAAAATAGAGTTAGATCATTCAAATTTGGTACATCGAGGTTTTCGATACTTACAAATCGATTGTGGATATTTTTATGATATATTCTCATTGCGGATACATTCTCATTTATTCAATAAGAAAAAAAAATTGTTTTCTTATCGGTCACCACGCTCAAAAAGTGTAACTTGAATTAATATCAAAGAAAAAACTTGAATTAATATCAAAGAAAAAAAAATACTGCATAAATAAATTAAATAAATAATTATAATTGCATAAGTTGATAAAAAATGCTATGCAATAGCTTTACCGCGGCAGTCCTCGAGTGCCACACGTATTTTTTTTTTTAGTTTTTGTGTATAATGTGGTGTAAAAAATAAATATTAATTCAATTCTTTCGAAAATTCATTTAAACATAGTGACCAGCGAAGCGGGCGTAGCCTGCTAGTAATAATAATAATAATAACAAAAAGAAAAAAAGAAAAAGAAAGAAAGAAAGCAAAGACATGAAGGAAAATTGCTTTTTGAAGGCAAATGTAGTTTAAATCTAATTTTTTCTTACACATTTTTATTAATAAATCTGCAATATTCACAGCAGGAAAATCCCTAAAGATACCATCAAAGAATTAAATTATTACTTTTAAAATCTGCAAACAATGAGGCAAGCAATAAATAAGTAAAACAACCCACAGAAAAGAATAGTTATAATACTGAAATCTGAAACTTATTATTATGCATACAAATTTTTACTTTCTTTTCTAATTAACTCTAAAATGCACTGAATGCGAAAAGAAAAATGCAGTTAATTCCCGAATTTGCAAAAATAATAGAGAAGAAAAAACAGTAAAAAGCACAATTTATCTTACAAAAGCCATCACAGACATTGCGAAGACAGGAAGATCTCGTAAGAAAATTCCATTTACGGTTTTTGAAGAAAATCTCTTTAAGAGTAAATACATTGTGATTTACAGATTCAGTTTATAAAAGTAAATTAGGTCCTAAAAAAAATAATGTCAGTATTTAGAAGTGTTAATTTTGCGCAATTTCGTTCTTCTTCCTAAGTAGAATTAGTTGTTGATATTTAAAAAAATAATCGAGATATAAATTTGTTCTAAGCAAAAGTTTTGAGGCTTTAATTTACAATACGATCAAAAAGGAGATTCTTGCTAAGCAATTGTGTATATAATGTGTTTATTTATTTATTTTTTCTTATTTGTTTGTTTATTTATTTTTAAGAAATTATTTTTAACTAAAGCAAGGTTTTTTTTTCTTTCTTTTTTTTTTTTTTTTTCTTTCTTTTATACGAAAGGTTGTACTATTTCTTTCAAACAGCAATTGTTGTCGCCGTTTATTTATTACACCTTGAAACATGCAAATATTTTTGTTTTTATTAAAAATATATAAAGCTGAAAGTTTATCATTGTATCTGCACTGATTGTTAGATTTTATCAAAAATTGGCACACTTATTAATAAAGACACAATCTAGCGAACGTTGCATTTATTTATTTATTTTTCAATTGGATAATTGATTTAAAAAATATTAACTAAAAATCCCATTTTAGCTTTAAAATTATTATAAAAAAAAAAAAAAAGAAGAAGAAGAAGAAAAACAAGATAATAAAAATAAATAAATAAGTGAATATATTTCTTTTTATGTAAAAAAAGGGGGGGGGGGAAGGGCAGAGAAGAAGTACGTGCAAAAATTTTTCTTTTTAATAATTAAAATAAAATTGAGAAAAATTATGCTAAAGAAATAGAACAGCCGTACAAGAACCCCTTTGCGAAATTTGAAATTTGGTCCCGAATTAGCTGGGACGTTTCTCGCCAAGGTCTTTACTTTGGCAATTGCAATAGCCGTTTTAAATCATCGCCAAAATGACCAAAAAAATTAAAAGCCACCAAGGGGCTTCTATGCCAAAGGAATTTTAAGAAATGAGTATAGTAACCGATGCTGTGGAATGAAACACAGTTACTGCATGCCTTTATACGGAATAATAAGTCTTGTCGTACTAAATTGAATTCTGTTTACAAGAATGGAAACACATTTTTTTTTCCTTCCCCTGGAGTATTAATGACAGACAATTTAAAATAATAATAATAATAATAAAAGAGAGTGTTTAGATGTAAATAAAAATGACTTTTTATATGTATATAACATCGTATTGACAATAGAAATGTAATACAGAACCTGTTTGTTATATGAGTTAGTTACTTTCGTACAAAGAAATGAACTTGTTCACAATTATTTAAAGCTTTCATAAAATACTTGATTTAAACATTTTAGGATAATTTTAAATGTACAAATACAGGATGGCAAAAAGTCCGTAAATACATTAAAAATTCATAAAACACCAAAATATAATCAAAATAAAAAACGGCTTGCAGGTTTAGCATTGATAGGTCATGAGATTTTTTTTTAAGATAAGAAAAAATAATAATTCAAAAAACAGCCGACAGATGACGCTGGTGCGAAGTTGGAAATATGCAAATGAGTCAGGCGATTATAAATACTTACGCTCTTTGATCCGGCTATAGGGATATTTAAGATCCTGGGTGTATCCATTCCTCCTATCCAATCTGTCGGAATAATCCGCAGAGAGCTGCCATGTATACAACCGGACATGCTGCCCTCTGCCGTTGCTGCATTTATGACACTCCTGCGATGCGTTATCACCTGTGGTGATGAATATGGGTAGCACATATTGCTATAATAAATGACTTGGTAACATTATTTTTGTTATTTGCGTGTCTTTTCTTTCACTTATGTACGAAACGCCACCTATCAGCTGTTTTTTGATTTTTTTTTTTTTTTTCTTATCTTAAAAAATAATCCATGACTTATCGCTGCTAAATCTGCAAACCGTTTTCTATTTCGGTTATTTTTTCGAGTTTTATGAATTTTTAAAGTATTTACGGACTTTTTGCCCACCCTGTATATAACATTTAAAATGTCTATCAGTCTGTTCTTGCAAAAATTAAAAAATATATATATATTTTTTAAATTGTGAGGTTGTTGATGTTGAAACTGCTTACAACATGTCAAATACTGAGAAAAAGAGAGTGTATTCGCAATTTTTTATATACATGTACTCTCATCATCATCATTATTATTATTTTTTACTTTGGTTGTAATTTCTATTTGATTTTCTGTTTATGCTATCGGTATATTGACGATGGATATAGAAAATTAGTCTTATATTGTCTCAGAAAGAATACACCTTTATTTTTTTCCCCCAGCAAATAGCATAACTACAGCATTCGATATCTCGTAATTAAAAATTTTTTTCAATATAAAGTTGATTTTCTTTCTCTCCTTTCTTTTTTTCTTTTTCCTTCTATTGCGATTATTATGAAGTTCGTGAAAAGAATAATGACGTTTTCTTGTTTTCACACTATATTAACCCTTTGCCGGTCCTATTTATTTTCACTCCTCTGGTCAGTGTAACGAAATTTAGGGATTTTTTAAATTCAATATCCACCATTAAATTCTAACTGTAACGGTTGCCTAATCGTTTCGAAGGTTTTCCATTATGTATATCAAATATCACTCCTCAAAATTATTGATGATAGTTGAATAAAGAGAGTCCTTAAAATTGGCAACATTGTTTAGAGTGCTTTAGAGCATTAGGGTCGGTAAAATATTAAGTCAAAATCTCAGAAACAGTTCGTCGTCCGCACTCGCTTAAAACAGAAAAGGAAAATTTAATCTATTTGAGCCACTTTTCACTCATTCATCATAATGAAAGACAACTACTCATGATGAGTGAATTCCCTCAAATTGTTGAGCTGCTGTGAGTAGTTCAGATTTGAGGTATCTGAAAAAGTTTATTTTTGAATAAAATTGAACCAGAATTAACTGAAGCTGATTGATGCCCCCAAAATCATTTTCCTTAGATTGTGAAGATCTAACCCAGGTGAATGCGCTACTATTATAAGCCACTATTTCATACAGATAGTTGTTAAATAGCCGTTCTCAATTCTTTTCAAACGAAAATAATCATATTATTTAACATTTTTTACTTATTTTCACATAAAATAAAATTATGGAAATAAAATGAACTTTTTAAAAATATCCGTACTCATTTAAAATTCAGAAAAAATTCTTGAAAGCAGGTCTTCAGTGATGAGCAAAGATTTTTAGTAGCATGAAACTGATTTCATTATAAGTTAATATATTTAGAAAAACAATTATATTCTTCCACGCCAGGCTGCAGAATTTCTTCGATAATTGTGAGTTTCAATGTCAGAATGTAAGTAACTTGTCTAGGGGGGAGGGGGGGGGTGAATTATTATTCCCGATATTAATTTTAATTATAAATAAAATGTTATAACTAAAGAATTTAAGAACGTTATAAAAATTAACAATTAACAGATACGTGATCTGATAATACCAACAACGCTCAAATAAAAGTTATTTTAATTCAATTTAAATGCTAGCACACATTTTTTCTATGATTTTCATTTACAGTATACCAATTAATATTTATATGCAATAAAATTTCTGCTATATTATCAGTTATATCTAAAACATTTGTTGCACTTATTAAAATAATTTTATATTTTGACATTTTGCTTTTCTAATCACCAATCTTCTCAATACTTTTTAAAAAAACACAAAAAACATCAATTGTACTATAAAAAATAAAATTTCATGAATTATTCAAAATATGGCCATTAGATGGCACCGCTTAAATTACACATTTTTGGTTTCAGCAAATGAAAATGGTTTAGAATTTATACAGAATTGAGTTGATTGAGGAACATTCATTTTCAGTTTTGACTGAAAGTGAAAAAGACTGATTCGGCTCAAAGGCTACATATTTCGAAAAATTCTCTCAAATTAAGTTTTAAAGAATATTGCGTTCGTTTTTGAGTAAACAATTCGCTCAGGCATTTCAAGTGAGTTGGAATTAAAATAATCCCGATAGTAATAATATTACATAATTTAATGCACTGAAATATAATAATGTTATTTAGTGTACTCAAGAAAGCGTTTGTCATTATCACATAAGACATAAAGTAGTCAAATATGTCTTTGTTCGCGACTTTTCTGGTGTGATTAAAAAATTACTTCGTGATTTTTTTTTTTTTTTTTTTTAATCTGAATTCCTCGTTTCAAAATAATTTTGAGGAAACAAAACGCGCTTACGATAATAAATTTATCAAAAATAATTATTAAAACATAAAAGTATTAAATAGATATGCATATAGAATATACAAGGTGATTCAAAAGCCAACGTACAAACTTTTAGGGGTGGTAGGGCACTTCATAAGGCTAAAAATGGCATACAAACTCATTGACACAAACGTCATTTTAACCTTTAAGAACTGGATGTTTTTGGCTACTGTGTACTGCTAATTTCATCTATTGTGTAAATTTTAAAATTTTGTATGCTTCGCAAAAATTAACACAATGTTCTTATTAATTGCAATCAGTGCATCGATAAAAAAAAAAAAAAAAAAAAAAAAAAAAAAAAATCTAAGTAGTGTTTGGGGACTGCCGATAGAAGTGAAAACTAAGTAACTTCTGAATTGTATCGTCGAGCTATTAGATTATTATTTTCAAATTATTTTTGGTTTGTAAAGAAGTGTTTCGGCACAATATTTGTAGCTACCCAAATTAAATGAACTAAGCCTTATATTAGGTAAAAATATTGATTACTTATGAAATTATTTTAATTAGTAGCTAAGATACAAAAGAAAACCGATTCAGGACACCCCAAAACGTGTAAATCAGGTGAAATCTCGATTTTCACTTTCGATAATATAAAAGAACTTTAAAATATCTTTCGAATGATGTATTAAAAATAATTTAATCATAATTAGAATATGAAAATTGAAATTTTAAAATATTACAGTGCCATCTGGCGGTAGAAAATTCTGTAATCTACTGTTCGATTCCAAATCAACAAAGTTTTCTAATGATGTATTACTTATGAAATTATTTTAATTAGTAGCTGAGATACAAAAGAAAACCCATTCAAGAGACCTCCAAACGTGTAAATCAGGTACAATCTCGAATTCCACTTTCGATAATATAAAAGAACTTTAAAATATCTTTCGAATGATGCATTAAAAATAATTTAATCATAATTAGAAATTGAAATTTTAAAATATTACAGCGCCATCTGGCGGTAGAAATTTCTGTAATCTACTGCTCGATTCCAAATCAACAAAGCTTTCTAATGATGTATTACTTATGAAATTATTTTAATTAGTAGCTGAGATACAAAAGAAAACCCATTTAGGGCACCTCAAAACGTGTAAATCAGCTGAAATCTCGAATTCCACTTTAGATTCTCATGTAAAGCCTTCGCTGACGATGACGCGAGTTTCATAATTTAACGTGCCTAAAGAAATTTTCACTTAAAAAAAAAAAAAATAAAAAATAAATAAATAAATAAATAAATAAACAGAATTTATTTATTTATGTAAATTTTTTGCCCATATCCGCGCAAAAACATCCGATTCATAAAGGATTAAAATTACGTTCACGGTCATGGTTTTCAGTACATCTTTCAGTCCTTATAATGTGTCCTACCACCCAAAAAAGTTTGTACGTTGATTTTTGAATCACTCTGTATAGAAATATATATATACCTTTAAAAAAAAAAAAAAAGTGTTCACAAATTTTGGATTTTTTGAAAGAAAACTGAAATATAACGGATGCCCACAGGAAATAAAAAAAATATATATAATGAAATTAATAATAATCTGCTAAATGTTTAGGAAATAAGTAAATAAATAATAAAATACTGCAGTCAATATGCAATTTTAAATATACGTATGATTCTAAAACCTTATAATTCTTTAATAAATAATTCCCAAAATGGCGAAATTTAAGAAAATTAGCATAACTTAATTAAATTATTATACTTGGAAAAACAGTTTTAGAAAAAAAAAAAAAAGAAGAAGAAGAAAACGACGATTTGTAGAAAAGAATAGTTATAATTATGCAAATTAAAACTTATTTGTGAGTCTAAAAACTCCATCCCATTTCCTAATTGGCTCTAATCGTTATGAGAAATGTAAGCTTCTACTAATTCCCGAATTTAAAAAAAAAAAAAAAAAAAAAAAAATGGAGAAAGAAAAACATAAAATAAGAGAAATAAAAAATCAACGTTTATTTTACAAAAGCCCAGACTTTGCAAGAGAGAATTTTCATTAGAAAATTTCATTTACGGTTTCAAAAATAAAATAAAATAAAATAAAACCTTTTGAAGTAAATACACCGTGGCTAACACACTCAGTGTAGAAAAAATAAATTAGATCCTTACAAAATAATCCAACTCTTGAGGTTAAATGGCTATGAAATTATACTAAAACTCTCTAGGTTTAGAATTTTTCATTTTATGTAATTTTGTTTCGCTTCTAAACAAAACAAGTTGGTGATACATGGAAGGGGCAAGCTGCAAATTGTGCTTAGCACAAGACTTAAGATTTTAATTTCCAGTAGAATCAAAAAGAAAGTTCAAGTGTAATTCACTTAAATGAATTTTTATTTTATAACTTTCTAAAAGAAAATTCAATGAACAGGTATATAAAATTGTTTATTACATTAATAGTAAAAAGTTAAAAATAAATAAATAAACAAATAATAAAAAGATTGGTTTATCAATTTTTATTTTTTTTCTGTCTTTGAATTTAAAAATTTTATTATTATTATTATTATTATTATAAATATATTTCCATAGAGATTTAAAATACCGAATTTGGACTTCCTGCCATAATGCGTAATTTTACTGCCTTTGAATTTAGACTTCTGCTTCTATGAGTTATACTGACAAAACACATACACACATAGACTTATTTAAATCCTAAACTTAATAAGTGTGTCAACTTTCGTAGCAATCGGTTGAACGGTGTACCTTTGTATAGAGAATTAAAACTCAACATATTACGTAAAATATGCTTGATTCAAGATGGGCTACTGCAAATTTCCACAACGCTAAAATGGTGTCTGATTTTTTTTTTTTTTTTTATTGTCATACTACTACTACTAAAAATAATAAAGAATATTTGTTTATAAATTCGACTTCAGTTTATCAAGAATTAATTTACATTATTAAAGGAAAATTTGATTAATGAATGTCTTTGGCAGTTTGAAAAAAAAAAAAAAAAAAAAAAAAAAAAAATTACATTAATTTCACATGGTTGGTGGAACAGAACTTTTCGATTGCCCTTTCCCTTTACCAAACAAGAATAATAAAAAGAGATAATGGTGAGATTTTCATAAGACTTTTAAAAAATATCAAAAATTACTACTATACCTTTTCTTCTGCAGTAGAAAAAGGAACAGCATACATACATCAGAATCCGAACTGACAGAAGACCTGTAACGAAAGAAAATATAATTTTAACTCAACAGACATAAATATTCAATTCCAAAATAAACTACACAAGGAAAAAAGAAATCTATTCGCGCTCATGGCGAGAGCCACACACAGAATTCACTTCTCTTTTCATACTTTTCAACACTGGATATGGCAAAAACATACATTTATATAGAAAAATAAAATAGAAAAAGACAGAAAAAGAAAGAAAAAAATTTACACGCATCCAGAACATCCCCCACATAATCACACCCATTTCATATCCTAAGGCACTCCCATTGTATTCTGGTCTCAACAAATCCTTTCAAAAACTGAATAGAAGTTCACATGGTCGAATCGCGTGGCCAACTTATTTTAAAGAGACTCGCCTGCTTCTCTCTTCCTCAGAGTGGACCCAAAGGGCTGATATCATCTTTTCCCGTCTTAGTTCTACATTCAATCCAATGCACTAGAGAGGAAAAAAAAGACTAGAGATTGAAAAAAGAAAAAAAAAAAAAAAAAAAAAAAAATGTCTAAAAAGATATTCCTCGCCGAATGGAAATTCTTATGCGATAGTGGTTTCGTTTTGGGACGATACTGTTTAAAAAATACATAAAAAAATAGATAAATCTATTCACTTCCCGTGGTTTTTTGTATATTTATCATATGTATTATTTATTTATTTTTATGCTGTCAAAAGTACAAGAATGATACTAGATACAGTTTTGTTTTATAGAAACGAGTTTGTACGTAAAATTAAAATTAATATTTTTTTCCACCAATGATCATTATTCACATTAAATATTTAAATTAGCTATATTTGTACAAACTTCTTTATTTTTAAGATTAACGATTAGTCTTTCTTTTATTCCACATGGAGTGGAGCGTGGAGCTGTAGATATTCCAAAAGAGTCGATGAAAACATACATTGCTTCTATGTAACCGTGCCAAATAATGAGTTAAAAATGTAAATCTATCCGTTCCCCATAGTTCACCGAATATTTTTTAACGTGTACTTATTTTATACTCATAAAAGCCTACGAAGGATATGCGATACAGTTTCATAGAAGTAAATTATTAAGTAAAGTTAAATTCGATAACTGTTGTTGTTGTTACTTACGTCACTCGGAAACTCCGAGCCCCGACAGTGAAACTATCCGCATTGAAGCGGCATGAGAGCGCGTTCCGTTTCATAGATAAGTGCCACAAATGGTGGAAGAACGACTTAGCTCGAGAAGCTGGCAAAAGATGGCAGCACCAGCAAACAAGTACTCGAATTTTGATCCGGATCAGAGCCGAGTAAATCCTATGATCCGGTACCCCTAGAGGTATAATTCTGATTGAACTTGGAGGACTCCGCGACCACGACAGATTTAAAGTGCACCAGTCGCCATTAGCATATACGACAATCTTCGGCCGGCTCGAATGCGCCATCTTACAATTACGAGCCCGCTGATCATACCGACCAGGCTACCGCGACCTATGATAATTTTTTTTACTAATGATACCCATTCACGTTAAAAATTTAGACTCTACATAACCGTTCAAGATTTTACGTGTTTACTCTTGTTTCACACTAGCGCGGGGCAAAAAGGGGCACGTCGACTCCATTCAAGTTCCTTTTGATGTGGGTTTTTAGCTGCCGCGTTTGTCGAAATCCGCCTTTGACTTGCAATGACAATTGGCCTGAAAAACTTTAATTTCTTTTGTAAATTCTTCAAGGAGCAATAAAAATAATATCCATTGTAAACATGTCCAAAGGTTCAAGGGTCACTTTCCGGTAACGAATATTTGCCGCGCGGAAGTGTGAAGAATTTGAATTTCAATCAACAGCCCTCCCACAATTACAGGTCTCTATGCCCATGGTCACTCTCTCAGTCCACTGTCTTCTATATCTTTTTCTTTGTTTTATTTTATACTGCTTTTTTTTTTTTTTCTTTTAGTTTTCTATTTCCAATTTTGCATTTTTCTATTATATTTATAAAAGTAAAGAAGTCCTATTAGGCAGTTGGACCAAGCAGGGTCTTACAATACGATATAATGCATTGTAATTAAGATGTTGAACGTAACTGGATCAATACAATCAAGTGAAAATATTAAAAGAAATTCAACAAGGTAAAATAGCATTATGAACTGAAAGTGGACAGCCATCGACATGGCAAAAACCCGAAAAGGCATCAGCTTCGGGCATGACCTGGTGTCACTGTCACTGAGCTCCAGGGTTAAACAAATATGCAACAGTAGTTTTCTTTTGAAACAAATATTATTTTAAAAACACGGAGAAAAACATAAATCTGCCTGCTTCCCGTAGTTCTTCGTATATATTTCGAATGTAATTGTAATTTTGTTTAGTTTAAAAATTAAATGGAATACTGGATACAATTTCTCAGAAGCAAAATATTGGAAGAAGTAAAATTCGAGGAATTCCCCCCCCCCTCCCCTACTAATAATGCTTATTTATTTTGCAAATTTAAATTATCTATGTGTGTAAAAACGTTTTCTTCTTTTGGACTAGATATCAATCTTTTCTCTCAAAGATTAATTTAAAGAAATGTGAAGGAGACCAATGCATTTTATCCAATGCACTAGAAAGGAAAGGAAGACTAAGAAGGAAAAAAGTCTAAAAAAAAAATCCACGCTGAATTTATTTTGCCGAGTGGAAATTCTTATACGATAAGGGTTTCGTTTCCAGACGCTATTTAAAAAATAAACTTAAATAGATAAATAACCTGGACAAAATGGGTTCTCCAATATACTTATTAGGTTTTAGGTTTTATTTATTAATTTTATTTTTATTAATTTTTATTTTATTTACTTATTACTTTCCGAACACTATAGTGAGGAAAGTATTGTAATCATGTCAAAAATCCGAATTCGAGATTTTGATGCTTCTATACGTTTCGAGGTCCAACGAGTCCGTTTTCACTATTTTTACGATGATATATGTATGTGTGTGTGTATGTATGTGTGTATGTATGTGTGTATGTCTGTGAGTGAACACGCTAGCGTCTAAACACTTTGTTCGAATAAGCTGAAAGTTGGTACGTATATTGTAAGTCACCATAGTACGAACCCTATAGATTTTGGTGAATCTAGCACTTATAGTTTTTTTACAGGGACACAAAGAAAAATTCTTTATCATTATGGCCAAGGGACCAAAATCTTAAAAGTGCGATAGCATCTAAACGCATTATTCAATTGAGCAAAAACTTTATACACATATTATAGGTCACAGATACTCAATCTGTATAGATTTTGGAGAATCTAGCAATTATAGTTTTTTTACAGGGACACAAAGAAAAATTCTTTGTCAAATTTTTAAAAGTGTGATAGCGTCTAAACGCCTTATTAATCTCAGCAAAGAATTTGTACACATGTTATAGGTCACATTTGAACCAACTGTATAGATTTTGGTGAATCTAGCACTTACAGTTTTTTTTACAGGGACACAAAGAAAAATTCTTTATCTTTATGGCCTATGAGACCAGCGATAGCATCTAAACGCCTTATTCAATTGAGCTGAAAATTTGTATGAATATTATAAATCACTGTTTCACTAACTATAAGCATTTTGGTGAATCTAGCATTTATAGATTTTTACAGGGACGCAACGAAAAATTCTTTATCATTATGATCTAAGGGCTCAAAGTTCAGTAGCGTTAAATAAAACCTCGTGTGATATATGGAGAAAAATACTCAAACACTCTGTTATGGTTTTCTCTTTTTTGTTTGTTTAGCAACTCCTCTTTCTTTATTTTATCTACAAAACTGTTAGTTACTCAATGTTCGGAAAGGCGAGTGGAGTCACTCCAGATTTTTTTTTTTTTTTTTTTTTTGGGGGGGGGGAGGGGGGTATTGCTGTTGTTGTCCCAAAAGTACAAGGCAGACAAAATATTTCATGTTTAGGACTAGTATGTCAAATAAAACTCTTTCTACAACTATTTCAAACTACAGTGTAAGGATCTAGAATTTTTCCAATACAGTACTTCATATCTTACAACTTAAGCCTTAATACACTCCTGCTCAAAAGTTTAACAAGATTTGCAAACGATCAGTTTTCTTCAATGTAAAAACTTATCTCTCGATGAAATGTTTTCAAACATTGGGAGAACGAGCGGCGAAAGATTTTCATACCATATGCTACATGAAATATGCTTTTATGCGTATAATATAAATATATATATATATATATATATATATTCATTTCATTTGGTTTAATGCAGCCTATAAATGTTAAATTGTAATTACCTGGAATTTCATCCATAGACGTAATGTATTTGAATTCTCTTGGATGTCCCTGTGCACGTACCATTTGCTTGATCTCAACGAAAGGTTTAGTGCTGCATCACTATATTATATAGATTTAGTATACCGAGTTTGGGTTTCCTGCTACTATTTGTTCTTGAGATATGATGATAGCATACATACAGACACACACAGAACAACAGCTAAAATCCTGATTTTCTATTTCAGGGCACCTCAAAGCGTAAAAGTATAACAAAAATTTAACTTCGAAAAATTGACCCCAAAACAATACTTTCTCTACCATATATAGAAAGTAAAAAAAGAGAAAGTAAAAAAAAGTTCATATACCCCCCCCCCCCCTCCCCCAATGAACATTCACTTTTTTTTTTTTTTTTTTTTTTTTTTTTTTTTTTTTTTTTGTGTGTGTGTGTGTGTGTGTGTGTGTGTGTGTGTGTATTTCCTTGTTACACATTGCAATAAACACTTTCGATGTCATCTGATATAGTACTAATATGAAATACTCATATTGTAAATATTTTGTTCAGATTTTTTTAATTTCATTCAGAGGGAAGTTCTTGGAGAAATAAACGTTGTTCAAATACTTTTTTTTTCGCCATTGTAGTTGAATTTGATTTTGAGCGTTTAGGTTAATGATAATTTTTAAAGAAACTAATTTGTAATTTTGGCACATTAACATAAATAATAATAATAAATTAAAAGATAAATGATATAAGAAGATATGCATTATACACAAATGTTTCTTCTTCAGAGTTTTTGTTTCCTTACTACAGCGAAATGTGTAATGAGAGAAAAGAATCGTAATAAAAATTTCGGAAAGTTTCTTGTATACGGAATTTAAGTATAACCAAGTCAATGTCAGTCTAACAGATGAGCTTTTAGAAATGTTGTTTTCCTCAACCATGAATATTTAATTTAGCGATGGAGTGTAAGGCTGAATTTTTACACCAAATTTGCGAAAAATGCCAGAGCTGGGAATCGAACCCGGGCACTCCGCTTACCGTGCAGATGCTCTATCACTGCTTTACAAATAACCATCCGCAAGCAAGCGGAGTGCTCGGGTACAATTTCTAGCTCTGGCATTTTTCGCATAGTTGGTATAAAAATTCAACCTTACACTTCATCTCTAAATTTGAAAAGCTTTTCTCGATTTTTATAGTTATTTTATTTTATTTCTTTTTTTAATAGCTTTTTTTTTTATTTTTTTTTTTTTTTCTTTGTTTAGAAGTTATAGGAATAGCAAAATACGAAAATATTATATAATTTTTACATGATAGATATGAAGAAAGCAGTAATGGCAAATAAATTAATTTAACATTATGATAGATATGCACATTAATTAATTAATTAATAATAATAATTTTAATAGTGTGTGATTGCATACATTATTCCAAAACTACCTTAAAATTATAAGATAAAAAACTTTTTATGAACCACGCTTTTAAATTTTCTGTTGAATCATAGCTACAGAAATAACTACATTAGCACTTTATCAATGCGTATTGTTACGAAATCGTAAATATTTGTATTTATTTTTGTATAAATTCTTTCAAAGAGGCTTAGTAATTTGATAAATGTCAATTTTCTGCATTTCCAGATCTTTTTCGCGTTGAAATAGCTTAATTCTCCCTTTAAAACGCATTAATAAAAACTTCATTGATTCATTGGGTCCGATACTTACAATCACATACTCAAAAAGAGCTAATATGATACCAGATAAAACAATTGATGAAAAAATAATGCGGATCTGACAGTTAACCACTGGTTACATTAGAGGTGATATTTAACAACTTAATTGATTAGCATTCAAAATGAGTTAATATTAATCAAATTAAAGGGGCAAATCATGAGATAGTTTAATCATTAATTTTATTTGAGATTTTAAAACTGTGTACAATAAAGTTATAACTAAATTGAATACAAACATTTAAACCTTACCATTACCTCATACACATCTAAAACTGATTATATTGTGTTCAAGTTAATCCAGATAAAGGAATTAAAAGTAGAATAAATAAGTCGAAGTAGTAGTTTACTCATTATTTAAAAGAGATTATTTAAACGGCGTACACTAAATTATAACGTAATATAATTTACATAAAATAAATCCAGGTAAAAAGGGATTTTATGCAAAAGTAGTTCAAATAGACAGTTCAAAGTAGTTTAAATGGGGATGATATCATCATTGCTGTAAAGGGAATTTAAGCTGTGCAAAATTTGAATGAAACTGGATGAAAATTAATTCACATTTAAACTGTGTTTAATGATGATTCACAATTTTATCAAGATATATATATAAAAAAAAAAAAATTATAATAATCTTATACTATTAAGTGAGCAATATTTGTATGTATATTTCACTGATCTCGAAAACGGTAGCTCGGACAGTCACGAGATTTAACACAAAGGTGCATCCCGAAGGGTCATTGTGCACATCGAAGTCAGATTTTCGAATTTTTGATTAGTTTTTTCTTAATTAATTAAAATGTGAAAATCATAACCTTCTAATTTCTGATAAAAAAAAAAAAAAAAAAAAAAAAGCCATTTAAATTTTAACATTTTATCCATAATTTAATTGTTGCCAATTTTTTTTTTCGACAAAATAATAATAATAATTAAAAAAAAAAAACGTACATTTATTTAAAATGAGGAAAATAAATTAGAAATATCACTCGCATCGTTACAAATAAGACACCAAATGAAAGGGAAAATTTTTGTAAATCCGATGCATTAAACAGCTTATCAATCGGATGATTAGTTTTTTCTTAATTAATTAAAATGTGAAAATAAAAACCTTCTAATTTCTGATAAATAAGACATTTAAATTTTAAAATTTTATCCATAATTTAATTGTTGCCATTTTTTTTCGACAAAATAATAATAATTAAAAAAAAAAAAAAACGTACACTTATTTAAAATGAGGAAAATAAATTAGAAATATCAGTCGCATCGTTACAAATAAGATAGCAAATGAAAGGGAAAAATTTTTTAAATCCGACGCATTAAACAGCTTATCAATCGGACAATTAGATTTTTTAAAATTAACTAAAGTATGAATTTTAGGTGGCAACAGCAGAAGATTGTATGGAAACCGTTAGGAGAAAAAAAATGAAAAATCTGCTTCACATTAAGTCACATGATTTTTAAAAGGGATTAAAAATTGCAGTTTTCAAATTCTTTTAAATTTTCTCTCACGAGCACAAACATATAATATACAGCCTGTACCCCACAAGACCAACTTGCATTTCAAATTTCATCAATTATTTTGGTTAATAAACAAAAGTTATTATTATTTTTTTTTTTCAAATTAAGTTTTATTCTATCTTCGAAAAGATTTATGTGATCATAGATTATATATAGATCTATCATCCCCATATTATTGTGCAAAGATTTTTGATGCCGAAAAAAAAGCTTTGGAATCAGCCATTAAGTGGTATTGAAGGAAAAAGAAAAAAAAAAAAAAGAAGAATGAATTTGAAACAATATCTGGGGCTTTTCATTCACCTTTAGTAAATAAATTATTCATGAATTTTATTTGCTAAAACATTCGTGCATATTCCCGTGTGTATTCACTCGGGGAAAGACTGCCATATTTTGGTAAAATCGCCGTCTTTTCCCGAGTGAAAAGGAATCACTTTTTTGTCCCCAATGATCAATCTATATATTATTACTATATCTATGATATGATACGATAGATTAATAATTTGGGTTTAAAAAAAAAAATTTAAATAGATTATTTAAACTCTATGAACCATATTTTTATTTTATCAGCTTCATTAACAGATCCTGCTGGGCGATTTTTTAAATTTTGGTGTTGAAGTACACCGAATGTTTTTCGACAAGAAGTTTAATATAGCAACAGCCATTTTAATCTAAGTAGCGCATCAAATATATAAAAACATAAATGATTTATTTTTACACAAAATTTACAGAACAAATGCAGTTTTAAAGATAGGAAATTTATTTCAACAAGCACAATTTTAAACCTAAAAAGCATTAAAAATATAAGCAGAATATAAAGGATTCTTATGTATAAACAAAAAAGAGTCTGATAAAATTATTAGCAAAATAGTCTTCCCCTTTTCATAAAAAAAAAAAAAAAAAAAAAAAATCCATCGCTAATATGGCGACAAAAATTCAAAAGCCGCCAATGGAGCGACATAATAAAGTTGTGTAACACGATAATGTTTACCTATTTATTTATTTTTTATTATAATAATCACTATGCTAATTTATCATACAAACAAATGAACCTCTGTGTGTTACTGCACTCTCACGCTGTCGAACAGAAATATTTGAAAAATTCAAATTAATATTTAAATAAATAAATAAAAATATGTTTAATGGGAAATATATATAAGCATAAAAAGATTAGTTGTCTAAAATACGGTAGAAATAGCGCTCATAGCATATTGTTACAAAGGATTAAGTCTTATTGTTACAATGGATTAAGTCTAAAATGGTGACAAAAATTCAAAAGCCGCCAAAGAGAACTATATTAAGGCTGTACTATCAGGTTTACAACCCATGAATTATATATAAACACAAAAAATTAATTGTCTCATGCGACAGACGTAACCGGTCACAGCAAATTGTAATATTTGGAGTGAAATTGCTGTCATTTAATGGTTGATTGGATAAACAAAAAAAAAAAAAAAAAAAAAAAAACATATGAAATAACGTAAAAGCAAATATTATGTTGTCTAAACCCAGTTACGTTTGAGTCCAGTCCGAGTTACATGTGAACAACACTATACGTGTTGTTCACATGTAACTGGGATTCAAATATAAAAGGGAAACTCCAATGTTTTCGATACATATCTATTTCGAAACTGTTATATAATAAGCACCTAAATGGAAGCTCATTGGTAAACTATTGTCGCAGGTAATAGGGACAAGCGCCCGAGTCGCAGTTGATGACCAAATCGCTGCTGAATGCAGCAGGGACCTGGAGCGAGCTTTTGAACAATTTCAGTAATTTATTTTATTTTATTTTTATAAAGCTATATAGAAACGAGTTTCCTTTAAATTTAGTGGCCAGCGAAGCGGGCAAAGCCTGCTAGTAATAATAAATGTTAAAAAATAAATTTGAAAGTACTATGCATTTATTAACAATAATAAATAAAATTTAAAAATTTTAGCGCATAAATTTTTCTTTACCAGGTTTTTAAAAATTAAAACCTAACTCTTGCAGAAAATTCCATGTATTGACCTTTAACGACTTTTAATCCTCAATTTTGAGTCGTCCCCTCTGATCCGAAAATCCTCTCCGGTCATCTCAATCGCATAGAGCGAAAGCAATAAGTATCTCCTTTTTTTCAGTAATCATGCATGACGGGATCTTACTATATCTTCCACCTCAGCTGCTGCTACTGGGAGATCACCAAACGGAATAAAAAGAAAAGTTTTCTTTTATCCCGATTTACTATTTATCCATTTTCTAAGAGAGGTTATCACCCCACCGCTTTATTCAAAGCGTCGATTTAAGTACAGCGCTTCAAAGTGCCGTTGTCCTGCCTACGGAATGAATGGCTGAAGAATGCGATGGATGGGAATGATATAGGGAAAACACGTTCCGCAGTTTAACCAAATAAGGCCCTTTTTAAACCGGGAATAATTCAGGAAGAAAAATGTAGGGAGTGTGTTGATGGATTAACAAAGGATATTTAAACATTTTTTAGGCTGAATCGAGATCCAGAATTATTTTTAATTCATCTTTTGCATATTTTGCATTAAAATGCTTTAGTTTAAAGACATTATTTATTAAAATATATATATATATATATATATATATATATATATATATATATATATATATATATATATTAATATGGAAAAAAAAAAAAGAAAAAAAAGTGAAAATTTTCTTGTTTTAAATTAAGGCAACAACATGATAATTATTATATGATAAATAAATATATTACTTGATACTGTTTCTTTTATAAAATACATGTTTATATGCTTATTTTCTATTCATTACAAAGGGAAATCTAAATTTGAAAGAATGGCCCTAGGTGCAATGAGGTCTGGCCCCCAGGTACAATGAGGGTGTTGTACCTAGGGCCACGAGTGAAGTTTTTTAAAAACCTTCTGTTTGTCGGAATTTATTATTTTAGGTATTTATATTAAACCCAATTGGAACTAATTAGTCCTAAAGATATGTACATATCAGTTTGATAATTTTAAACAAGTCAAGAGCTCTGTTTTTGGGCATTGAAAAAAAGCGGCCCTAGGTACACGGGTCTCCCCTATATTATGATTTTTTCGTCAATTCGGCTCGGGTTAATATTATCCCAGAGAGCTGATATTTTGCTAAAAAGTGTTTGTGGTCAAATAGAAAAAAATTAGAGGGTATGCATATCGGATAAAAAAAAGAAAAAAAAAATCTCCCTCTTTTAAGAGACACCCTATAATATAATATATATTAAACTAAATTACCTATTACAGTGAAACCTCTCAAGTTGGACACCCCTAAAAGTTGGACACCCCTCTAAGTTGGACGCTTTTTCTCGGAACGGAATGTATCCATTAACATTATGTCTAACCCCTATAAGTTGGACACCTCTCTAAGTTGGACACTTTTTCTTGGAACCGTAGGTGTCCAACTTAAAGAGGTTTTACGTACTTATATGCCCTTTCAGGCACAATATTTTTTTAATTTGGAAATTCAGCAAAAAAGTTTGTAGGCAGTTTAATCAGGTCTAGAAGAGTCCACATGTATCATTCTGTAAAGTTACAGCTGACAGCTGCCATTTAAATCATGTGGGTTGCACAAAGAGTACCCACTGCTCAGATGAACTTCGAAAACCGACACATAAATTTTGAATTTCAGCACATGTAATTGAAAGCACTCTAATGAGGTCTTGATGAGTTCACATATTCTGAATCTATTGCCAGAGTTTTACGCACTGTTAATTTATCTGTTTCCTATAAACCTCAATTTCTAATTCGTAATTTCCTTTCAAATTTTAAAACTGTTATCCCCCCTTTTTCCCGTACAGGTGTTGTTTACAGTGGCGTATGCAAGGGGGGGGTTTGGGGGTTTAAACCCCCCCCTTGACAAAATGTATGATAAGAAAAATTAGGCTGTTCCTTACATTTTTTTTCACATTTCAAAAAAATTCGGAAAAAATGTATGGCAAGCGTAGAATATTTTTTTCTACGAAGTGATTTAAAATTATGACTAACTTTTTTTTCATTACTCTGCGATAAACACTCCTGAAAATAACTAAACCACATCATTTGCGCGGCGCGAAACATTGTTCCCCTGAAAACATTTCTCTGAAAGGATTTCACCTTTACAAGTTCATAGTCAAGGACAAGAGGGGTCGACCATATGGGGAAGGGGTGACCATTGAAGTAGTGACCTTGAAGGAGTGACCCAAACAATACCCCAACAGTAGAAGACATTTTAAATGAACTAGCGAAAACTTCTCGTCGATTAGACTTCGCTCTGCAAATAAGAAAATTCAATGAAATATTTTGCCTAACTATGTTTTGAATTTTATGTTTTGTGTAGCAGTTTGTACAGGCTCTACGTTATTCATCGCTAATTAAAGATTTTTTAGTTTGACCTTCTAATTGGTGAGTTTGTTTTACTGTTTTTCATTTTCTTACTCTTATTTTCAGCAAGTAATTATGATATTTTAAAAGATTGTTAAACTTAATTAAAAATAAACTTAATTAAACCTAATTAAACTTAAATAAACTTAATTAAACCTAATTAAACTTAAATAAACTTAATTAAAATTCGGAAGGACGAACCCCCCCCTTGGAAAAATCCTGGATACGCCACTGGTTGTTTATAATATCCCTTGTAAATCTTGTAGTTCAGTTTATATTGGTCAAACTGGCCGTTCTCTTCATACTCGAATTAAGGAACATAAAACAAATTTTAAAAACCGTGATATACATTCAAAAATAGTTCAACATGCCATAGAAACTGACCATTTGCCTGATTTTAACAATACTAAAATAATCGTATCTAATTGTTTAAATTATCACTCAAGAATTTTCCTGGAGGGCTGGTACACAAATCAACATTTTTCTCCACTTAATGAAGCATGCGCAGTTCCTGATGAATACGTTGTACTCACATAAAGTCTGTTGTTCATCTCATCATTTGCGCTTGATGTTTTTACTGATGAGGAGCCTGTAGTAGGCTCGAAACGTTTAAATTTATGTTTTTGTGTTTTAAGTATTTTAAAATGTATATTTTTTATTGTATATTATCTGTCTCAGTTTTTAATGTGATTAAAATATGAGTTCACATATATAATTTACAGTTGCCGTTTACATAATACGGGTGCGTCCACTGCGCCAAATGAATTTTTAGAAGAAAAAAAAAGGGGGGGGGGGGGGAGGGATTTGAGCATTGCAGTGAAGTGCATAATGAAGGTTTTTTTTTTTTTTTTTTTCAGCCAAAATGTGTGGATCGAATTTTGTAGTGTTGATGCATATCATTGACAAAGAAGTTTAATCTTCTGACCACATTGAAAAAAGGGCCAGATTGCAAAGTTGTTTTCACTGCATAGTTTTTTCTATTTAATAAAATAATACTTAATTCAACCCTTACAGCTATTGTTAAAAATCTTTAAATCTGAAAATTGATCTAAAAATTATACGATTTTTAATTATTAGTGTATTGTTGAAAAAAGAACATTTCAGTGACTGCATATATCCATCCATCAGCGGCGGTCAGATGGTTAAAAGTCATTTCTATATTAATTTTCATTTCGTCTATCACATATTTTTAGGGGGGGGGGGGATAGTCAGAAATTTTAATCAATTCTTTTCCTATTTAACTTACCAGGGGTGATTGCGTTCCGGATTTTTCATTTTATTTCCCACCAGAAATTACAAATTGTATTTTCGGCTATATTTCATTGCTAATCATTACTAGAAAACTACTAATAATCTCATAATTAAAAAATTAGTAGTGGAAAATAAAATAAAAAATCCGGAACGCAAACACCTCTGACTTACACTCAGAAGGAATTTCAGAGAATCCACACAAAATCAGGTGAAATGTAAGTAAAAAACTGAATTTTAGTACATTTCTTCGAGTCTTCCACAGAATTTTATATTTAGTCAGTCTATATATCTGTTTGAGTTTAAAGTTTTCGAAGTATACTCGTATTTATACTTAATTTAAATGAATTATTTTGGTTTACTATAGCATGTTCCCTATAGTGAAAATAATGTGCGTACTGTTTGTATTTTATTTTTCGATATAAATACTGGTACTGTTAAAAGTCGCAATTGGTTAAAAAAAAAAAAAAAAAAAAAAAAAAAAAACTATACGTTTTGAGGTTCCCTGAGTCAATGTGAACTGCTAATTTTACTTTATTAAGAAAGCACGAATTACGCACAGAGAGCACCAATAACAAAATACTCACGGGTCACTTTTTCCCTCGCCCCATGTAATCCTATAGCATTTTTATTGCTTCGTATTTTAAAGATATCTTATTAAAAAATAAAGTTTACCAAATTCAGTTTCTTAATTCCACCCTTTGAGAATATCGCTTTTTATCTTAATGAGCAATTAAAATAGTAATAATAATAATAATTATAACAACAATAATAATTTAAATATTGCTTTTCGAGATTGAAAATTAAAACCCTGCGTTTACACCATAAAATAAAATAATAATAACACTTATTATTATTATTATTATTGTACTATTATTTCAATTGTTAACTAAGATATAAAGGAACAAGCTCAAAGAGAGTGGAATTCAAAAGTCAAAAGCCGAAAATTTTCATTTTTGAATGAGATACCCTCATAATTCGAAACAGCAAAACTCCCATAGACTTACACGGGGAGGAATAAAGAGTGAAACTTACAACTCTCTTTAACAGAGGAACTCCTTTTAGGAAATGAGTAATATCTGTGAGAAGCAGGTAACTTAATGATTTGTTTATGTTTTAATTTATTTTACTTTTTAAAAATTTCATTTTTTTTTCCAATAAAAATAATAACAAAATTCAAATTAAAGAGTTTATCTCCGCCAAATGCATTGTTTTTCTCTCCCTTGTGTTATTTACTTAACTTGTTATGTATAAGAATTAATTGGTTGTTGAATAATTGAATCTACACTCCCGCTCAAAAGTTTAGCAGAATTGCAAATGATCAGTCTTTTTTCTATAAGAAACTGCATCTTCCTCATGTTTTTCAGTGAAGATTGGTTTACAACAGCATTTAGGGGGCCGGTAACAAATTGGGCAAAATTAATAATGTTTGTGATCACTCCGTATGCTGTTAAAAATTTCTGTAAATTTACAGTAATTCTTAGTTAATTCTTAATCTTTATTCTGTATTTTTACCTAATTTTATTGTTTAATTTTTTAATTAAAATTAAAAATAACTGTTTCTACTTTAGAAAAAGCATTCTAAGTTCGAAATATATTTCCCCCAATAATAATTTAAATTAATATTAGTTATTAAAGTGAATATATGAAATAAGTTTTTTAACATCTCTGTTTATTTTTCTCTGTAATTTTACGTAAAACTTAAGATAATACATTACACAGAGTTTTCTGTTGAAATTTTTAACAGTGTATGATTAAATGAACGGAATGATCTGTAGCTTTAAAATATATTAAAATAGATCCAGTACAATGTGTGGATGAATTTGTGTGGCGATAGCATGTTAAATAACGTAAATACAATAATTTATTTTAAAACTAAAAAAAAAAAAAAAAAAAAAAAAACAGTATGTTTTTTATTTATAATATACACAGTTTTAAACGAAAATAATTCCCACTTTCAGATAAATTAAAAAAATACTTATGAAACAACATATAGTAATCGGAATACAAATATATTAACTATCTCATGAAAGATGAGCGATTTTATGAAAAATGTTCTCACTGCGCATGCGCGAAAGATAAAATTTTTTTTTGTTATATAGGTTGAAAACTAGATATATTGCGCAACTTTTATCAAAAGTTCATTTGAATAGAGTAAAAATTAAGCAAATTGTCGGCAAGTGAACGAGCTAGATTTTAAGTATTTTTCCAGAGTTGAAATTTCATAAGGGGTTTTTCACATGCTGCGTAATTAATTTGAAGATTCAATTATTTCAACCACGTTCCAAAAGTACTTTTTTGTGAAAAACCTCTTACAAGCTTCTAACTCTATAACATAATTTTGTTTATTTACTAAGATTTGTGAGATTGGTTTTGCACAAAAAAAAAAAAAAAAAAAAACCAACTTCTGCAAAGAGGTTGTCGGATCTTTAAATTAATTATATGGCATGTGAAAAACTTCTTATAAAATTTCAAGTCTGGAAAAATACCTAAAATCTAGCTCGTTCTTTTGCCGACAATTTAATTTTTACTCTATTCAAATGAACTTTTGACAAAAGTTGCCCAGTATATCTAGCTTTCAACCTATGTAATAAAATTTTTTATATTTTTCGCGTATGTGCAGGGAAAATATTTTTCATACAAATGCTCATATTTCATGACATGTTTAAGATATTTGTATTTCGACTGCAGTATATTGTTTCAAAAGCGTTTCTTCAATTTATGTGGAAATGGGGATAATTTTCGTTTAAAACTCGATATATTATAAATAAGAAGCATGCTTTTTTTTTTTTTTTTTTTTTTTTTTTTTTTTTTTTGAGTTTTAAAACAATTGCTTAAATCTTCATTGTTTAACATGCTATCGTCATACAAATTCATCCACAAATTGTACTGGGTTTACATAAACATACCCTAATGTTACAGTTCATTTACTTCACTTAATGACACAGGGTGATCGCGAATATTATTGATTTTGCTCAATTTGTTGCTAGCCCCCAAATTATTGTCATAACCCAATCTTCACTGAAAAACACAAGCAAGATCCTGTTCTTTAATATCCAGTGTTTAAAAGAATTTCATCTTAGAGATAGATCTTTAATTTGAGGGGGAAAAAATGTGATCATTTGTAAATCCTTCAAAAAATTTGAGTAGGAGTGTAGCCGTCACCCAGATCTGTAACGAAATATGTTGCTCTCTGTGTGTCTGTGTGTCAATCAAATAGCTTAAACAATTGTCCAAAAATACATAAATATAACATGCGACAGTCAACGTCATACTCATTTTATTATTACTTCAATCACACAAAATAAAATGTCAGCACAATTACGTAGATCAATTAGTAGTTGCTAATTTAATAAGTTTCACTTAGATAGATGATTTAATATAAATTACTAAAACATACAAAAAATAAATAAATAAATAAACATTCAAAATGATAACAAAATTAAAAAAATAATCAAATTAAGTAGCGAAGATTTCTACACAAATTAAACAAGATTTTCCAAAAATTAAATGAAAAAAAAATATCAAATTTCTACTTTCGTTAAATTTATCATCATTGCGAAAGGAAAACAAATTAATTCAATCGATTAAATATATGTGCAATAATTTTAATCGAAATGTTTGTTTCATAGTAAAATTAGACGATATTTTTTCTTGCAAAAGGAAAACAAATTAATTCAATTGATTAAATAACTATCCAATAATTTTTAATAGAAATGTTTGTTTTCAGGGGTAAAATTAGACGATGGTTACAAACGCAGTATCCCTCTCGGGACATAGACTGTATTCGTTCTTAATTATCGTTTACGATAATTAAGGACATGTGAGAGAGAGAAGAGCAAAATAAGAAAGAGTGACACAATGATGAACAAGAATCTGTTTTAAGCAATCCCGAGACGAGCACAAATTTACGACATTGTTCTTATTCAGGTTATTCTCATTTGTCGAATTTCCGATTAAAGATGCATCGTCAGCGTCTAATTTATTTAAAGACGAAAACTAATTGAACACGATGCATTTTCAGCAAAACGATTATTTCTTAACGATTACTAGATATTATAATGATTTTTTCACAATGCAAAAAGATTATCTCTTCGGTTAAAAGATGGTATCTCTTAAAATTACAGAGGATGCATCGACGAGATTAACGAGGCATGTAAATTAAGATATAATATTTATTGATTTATTTTAATTCCAATAAAATTAAAATTCATTATTATCATCGTAAATTGCTTAGAAAATCACGCAACGTTTCAGATGTTTCTGTTATTCCTCTTAGCAATGTTTAAAGTATTCCTCTTAGCAATGTTTAATGCAGGAACTCGGATAGATTCCTACGCGGGTCAGGTAACTTGACCAACAATCGAACCGCAAAATAGCTTTCGACCCGAACCATTCAACTTCTGACCAGCAGTGTTTTTTTTTTTCCTACGACACTGAATTGAAATTAGATTACACAAAATAGTTTAACATTGAACAAAGTTCCAGAAAATCAAATGCTACATAGAATATGAAAGCATATTACGCGTAATTATAAACATAATAGAAAGACTGTTGAAGATAAGTGCTCAATTTTAACTGAATTTTCATATATTATTTTATAGATTTTCGAAACTAATGCAACAAATTATTAATTTTAAATGTTTTGGTAATAAAGTTAAATCATTTTCAATGTATTTTTGTGCATAATTCAGGAAAACACAGACATTTTCTTACCTGTCCATTGTATTGGATATTGGGCCTTTACCAGTTGTTTACAATCATAGTAGATAATTTTTTGGACAATGTAGGAAAGCATTTATTTTTAATAAAAAGTATCAAAATTTCAATAAAAATTTAAAAATTGGTAAAAAAAAAAATAGTTAACGTATTTCTATAACTAAATATGATATAATATTACTTCCTAAAATTATTTAATTAGTAATATGTAACTAAATATTACTTGAAATATTAATATATATATATATAATAAAGATGATCTATTAAGCATAGTAGAAGCCAAGCAACAGATAGAAGATCACTCAGACACCAATGACCAATAAGATAAAAAAAAAAAAAAAAAAAAAATCATCAGTGGATGAAATACACTAATGTAAAGAAACCAGATCTATTAATTAGCAGCCTGCAAAACAAACGAATCAATAAAGTAAAACAACAAATCTTAACTTAAAACCATAAACTTATCAAAATTAATGAAAAAACAACCTAAGAAACACAAGATAGGAAGAAGGAGGCAGGCGGCAAGACTTGTGACTTGCCTGTGGGGTTACACTAGTTTTATGCCGGCAACACTCCCCCAGCCTGCCACAACCAGAACAGGAACCATATGGATATAAAAATGCAAATTTCAAAGCAGATGAACAACAATTGTGTTTAACAGTATAATTAGAACATTAAATATAGTTGACAACTCAAAAAGGAAAAAACTGAAATTTTATATATATATATATATTATACTCATTTGATGCTTATTTTGAAATAATGCATTGCAGAAATTAAGTGAAATTTGACATTCTGATTAATTGTATCTGAAATATAATTTATATTTAATAATAAAACATTTTAAAAATTTATTTAAAAATATATATATTAGTACATTGTTTGTGCCTAGTTAATTTAATCATTTAAATTTTTAATTGGCCATTATTTTAAAATATTATGTATTAAAATGAATTTAAAATTCAACATATAATTAAATATCTCTTTTCTTTGATAAAAATTAATTCTATTGACTATGTAGGATTGATAAAAACTATTTCTTGTATAAAGAAAAAATTAAAGATAGTTAAACTTTTTCTGAAAAAAAAAAAAATCTATTTTTTCTAACAGGACATTCTTCTATACAGATATTTGAAAATAGGTGCTATTTAGTTGCAAAGGTAGATTCTGAAAAAATTTTGTAGGCAATTATTCATGGTGACATGCTAGATCATAGACATTAATAACAAATAAAATTGGGGAAAAAAATGGGAATTTTTCAGTTTCTAAATTCAAAGAGTATCTCAAATGAAGAAATTAATGTTATTAATAATATTTTGTATCTAATAACTTTTTTTTCTTTCAATGTTTTTATGTCTAATTAATGTTTTTGTCAATATTTTGTGTTTAATAATCAGAATTTTGCATTAAGATTCATGTAAATCTTAAGAAGATTTTTTACCTGCCTAAGACCCAATGTCCATTCTATTGGACAAATAAACAAACAATGTATTTTTAAAATTTAAAAATAAATTGATATATGTAAAGTTTTCTAGTCCAATAGGGAGCAATAATAAGATTTTTGGTAAAATTTGCACTAAAATTACGATCTTGGGTCTCAAGAGGATATAATAAATATTAAATATCAAAACTGTTCAATTTTAACTAAGATTAGTTCAAACAATACATATGATCAATCCCATAAGCCACCGAAATCAAACCAAAATTGAAATAAAACAAGACAGTTGGAAATAGATAACAGCATGTTTGTATTTTAACGTTATCAAGGGCTTGGTAGAATACAAAACATGCCAAGTAAATCTTTTTCTGTCGCAAAGATAGCATAAACTAAATATTTCTTTGCACCAAGACCGAAACATTTACTTTTCAAACAAGGATTGAAAGAATCGGCTATCAAAGTAAACTTACCACTACACAACAAAAACAGACAGCGAACCCATCACTTATCGAATAAATGATAACCATAAACAATGTATCAAATGGCAAGCAACATAGATACACAATAATGAAATCGAGAAATAAAAAGAGCAAAATATCAATTTATATATATAGATAGATAGATAGAGAGTGTTAATGCCTAAATTAGGCAAATCTAAATATATGAAATTCATAGTATTTTAATTGAAAATATATAATTCATTAAGTTTTAATAATTTAAATTAAAAAGGTAATTTTTTTTTTCTTTTAAAGATATTCCAAAATCCATCCGTAATTTATTTTAAGTAGGTTCTATAAAACATAAAAATAAAAATAAAAATAAAGAAATAAAGACAGCAAAAGCAAAAGCAAAATAATAAATATTTTCTTAAGTCAGACGTGTTTCAGCGCTTTGACGATCATGAATACGTGAAAAAATACAATTTGGGAAAACTCAGTTTATAGATTTTAAATCTATAAAAAATGTATCAAAAACCACAAGAATTGTTGCGTAAAAATATATTTTATTGAACAAATCTAATATAGTTCAAGTATTAAATGGAAATATAAACTTTTATATGAAACCTTCAGTGGTGCTAAGTCAAAGGAGTCCCCTCAACTGGTCAAAAACTCGTTTATTGTAACTGCTCTGTAAGGTAGCCATGACGCAACACCCAGCTGTTCTTCATGAAGGGAGGTGGTGATTCAAATTTAATTCTTCTACGATCCTTCTAACTGTCAACCGACGATCTGAACGCACAAGATATCAGATTTAGAAGATAATTCATCTTCAATGAATTTTTTTTGTCTTTCTGAAAATGCCTGGGTCTCAAAAACACTGTTTCCGTAAGCTTTGCAAAATTTTTTATTAGACTGAGCCCAAGTCTAAAGCAAAACCTGATAGCATAGTTCACTCGAAATTGAGGCCATTCATTTTTAGAATGCACAAAAAAAAAAAAAAAAAAAAAAAAAAAAATCGCGAAAAGTTTGACTATGGACAAGCAAATAACTGTAATTGTGAGAGAATCAAACCCAAACCCTTTTTTTTTACATGGTAATTTGGTAATGTTCTAACCTCAATCACTAAATTCAATTTATCTCTTTCCATAATGAAAAATGAATGGTAAATCTAAAAAACTTCAACAGGAAACTCTGTGTAATCTATTATCTTAAGTCTTTCGCAAAATTACAGAGAAAAATAAACGGAGATGTTAATTTTATACATTCATTTTAATAACTAATATTAATTTGATTAATTATTGTGGAGAATATATTTCAGGCTTGGAATGCTTTTTCTAAAGTAGAAACAGTCATTTTTAATTTTAATTCAAAAATTAAATAATAAAATTACGTAAAAATACAAAATAAAGATTGAGAATCTCGATTATTCACTTTAAACTAAGAATTACTGTAAATTTACAGAGGCTCTGGATAAATATTTACATTAAATTTACAGAAATTTTTAACAGTGCAGTTGCTTATAAAATTCACTGATAAAATATATAAATGATTGAATCTTTAATTCGATCTCCAAGAGGTCATTTGTAATATTATAAGCATCCAAGCTTTAAAATTGCTTCACCAGTGCCCGACAAAAGTCTTGCTCTCAAAGATGATAGATGGAAGGCGCCGAACTCGTCAGCCATGTCATTTGGAGTTTTCGGTGGTTATCTCTGAATATGACTTAGGAGTTTGAGAAAGATCCCTCTCCCTCCACTACTAAGAAACTTCAAATTAATCAGACCATATTGCTTTGAATTCGGCTTTTAATTGAGAGTTAGAATGACTTCGAGTTAACGAAAACTTCAAATTATCGAAGTTCAAATTAAAAAGATGCATACATACTACACCTAATCCTATCTCCCCCTCCCCCCCCCCTCATTCCCATGAATCAGCAAATTTTAAAACAAAACTTTTAAGATAAAACTAACTTCATAATTTAAGAACCACTAAAATACAGGTGTTTCCGTATTTCATACTTAAGTTGAAAGTGTAATGAGGTATACCTAATTTGAAAACTGAATGCATTGTCTCTTCTAACAATACACGTGATGAAATAAATAAAATGCATTTCAATAACAAAGACATATACTAATAAAGATATTTTAAAATGTTTATGTACAATGCATGAATTTGCATTTTGATTTTGAGAAGCATATCAATTTATACCAATGTATAGCATTGAAATGCATAGAAATTCCGCATGCATTTTGAAATATCTATTTGGTTCTTTTCCAAAAACCATTAACTTTTTATAATTCAAAATATTTAATGGGAAAAGAAGCATTAATTTAAATTTCATACATAATAAACTTTTCACAACTTTTAAACTTTTACACAAAAAAGAAAATTTTTAAATCTACAATGCCTTTAAAACTTAGATCAAAAACAAAATTCATAATTTCTATCTATCTTTACCTTCCCACTCCCCCTTTTGCAACATACATTCGGCAAACTACATCCCATAACTTCTAGAATTCTCACTAAAAGGTTTTGAATTCATTCCCCTAAAAGCAAATTTGAGTTGTAGAACTCCCTCTCTCCACTCGCTTATTTTCAAAGAAGTCTAATTTTAGATTTCGCTTAAAATGAATCTATCGATGGTATTTCGGAAGAGTCAGAAAATTTCGTTAAACTTGCAGATCTAAGCTGCACGCGCCAGAAAAGCCTTTTGATGTATGGGCAGAATTTTAACTTTTTTTTTTTTTTCTCTCTCTCTCAGATCTGCAGCATTTTGGGCTTTCTACACGAAAAACAGTCTAGTAGATTCACATATGTTGAAAGAAAACAAATGAGCGAATAAGGATAACTCGAAAGTAAGCTTTAAAACAGGAGATATTTATAGGCTTTTCTGAGCTGGGTAAGAAGTAAAAGAAGAAGAAGAAAAAAAAAAAAAATGCAAATATTTATTTTCTTTTACATACCCGTGTGTTGCAGGAGCGGGAATAACTGAAGTTTTGGGGAAAAGCGAAAGTTGGAAAACAAGCGTTTAAATTTGTTAAAATAGAGATTTTTTTCCCCTTACAAAACTCGCAAAATAAGAATAAAACCAGTAAAAGCTTGGATAGAGATTAAGTCGCATATAATTATTCTAATCATCTCAATAGCACTTAAAACATAAATAAATAAATTACTTTATATTGAAGTATTGATTTTAATGCCGAAAGATATTGCTAACTTGACAAGATTTATTAAAAGGTGATTAAATTGGCTATTCTATTAAATTTTACAATTTATCGACTATAAAACATATTATACTCAAGCACATATAAAAATGCATATGTACATGTGTTTTGTTAGGCTAAATATGTTTAATACTAATGATACTTCCATTCATAATAATGGAGGGGGGGGATTAAAAAGAGCATTTAGATAATATTAAGTTATCCTAATTTATTCTAATTAAAAAAAAAAAAAAAAAGGCTTAGCTTGACACTTTGTAGCCATTCCCCCCCCCCCCCCTTTATGTTAAGGCTCAAATAAAACCGGAGCCTTTAGCTTGAAATGGATCCCGAATTACTACGAACATTCAAGCTCGAACTGAGATTCGAACCAGACACCTGAAAAGTTTTATTAATAATGATATTATTATTTGTTTAATTTGGTGCATAAGGTAAAGAAGAAAATAAACATTTTTAATGGGTAGATACATGTAATTTCCATATTTACGATGATGTCACAACTGCAAAATTCGCTTATAATAGAGATTAAGTACGGTATTTACTGACAATAGAAAAAATTCCAAACAAATACAAAAATAAATATATACAAATATTTCAGTTTTTGTAAGAAATTTTTATTTTTTAAAGGCGAATTTTAGGCTTTGCTAATTATTAGATTAAAAAAAAAAAAAAAAAAAAAAAAAAAAAAAATGAAAATTGTAAATAGGGATTCACTAACGTGGACCAGTTGCGATTTAATTTTGTCGAAATGATACGATAGAGGGGTAAGATGTTATCTGATTGGTCAACCCTGATTAGAATGATCAAAATGATCAAGAGATTTTGGCTACAAAAATTTAATCTAATACACTTAAAATGCTCATTTTGTTTAAAAAAAAATGAAAAATATTATCTTTTTTTTTTTTTTTTTTTTTAATAGATTTGTCATGTTTTTTCATTTATTACGATTAGAATGAACGTTATATCTTTTTATTTAATTATTTATTTTGTAGATACATTTATTAACTATGGAATTTCTGTAATATATGGTGATATGATAATTTAATTTTCCTCAAATTTTAGGAAATATTTAATTTTTAATATACCAATAATTTAATTGTAAGAATTTTTAACTTAGCATCGAAAAAAAAAAAAAAAAAAAAAATCTAAATTGAAATTATAATGCAAATATCAAAGATTTAAATCTCTTTTATTAAAAAAAAAAAAAAAAAAAAAAAAAAAAGCGAGGGAGATTGAAAATTTCCAGTGATTTTATTAATGAGATTTTTCCGAAAATCATGTTGTAAGTACTATCATGCAGTTGAACTGCGCGAGAAAGGCTAGTATTATTTAAAAGTCTTTGACTATATAGTCCCTATAGCACATTTACTCCAAATGACATCCTCAGGATACACTATGGATGAAAAAGACGTCTATGGACATTTTTAGGATGTATTGTGGACAAGTGAGTTGTTAGGGGAACTGCCATACGTAATTGCGCGGCAAACAAAATCTGTCATATTATAACGTATGCAAAAAAATTTAATCAAAATAATTCTGGATATAATATAATGGTTAAACGAAAATATATACTAGCAAACCATTCATCTGTCACCTATAATTATATATACTAAAATTTCATTTCTTAATTTAAGTAATTAGTTTATTTATTTATTTATTTTTAAATAAATAGAAATACACAAAAACACCAAAATATAAAAGTATTTCTTATTATAGTTTCATTATTTATTTATTTTATAACTGTTTCTCTTTAGGTAGCATACCCATTACATATAACACCACATTTTAAGAGATTATCAAGTTTTTTTCTTTTTTTTTTTTTTTTTTAACTCCACAACCAATTTTGAGCACAAGAGAGAAAAAAAATAATTATACAGTAATATTCAAACGAATCATAAAAATATTCTCACATATACCATATCTGTCAGAATCGATAATCCGAGGAATATACGATATAAAAAAAAGTCAATTTTTCATCATTAAATGATCAAAAGATAACATTGATCGGTGTCATATCACTATTCATTGTCACTTTAGATTTATCAGGCTGATAAATTTAATGTAATTTGCCAGACAGCTAAAAAGGAAGAACATGATAGTTATCTTTGGAAAGTACAAAAGCATTTTTTCTCACCTCACAGAAATATTTCATTATTCTAAGATAAAGATCATAAAAGGAGGCTTAATATGTTGAATGACATAATTTAATCTTTGACAATAATCTATAACTAGTCAGAAATTTTTTAAACAATTTAATAAAATGGTGTAAAATATAATTCGACTGAGGTCATGAAAATTGAAAATCTATTTAAGAAAAGGGTAACTATCTTTATATATTTTATAGAATTGGAAATTAATTAATTTATAGCAGTTTTAAAAGAGCAAAAAAACATGCTTACAAATTAAGTATGCATATCTGAAAAACCTCAATGTTTAACTTTATGAAATCATTTATTAAAGCTCATGAATTCGGGAGCTCATAATTTCCTTCAGTTTAAAATGACCCCCCCCCCACACACACACACACACTTTCATGGAGTTTGTAACAAAATAACAGATTAACAAAATACTCTTCTACCACTTTTATTACTAGCAAAAGCACCCAAATTTCAAGATAAATATTTATAAGATAAAAAACTTTTTATATAACATTTTTTTTTTTTTTTAATTTTCTGTTGAACCATAGCTATAGAACTACAATAGCACTTTATCAATGCATATAAAATTTTTAAAGTGATAATGACGTCAATTTTTGTAACATTCGTAATTTAATTTTTTACAACTTTTTAACGTTCATGTTTAATTAAATGTATTTATTTTTATGTCGAAAGAAAATGAACTCATATATATATATATATATATTTTTTTTTTTTTTTTTTTATTTATTTATTTATTTTTTTTTTTTTTTGGCAACAATTAAATTATAGCTATATTTTAATGGCTATTTTTAAAGCTATTAGAAGGTTATTATTTTCATATTTTAATTAATTAAAAGAAAACTAATCACAAATTCGAAAATCGGGCTTCGAAGTATTGTGTTGTCATCGGGTTCTGAGCTATTCTGAAAGTTTCAAATGTCTAGCTAGTAGGTAAGTTAGTTAAAAATCGATTGCAAGATTTGTACCGGACAAACAAACAAGAATAGAAGTTAATAAAAGAAATAATTTAATTAAATAATAAAGAAAAAACTTGCAAATTAAGCACGTGTATCTGAAAAACAAAACTTTTAACGTCATGAAATTGTTGAAAAAACTCATAATTTAAGGAGCTGAAAATAGTGACAATTTCACAATTTCTTTCAGTCTGTAAAAAAAAAAAAAAAAAAAAAAAAAAAAAAAGAAAAAAGAAATTTGCCTGTATTATTAAATTAGAATATTCTCTCCCACTTTTACAACGAGCAAAGGCAACCAAATTGCAAAATAAACAAATAAAACAAATTATTATTATCATTATTATTATAACTATTATTATAGTCAGGTGATTATCTGTTTCTGAAGGCAAGGATGTAGACATTTTAGGTTAAAAAAAAAAAAAAAAAAAAAAAAAAAATACACAGTTAAATACTATTATTTGAACCAAATAATAAAAATTAAGTTTTTTTTTTTTTTTTTTTTTTTTTTTTTTTCGTTTAATTTTATTTAATCTGTGATTTTTTTTAAATAATCCAGTACTTATAATGAAACATATAAGGCAAGTTGTATTCTGCATATAAATTGCACATCTTAAACACTTTTACTGTATATGATGAAAGCAGGGGGTAATAAAGGGAGTTTTAAATTTTTAGAAAAATGTGAGATGTGATTCAGATGATTATTTATTAATATTGTTATCAAAATGCAAAAATACAAATTTTTCGATTTGAAATAAAATTTTAATCTAAAAGTGTTGGAAATGAAGGGAAAAAAAATTGTTAGAGATATTTAGATAAAACTGTTTATTATTGTTGTATACAGATAATGTATTTTTTATTAATATTATTTTTTATTTCAAGTAGTAAATATGGTAATAAGTGAGGCCAATGTTTAATGAAACATAGCGGCTTGAGGACGCCTACAAGCAGGAATTTGCACGGTCAGACTTTTTACGGAACACGAACAGGCTAGTAGTGTCTGCCAAAGGTTGACGTCGCCGCAGTCACCTGCGAACGAGTGTTTGACGTGTGCAGCCTGGCAGCTGGCATTATTTGTAAAGCAGTATTTTTGGTAGTGAGCGATAAAAGCGCCATTATGTGGGAGTTTGCCGTGGCCAAAAATATTAGGAGTCGCAAAGCAGCTGGTCTAAGGCGGTGGAGAACCTATTATTAAGATCCTGATATATATAGGATATATATTTAATTATCCTAGCACCGAGTTTCTAGCTAGTTAATATAGAAAAAGAAGTAGGAACTATTGAACAGTGAAAATTTACATATGAATATAATAAAAACAATGTTAATCAATATTAATAAGCATTGTGTAATTAAAAAATGTTAATATGTGTATTTTAAGAAAATAAAAAAAAATTATTTGTCAGACAAAATTGTGGGGTAAAACGAGATGCACGTGCATGTCGTTATATAACATATCGAGATATCGAATGAATAAATAAATAGCATCTTCCTTAAAATATTACATGTAAGAAAAAAAAAGAAAAAATAAAAATATATACAGCAACGACAAAATGTGCATGTCTTTAAATGCTTGTCTAAATATTATACGGAGATATCGAATAAATAAATAACTTCCTTAAAATTTTAAGTAAGGAAAAAAACAAACACAACAACGACAAGAATTCTGTATATACATGTATTTTTACTTTGCTGTGCTATATTAGTAATAATACATGAAATATTCACGATTGATAAATATTGACATTGTCAATAAGTTATGAGTGAATGTTATTGAACTGTTAATCATATACTCAGTGGCTCAATTTGATAATATGAGGCACAAATTTTGCTTTATTTCATCAATAGAATCATACAAGTGAATGAAATAATATAAGTATATACAATGGTTAGTAAGTATTTTCAAGTATTGGAGAGCGAAATATGGAATACACGAACAAATAAATATTATTGACCCAAAATAATCCCTTCAAATTCAAAATCTAAATAAAAGAGATTATTACTTCATAAAAGGGAATCGAAAAATGGACTACAAGAAAAATCGAAGCAAAACACATACTTCAACGCATTGTGTAAACCGGTAAACATTAAGTTACCTCAAATGGGAGTAAACTTATCGTTTCTTAATAATATGAGAATTGAGTGAGTAGTACAGAATGAGAGTATAAAAAAAAATGCTTTAATGGACAAAAGGTATTGATTCAATAAAATTTTTGAAATTACAGTCCCCCCCCCCCCCCCATTTTTCAGTCCTTTTTTATATGAATCTATTTGAAATAAAACTTCAACAAAATACTGAAAAATCCATTGACACGCACAAGCACAAAGCCCAACAAATCAACAGTAAACTCAGTAAAATCCCAGTTCTATCGATTTAAAAATTAAATTGCATTCATTATTACATTTTTCTGGTATGAAGAAATGATAGTTCAAAAAAAAAACTAAAATTCACATTTAAGTATACGCGTATGACTCCGATTTTGATCAGTTATATTACAGAATTTGTACTTATCGCAGAATATTAGTAATAATAGTAGCGCTTGCCTGTCAACCGATATGCACACAAATTTAGTCAGCATACTTTTTTTTATAATGGCCATCTTACATATTAAGTTTGATGCATTTATCAACTACATAATTTGAGCAGCTTTCCACAAACAATTTCAGGAAAGAAAACTAAATGAGAAATTATGTTTAAGATGCATTAGAGATAAGTGAAGATACAGATGCCTGGAAATATTAAATTAATAAACGATTTTTCTTCTTCTATTAATGTTTCTTTTTCTTCCATAACGTACTTATATATATATGGAGGTTGGGTGAGCAGATGCTTGATTACGGAGGATGGGTGGTGTTGTTCTAATAGATGGCGCTCATTCCTCTATAACTTGTTCTTTTGAATCCATGAAACACTTCTATCTCTATATGATATTTTATGTTTAATAAGTTTATTTCTCTCATGGATTTTTCCACTTCATAAATTTATTATGAAAAAATTGGTGTTTGAAGTTTAATACGATTATTTCTTTCTTGGTTTTTTCCACTTCATAAGTTTGTTTCTAACTTGGTTTTTTCCACATATTGTTTGAAATTATTTTCAAGTCTTTTAGGTGACCTCGGGCATTGATTGCTGTAAATTTTTAACAGTTTGTATGCAGCATGACAGAAAGATCACCTAATTTGCATACAACATTCATTCAATGCCCTTGAAAAAGTGGTGAATTTGTATGTTTCAATATCGGGTCGCATTTTTTTTACTTTTCGTCAACTTCATTCATTTGTTATAGTTCTTCATGTGATACTTGGTTTCATAATATATATATATATTGTAAACAATAAACATTGCAATGATAATAATAATATCAGTAAATAATTTTATAACGAACATCTCATGCAATTTTCATGTCCATATGTATATTTTGTAAAACGTTATTCACATACGTAAAATAGAAGAAAAGAAAAATTGAGTATAGGAAGAAAAACAAGGTTTTAATTAAACTAACTGATGGAAATGTGTGTATCTTTAATTATGTATAATTGTAATGAGCCACTTCTTATTCAATTTTCATTTCTTCAAAAAATTATTTTTAACAAAAAAAATTAATTAACATCAGTTTAAAATTATTACTTACATGTTATAGTTATAAAAAATTTGACTTTGATAAAGAACAGGCCATCCAAATTTTAAGTTTATATATATTTAATAATCATGTGAGAGCAAAAAAATATATAAAGAAAGAAACCTAGGAAACCGGTTACTGCTTTAATTTTGCACCCCAACTTCAGTATGTATTCATAACATAACAATAACATTTAATATTAAAAATAAATACACAAAATAAAAGAACGACCGTTATTTTAGCTAAAAGAGAACTAATTAATACATGAACCATTATTTTTAGTTTTATATTCCCTGGTGTTAATTTTCCCAAGTGATTTATTGACATTTAATTCCCCATTCGTGGCAAAGAAACAGTAGCGACATACTATCTCTATCCAATATGTGACCAGTCCCCGGAATCAATTCGGGAGAAATATTATTCCAAAGAACAGTAGTCCAGACGGCGACTCCGGAGAAAGGATAAAACGAGGAGGGAAGAAGAGATCGGCTAAGATTACACTAGGAACGCAATTATGTCAGACTTCACTGCTCCCCCACCACCCACGATCTCAATCGATTGGTGACAGTACAAGAGAAACGGACCTACCCAATTCCCTCAATCATGAATACAGAGAGATTTAGGAGGTATCAACAGGCAGTTGATTTGTGAAAGTTGTGAAGAAGTACACAAATAAACTGGAGTCAAAACTTTTCAGAAAGTCAAATGTTTAGAAGATTAGGAGAAATGTAAGTTTATTTGCCTAACAAAAGTAAAGTTGAAAAGAATTAATTTGAAAGAAATAAGAAGGAAATTGTTCTGAAAATAAAGTTTTGATCCTCGCCGCGAGCAGCAAAGTAATATTATTATAAATTAAAATGTGTAGTAGAATTTGCCTTTTTTCAAAGTGAGTGATTTTACAGAAAACATAGGTTTACTAAAAAGTAATTTTTGACTAGTGAAGGACATGAAATGCTAATTATAATTAATTATGGATATCTATTCAAATAATAAAAACTAGAGAAAAAAAAAAATAATAATGTTAGAATTACAAAATAGTATCAATTTAGATTAAAATGTGTGATCAAAAATGGCATTTACTTACTGATAAATCGTTTTGGAATATAAACTTTTCAGAAAGTCAAATATTTAGAAATTAAGAAATATAAGTTTATTATTTGCCTAACAAAATAAAAGTTGAAAACAGTAGTTTCAAACAAATAAGAATGAAATGTTTCTGAAAATTGTATTTGCATTTTGCAAAAGAGAGAAAAAAAAAAAAGTATTAATGATATTAATGGTTTTGTTAAGAACATAGGTTTACGATTAACCTTGACAAATGAAGAAAGTAAAATGACAAATTTAATTAATAAATTAATTGTACAAATTCAAATATTAAAAGCAAGAAAAACATAAATGTTAGAATTTAAAAAATATTATTATTTAACATTAAAATACATGATCTAAAATGTGATAATAACTTATTTATAAAACACTTCAGAGACCAAACTTTTCAGAAAGTTAAATGTTTAGAGATTAAGAGAAATGTAATTTTTTTGCCTAACGAAAGTAAAGTTGAAAAGAATTAATTTGAGAAAAATAAGAAGGAAATTGTTCTGATAGTAAAATTTGGGTTTTGGCGCGAGAAGAAAAATATTAATATGAATTAAAATCTGTAACAGAATTAATGTTTGGTTTTCTTTCAAAGAGTGATTTGCCTGTGTGATTTTGCTCAGAACACTGGTTTACTAATGACTTTTAACAAGTGAATAAAATGAAATATAAATACACTGTTAAAAATTTGGTAATAGTTTGAACCAAAACTTGGTACTGAAATAGCTGCAACAACCCCGTGGTTTAACCTTTAACCATTATTTGGCAATTTTATGTTGAATCAAATATTGGTATTACGTTTAAATGGGAAAAAAAAAAAAAAAAAAAAAAAAAAAAGCAAAATTCAACCGAGACGGGAATTGAACTGAAGAGGAAGACCTTCTTGTCTCAAGTGGCATCATGCCACGCTTTCTTGCTCGCTAATTCAGTTTCTTTGATTTTGATAAAAGAGGCTAAATTTTCTAGGATCTTATCTTGGTCCATGGGTGAGTTGTAGCACAAAATTTGCACCACGCTCTTTAATTTATGCTTGCTTTAGTTTGGATAGAAATTTTAGTGATTCATACTTCCCTTGTGAGTGGACGTATGGTAGTTCCAAGTCTTGGTGCAACTTAAATTCAATCGCAAGAAATAGAAAACTTAAAAGTGAGGTTGAATCATATTATGGTATTGCTTAAAACTTTACTCCATAGAGTAGTTCAAGTTTGAACTGAATTTTTTAACAGCGTATACATGTTACGATAATAAAATATTATAATGTTAAATTAAAATACGATGTAATCAGCATACGCATAAATCACTTCAGAGACCATTATAATTGTCTAAAATAATAACTTATTTTATTTATAAATTTATATAAACGTTATTTTCTCAGTTTCAAACAGAAAATAAACCGAGTTTTTCACTGCAGTCGAATTAAATTCAAAGTTAATTTTATTATGTATAAAGGTAAGAAAGTGTGAAAAATGGTTTGTTTCATGAACTCTAATCCGGTTGTTTATTAAAAAGCTTCAGCTGGTGTAAATGACATAGGAACTTACTTTTCATTACATATGTTTCGTAACACTTAATTAAGCACCTTTTTTTTTTTTTTCGAAACAGTTCGAAATTTTTCTTAGGAATAGGACAATATCATTGACTCTTATACACATCTACTATGAAATTTTAACGAAATCCGACATACAATCTTTTGAGTTTTTTTTTTTCTTTTTGCCTTTCTTTCTTTCTTTCTTTCTTTTTTTTTTTTTTTTTTTTTTTGACAAAAGGGTAAGCGATACGGGTAATAGTTAGCCCTGTCAATCGATTATAGAGCCCAGAACCTTACCCTTCCCGATGTGTTTAATTAAATTATTTTTCGTACATATTTATACCGGCGTAAACTGGTTTTTTAACTTTTTTCATATTTGCGATTGCACTTGTTTTTCCCTTTATATTTCTCTCAATGTTAAAAATTCGGCCAAAATTTGATACTGAAATAGCTGCAACCACCCGGTGATTCAACCTTTTATCATGATTTGGTAATTTTATGTTGAATCAAACATTGGTATTATGATTTAAAAAAAAAAAAAAAAAAAAAATCAAAATCAAAATCCGACTGAGACAGGGATCGAACTGAATACCTTCTTGTCTCAAATCAAACACTCTGGCGCTGAGCCACGTTTTCTTGCCCGCTAATTCTGTTTCGTTGATTTTGACAAAAGGGGCTAATTTTCTAGGATCTTATCTTGGCCAACGGTGAGTTTGTTGCCCAAACTTTGTACTTTACCGTATGTTTTCGATCATGCTCTTTAATTTAAGCATAGTATGGTTTCAATAGGAATTTTACTGATTCACACTTCCCTTGTGAGTGTATGTATGGTAGCTACAAATTTTGGTGCAACCTAAATTCAATCACAAGAAGTAGAAAACTTAAAAGTGAGGATGGACCACAGTGTTAAAAATTTCAACAGAAAACTCTGTGTAATGTATTATCTTAAGTCTTACGTAAAATTACAGAGAAAAATGAACGGAGATGTTATAAAAACTTATTGTATATATTCACTTCAATAACTACTATTAATTTAATTAATTATTGGTGAGAATATATTTCGGACTTAGAATGCTTTTTCTAAAGTAGCTAGATACAGTCCTGTTTTATTTTAATTAAAAAATTTAATAATAAAATTAGGTAAAAATACAGAATAAAGATTGAGAATCTCGATTATTCACTTTTAACTAAGAATTACTGTAAATTTAGAGAGACTCTGGATACATATTTACATTAAATTTACAGAAATTTTTAACAGTGCATATTGAGGTATTGCTTATAACTTTACTCCATATAGTAGTTCAAGCTTGAACGTGCTCAGTGTATTAACTCTTTGCTTCGCTCAATCATCTCTAAAACTACCAGATACTATTATAGGAACTATTGTTTTCCATCACGAATGTCATTGATTCATTTATAAGATACAAACATGTATATACTCAAGTCAAATTTTTGATCATTAATTTAGGAAATTAATGATTAAAACTGGAGTATCGAAAAACATGATACTTTAGCTATTCGTACAAAGTTAACAATTTTATGCTTTGGTAAATAGGCTATTAAAATAAGTTAAAATGATTTGAATAATAAATGTTAAAATAATTTGAAAATGTTTATCAACTTAATACAATTTAATTAAAGAAAAATATATATATATATATAAATATAGGTACTGCTTATTGTGTTTAAAAATAAAAGAGAATAAAGTTCCATTTTTTTTTTTTTTTTTTTTTTTTATACATTAGTATATATTAGATATATAATTATATTGGTGTATAATAATATAATTATTATATAATGTAATAATTCATCATTATAGCCATCAAACACCAGTAAGGAAGACTTGAATTATCAAAGTATCAATAAATAATTAGATATGAAAGTGAAGAATTATACAAAGCAAAATATATTGGGAAAAAAAATAACAAATGTAGAAAAATAATTTAGAAATTTCCTCAAAAAACTGCTATATTAGTCAGACAGTTAACGAATAGGCTATCCACTAGTTTCGAGGAATTTCTACTAAAAGGAAATTTGTGTAAAATGTTAAGAAGTTCGTCTAACATCTAATATTCAGAGCACGTCCTATGTTTCTTGAGCCAGCTAATTAAAAACAGAAAAATAAAAGAATCAGCATACAAAAACTATTCAGATGAGTTTCTAAGAAATGTTAAATAAAAAAATGAACTGAGCATGTATATTGGCCGTATTCCAATAAATTGTAAATTGAAACAAATTTTATAAAGTTTATAACCGTTATTTGAACTATTTATTCTTATGCAGAAATATTGCCCTTGATTTTATTAGGATTATTTACTTACTATATAACAATATATTTAAAGATAAAATACACAGACAATTTTTTTTCTTGTGTGTATGTGTGTGTGTGTATTTAATAGAATTACCATGGAATGAAACAAAAACCAAACTTAAAGGCATGCAAATTGAACAAATTTTCATACGCTATTTGTAATCATAATTTAAACACAATTTAAGTTTAATAAACTGTCCTGCCAATAATATCTAAACTAAATTTCAAATGTTCAGTTTGATATTCCCTCTTCTCTAACTATAAGCACAGATCTCTAACAGCTATTTAAACCTATTGCTTTATTTTATATTAACCAAATGTAGAGACATGAATCATAATACATTACAAAGTGTCAACAGATACGAGAGAAAAAGAAACCTATAATCTGTATAGAAGGTATTGTTTATGCGGAGTAATTCTTTCTTTTTCCTACTTCCATTTCTTAAACTATAAAATGAATCTACTAGGTCAAAAATAACTTGCAGCGCTGCTGCTAAATAATTAAAAAAAGATCAGTTTCAATTTTTTTTTTCTTATTTTAAGTAAACAGTCTAGTTTTCCAAATAAAGCACATGGTTTTTTTTCTTCTTTTTTTTCTTTTTAAGAGAAATGAATTAATTTTTAATAATTTACAAATTTGGAAAAGACCGAAAAAAATAGAAATATTTTCTTAAATGCATTTGTTACCAAATTTACTGCTTTATTTATAAACTGTAAAATCATACAAATGTAGAGCAAGAGTGGAAAGTGTCAGGTTCAATACAAAGACATGCTCTCGAGCCTAGCCGTTCGGAATTTTCCGTGGTTTTCTCCGAAACTGGCGTGAATACTGGCTAGAACTTCTTAGAAAGGTCCCCGACGGAGAGCATTCCATCTTAAGGACCCTTCAGACACTGGCAACGAGCAGAGCTTCAAAACTCATAAATTATCCATTGTCCGAAAGCGACCCTTGAAATTTTGCACACATTTACAATGAAGGACATTTCTTTTTATTGCTCTTTTACAAAAGAGAGCAGTTCCCATGCAATTATCGCACTAGGGGGTTTGTGAGCGAGCGCTGGAGCGATCTTCGATCCTCAAAAACCACATCAGAGAAATATCAAAAGAAACCGCAGTTGAAGCTTTCCAGTTGCCAGTGTGTGAAGGCTCCTTTAGGTCCAGGTCACTAGTGCAGACAATTGGCATTAATTCGAACACACTAGAAACCAAATGATTTATTTAGTAGTACTACAAAAGCCCCACAGAACTGGCACTTATAAGCAATAAATAAAATAAATACTTTAAATAGACACCATAAAATGCAAGAACTCGCAACAATTGTTTCGCGTCGAAAGAAAACATGACCCTTTGTCAGGCGAACAAACTCTGCCTAACAAGGCGAACTTTGTTGGGCATGAGTGCTGCAAACAAAGAGGTAACGCATAAAAAAAGCTTTGTTTGCAGCAGTTGTGTATACTTTATTCGCCTAATGAAGAGTCATGTTTCTTTTGATCCGAAACAATTGTTACGGATTCTTGCATTTTATGGTGTTTATTCAAAGTTTTTTACTTATTACTTGTCACATGATTTGATCGTCTGAGAGCAGTTGAAAAGCCACAAGCTGTCAAATTATGAACTGTTAACGCAAAATCCGTCTGAACAATCCCTTTTCAATTAACCTTTAAAAAAATGCATTCAATAGATTATCATCAAACATAGCTAATAACCATCCCATACTTGCCAACATTCCAATTTTAAGAAACAGTAGATTTTTCCGAAAAAACCTGTAGATTTTAATAACTGACATTTTTAACAATATCTGAATTTGTATAGATACATAAATGGTCAATATATTATATGTATACCTATAGGGGAAAAAAAAAAAAAAAAAAAAAAAGTAATATTTTTCAAGTAAATCACTTATCTTTCAAGATGAAAACAAAATATTGAGGTTATACATATTAAAATCCTCAAAATAAAGAAAAGAAAATATAGCCAATGATACTTTTATAAACACCATTTGTTAAATTTGTTACAAATTTTGCTTTATTAAGAAAAGAAGCAAAACTTTTGTTCATAGTAATCTGAAATTATATTTTCATTGTATTTAGAAATTAAACTGTTATCGAGATTTTTATCAGATAATAAAATTCAATTTTTTTTTTTTCTTTTTTTTTAATCTAATTGAAAATACACTCACAATAACTATTACCGTACCTGCCAACAAAGCCTAAGAAAATCAAATACATTCTTGTTCATATTCTTAAATTAACTACAAATTAATAAATTTATTGTTATAATTGGGATTGATAAATAATTATTTAACACCGCCCCCCCCCCAAAAAAAAAAAAAAAAAAAAAAAAAAAACTTCTCCAGATATTTTTCTCCATACATTTACAGGAAAATTGTGACATTTTAAGATTTTTTTCTGCATGTTGCTGAAAAACGGTAGATTGTTAACAAAATCCAGTAGACCAGTAGAAACAGCCAAAAAACATTAGTCTACTGGTAAAAACAGTACAGTTGGCATGTATGCCATCCTGATTAAACCAGGGTTCTAATAAAATAAAAAGTTGAAATCAGATCATATATTGGAAAGCTACAATGCTATAGACAAACCACACAAAAGGAAAATATAATAATCTGGTGTGTCACTCACACGACTTTCTCTTACCCTGAAATTTAATACTACTATAAATACAGGTTGCAGATTAAAAGGTAAGATAACGAGTACTGTTATGTAAACCTGTGTTAAGCAATTCATATTAGGCTTCTGAGGAGTTTTATATGATAGATAATTAGTTCTGTGTGAGGGGGGCTACCGCCCCCCCCCCAACCCCCCGTTTCATTAATGCACCTACATTTATATGGAATTTAATTCGGCTATTAAAAAATAATTCTATTTTTACAAAACAATTTATTAAAATTATTATTTAAAAAAAATTATCTTTTATGATAATGCAGACGATATCCATATTAGAGAAGTAGTATAACACCAAATATCCAAAAAAAGTCCATTTTATTCTCAATATTAAAAAAAAAAAAAAAAAAAAAAAAGATTTTTTTTTCTAAGTTTTTTTTCGTTAAAAGTAAAACAAATCGATAACTTTGTTTTAAATTATCGCAGATCGATGGTTCAACCATTCGGTTTAAAGGTATTGCCGAGCTCTTTTGAAAGATACCTCATCATGAAAATGTACTCCCCTCGAGGGGGGGGGGGCTTCAGGCCCTGATTACCCAATAGGCATGAGAAGCATGTGCTTCCCCTGGAAAATTTTGAAAAGGCCCCAAATTAAGCAAAAAAATGGGCCCCGAATTGTAAGTCTGTAGTCTAAAAGCATTGTATGATTATAAAATGTCACAGTCCTACCTGACTGCACAACTACAATTTCTAGATTATACAGGATATATGCTAATAAAGCTTTTACACATTCATTTATAATGGAATAATTTCATATATTGTGGTGAATATAGGCTTTCACCAGTTTATATCTTGGTACAAAAATCAAGTGAATTTGATTGTCTATGTTTTAAGAAACTTACTTGTACTCAATTCCAGGTAACTACAAAATTTAATGAAAAATTCATAAATTTTTCAAGATGTTTGTATGAGTCTTTAGACCAAGAAGTCAGTGGGGGCCCCCAAATGGATTTGTGCTTCCCCTCGATTGTAAGGTTAATCGGGCCTTGGGGGACTTCCCCCCCCAGGGGGGAGGCGAGGCTCTTACATACACAATTTTTTTTCCCAGTTAACTATCTCTATTACAAAAAATATAGATTCGTTTCATTTGGTTTATTGCAGTCTATTGACGTTAAACTCTACTTACCTGCAATTTCCCCCATAGACGTAATGTATTAGAATTCTCTTGATTGTCCCTGTACACGAACCATTTGCTTGATCTTAACAAAAAGCTTACTGTAGCATCCCTACATGATACACATTTAGAATACCAAGTTTGAACTTTCTGCCATAAATTGTTTTTGAGATATGCTGATAACAGACATACACACAGACCATTTGCTAAAAACATGATTTTCGTATTCAGGGGACCTCAAAACGTGTAAATACAACAAAATCTCGCGTTCGAAAATTTGACCCAAAAACAATACTTTCTCTACCTTATGGGTAAGAGAAAGTAAAAAAAAAAAAAAAAAAAAAAAAAGAAACTTAAGTTTATGTAAGCTGTTTTTGAAACGGGAATTAAAAATGAAACACAACAAATATTTAATGATAAACAATCTGAAATGAAATGTTTTCTATTTTAAGTAAGCCTCAACAACTTTGCACAAAGATTTTTCCAGCATTATCTCATCTAAATTCAAGTATCTGTTCGCTCTCTATTCCTTTACAATTACATGCGATGAAGCTTCCGAAAATTGAAGAAGGCAGCTACTGAACTCTGTTTAATTTTTTTTAAAGGAATAAGATTATGCTGGTCATGATCAGAGTAAAATGTAATGTAAATGCTCTCGGAACAAACAATGAACAAATACACGCACTTTCCAAAAGTTACAAAGAATTTCTTTTGCATAAAAATTATTCAGAATTTTAAGTTCTTTTTTTCTTTACATAGTCAAAGCACGTTTGACTTTACGGAGCTACCTACGAACAACAGTCTTTGTATAAGAGAAAAACACAACAAGGATTCCAGAAATGTAAAAAATTCCCAGAAAATACAGACTGTCCGAATAACCTTGACCGCAGCGTTAAAATTTCTTAAATATTAATTTTAAATATGCATATAACAAATTACAAAAATGTGTTTAATATACATATACACATATAATTTTTATCTAAATGTATGCAAAACTAAGGCACAAAAATGCAGCCTCACATAATAAATAATAATAATTATTATAAAGTTATAACTGAAGTTTATATATTATGATTAATCATAATTAAAGTAAGAAATGAAGAATAAATAAAGAAATTCCTCTCGAAAACAGCTATATACTTCCGTCAGGCGCAACATATAGTAGCTGTAGGAGAAAAAAAATGTTATTTCTGAAACAGCAGTAGATTAATTACATTAAATAAATAAATAAAATAAAAATCGCTAATGCCCGACACATTTACAAACAAGATATAAAAAAAAAAAAACAAATATTGGAATTTGATTTAAATATATGAATAAACTGAGAAAATATAGAAACATCACTTAAAAGCAGTATAAAACTGTTATATATAAAGCGGCTAAACGCGAGAGAAAATATGAATAATTCACATTTATACAAAAAAAGTTGAGAAGATTTAAGGAAAGCAAAGTATCGATATTATTTTTCAGAAGAAATAATAATATTTTCAGTTGAAATATTTGAAATAAACAGTTAACTATTTAAAACATCTACAGGATCAAAATTTTAGGAGATAAATTTCAAGAATTATACAAAGTTTAAATTTTTTTTACAGCGCACTTAACAATACAAAAAATTCGCCAATGAGTAAAAGTGTATCTTGTCCTAATAAGGTCGAGTGCAAAACTTCTTTGCATTATAAAAATTGCTCAACATGTATTGAAACAAAATTGTCGACGAATCAGCTGATGCAAACTAAAATGCAAATTTGTTTATACATTTATGTTATCGTAATTTTGTGTATATTGCCGAAAACGCGGTCTCTTTTAGTATAGTTTTTTCGAAATAATCCTCATATAACTTCACGACAAATAAATAATTAAATACATTTTTTAGACCAAAAAATATTTTTATGTTTAATGCTAAAATTTTGTGCGAGCTCTAGCGTTCAAACGTAAATATATATATAAGGAAAGAAAAAAGAAAAAGAAACACCCCATAAACCAACTTACAGTGTAGTACCCAAATAAGTTTAGAATATATTGTTTAACTAAAATAATATATAACCGAAAAAAAAAAAAAAATTATAATTAAACATGTGGCATTCTAAAGTTAAAATAATAATTTACTTATTTTTATTTTAATAGATTATGAGAAATTAAATTAAATTTAATATTGATAAATTTCAATGCATATGTATGGAAATACTCGAAAACAGTAATTAAAAAAAAAAAAAAAAAGAGAATATATAACGCCGACCATTCTTTTAAAGGAGCAGCCATTAAACCAAACATACTGTATGAAACCTAGTTTAATTATCATTCAACAAAACTAATACAACTTAAATATCACAAAATAATAATAATAAAAAAAAAAGTTGGAAACGAAATATTTTTCATTTTCTAATCCTAATTTAAACCTTTTTTTTTTTTTAAATAAAAAGTTTCATCCAGCAATATCTCACTTAAATTCAAGCTTTCTTTCTTTCTTTCTTTTTTTCCCCTCCTCCACAACTAAAAGCAAAGATTCTTTTTAAAATGTACGGAAATAAAGCTGCAGAAGTCTTTTATTTTTTTCTTTCCATTGCGAACCGAATTATGCTGGTCACGATCAAATTCAAAATAACTGTAAATGTACTCAGAACAAACTGCGAACAAATGCACTCTTCCCTTGTTACTATACGAGTTTTTGTTGAAATGAAGATTGTTCGAAATTTTTAGGATTCATGGCATCTTATATTCAGAAAATACTTGAGCTCCCTCAGGAATCTAATTAAAAATATACATTAATATGGGGGAAGGGGGAGGTTGAATTTTAGGCGTTTTAAAATAATTCTATAAAAAAGGAAAATGCTCAGCGCTGAGATGTATGTATGATTAAAAAAAATAAAAAATAAAAAATAAGCAAACTATTAAAGATCGCTTTTAAAATAGGAAAAAAATAATACATAACATCATCCAGACACCCGAGCCAGTTTTTTTTCTTTTTTTTTTTTTTTTTTTTTCTTTCTTTTCCAACAATAATTTCTAGTATTAATAAAATTTCTAGCATTAATAACAATTCCTAGTATTAATAAAAAGTAATAAAGTCTGTTGTACGGTAGCTCCAAATGAATAAAGCGTTTTCAATGAAGATTTATTATTATTATTATTAGAAAACTGGTTTAATCATAATAATAATCAATAGTTCTTAGACATTTTTGATGATAATGTACACTAAGGAACCAAAAAAAAAAAAAAAAAAAAGCCTTACTTGGATATTTTCCATTTCTATTTCTGCAATCGCCAATTTTATTGTTTTAAAAGTAAATTTTCGAACAGATTTTATTAAGTTCTTTTCCACGTACAACTTAGAATTGAGCCAAGTATTAAAAACAAGATGTAATTGTACGAAAATTGTAATTTTAAAAAGTATTTCAAAAATGGCAAGAATAAGGCAATCAACGATACCACAAAAAATTTCAATTTTAGTGTGAAAATAAAAAAAATATTTTAATACGCGGAATATCAAAATGATTAAATGTTAACGAAATATTGGGGAGCTGGTTTTTAGTAAAATATAATGTTTTTTTGGCTGTTTAACCTGGAAATTTGTATCTTGGTGGCCACGTTGCTCATCCAACCGAGATGATCGCAAGTTAAAAGCTTACAAAATCAGTTTGTATTATATTTAGAACATAGAAGTGATTCAGAAAAAGTGTTTAGTAGCATAACTTCGTTAAATACAGTGCAACAACGATTAAACAAAGCAAGTTTAAGTGCCAGAAAAATCTGAAAAAAAAAAATAATAATAATAATAATAATAATAATAAATAATAATAATAATAATAAATAATAATAATCCATTCTTAACGAAAATAATTAGGAAACCATAACTTCAGAGGGTTAAAAAAAAAATTAAAAAATGATCAGTTAATTTTTGGGCTCTCTGATGAGTCAAGTTTAACTTATTTCGAGCTGACAGAAACAAGCAGGTCTGATGAAGAAAATGAGATACACTTAATGAAAATCACACTTTTAAAACAGTGACACTTTCTCGATACAAAAATGCATAATTTTTCAATAAGTCGGGCAAATTTTCCTGTTCAAGGGTTCAATTAACCCGAAATAAAACTCGGCCATTAAAAAATTGATGCCTGACCGACTATTTTGGAAGTATTTCAGAGTTTTCCACAATCAGTATTTCAAGATGATAATGCACTTTGTTACACGGCGCCTGTGGTACGTTTATTTAATTCAAGTAGTTAAAATTACCTATCCATTTCCACGAGCATCTATAAATTTGTAAGTTATCATAACTTTTTTTACTTAAAGTTAAATCCCACAAAGAATATCGTAGAATTTCTTCTTTACAAGACCTGAAAATTGTCCTAATCACAATCCGCTCGAAAATATTTAGTCTATGAAAGTGGGTGGGAATTCGAAATTTGTAGTCTACAACTTTGCAAGAACTAGAAAAAAAAATATTTATGATATTTGGCACAGTGAAATTTCTCAGTTTCATGTTAAAAAACTGTAAAATATTATGCCAGTGCGCATTAAAGCAGTAATTCCATATAAAGGTGGATTTATCCAATGCAGAATAAATATTTTTATTAAATAATTGTTTAGATCTAACAAATAAATAATTTTATTTCATACATTAAAATATAATGCGTTTATTTCATATAATAAATCATAATAAATACAAAGTATATGCTTATTATATTACATTTAAAAAGAACACTTTAGAAAGATTTTTATTAAATGTACTTCGCAGAGTGTTATAAAGCGAATTATTAAATCGAAAATGTACATAAGTATCAAGTTATAATTTCCTTATTATACAAACATAATAATTTTATTTGTTTCAATCATTAGTTTTTAAATTATTACAAACACAAAAGGTATAAGTCAATTCTTCTGCAGTGCGGCCTTTTTTTTTTTTTTTTTTTTTTTTTTTCTGGTCCCTTAGTGTATTTTTTTTTTTCTTTTTAATTAACTGAAATGGGATTTTTCAGGCACAATTTGTTTTGACATTTTATAATTTTGTAGTTGAAAACAATCCAAATGATCTATGACAATAAGTCACGTGGTTCTTGGATTAGAGGGGGGAAAGGAAAAAGAAGAAAAAGAAGCTTTTATTTTAAATCAGATTTTTTTTTTTTTTTTTTTTTTTTAAGCAATTTTAACAAAAATCTTAAATTGATTGTAAATAGCGATTGCGTTCACAGTCGAAAAATCTCATAATTCAGTTGAAAATTACTCGTGTTATAGAAAAATAATATTCAATTATATTCAATGTCAGCCTTGGCTGATTTAGTAGAGGGAGATGGTTTCTTAATTATGTTTGACATTCTATACTTTATATACATTCTTGCTTTCTTATATATATATAAAACTAGTTTGAAACTTTGTTTTCCTCCCCTGATAATCGGCATATTTTGCTGAACGCCAGATAATCATAATAAAATAAAATAAATAAAAATAACAGGAAATTATTCTTAACACACACCAAAAAAAAAAAAAAAAAAAAAAAAAACTGTTAAACAAAAAGTCTGTCTTTAAAAAGTACATAACAAAAATGCTTCCATTTTCTATTTTAACTGCAATATAGACATTTTTATAAAAAAGTCTCAACTCGTAACATCTCATCTAAATTCATATTGTTTTTCCTCTACAACTGGAAGCAAAGATTCTCTTTAAAATGCACTAAAATAAAGCTACAGTAGTCTTTTATTTTTCTTTCCATTGCGAATTATGCTAGTCACGATCAAAGTCAAAATACACTGTAAAGGCACCCAGAACATACTACGAACAAATAACACTCTCTCCTAGTTACTATGAGTTTTTTTGTTGAAACGAAAACTGTTGAAAATGTTTTGGATACCTCACATCGATATATTTATAATTTGAACAAAAATAAATAAATAAATAATTGAAATGAAATGAAATGAAATAAAGATCGTTTTAAAAGTGGAAAAAAGTTACTGTTGTATATAATTGTAATAATAAATATTATTTCAAACACCTGTGATGTAGATTATCACATATTATAAAAAATGTTTTCTCTCTAAGAGATAGGTAAATTCTTTAAATAAATAAAATCACAAATTAAATTATTTAATCTTAGACAACTGTTTCAAATATAACGGTATTACTATTTTTAATCTATACATAATGAATTCGTAATAAACTTTTTCTATTTTTTATACGTTCCCTTTCATATTTTTACAAGGCAACTGAAACTAAATCTTTAATCTTTCCCAGTATTCCCTTTAATACAATTCTAACGTAATCTAAATTCTTTAAGCTCAGAAAAGAGATGTTTTGATTTTTTCACTCTCCTTTATTTTGTGAATACACATGATAATTAATTCAGCTTCCTTTAATTTTATATCGAAATATAACTCGGATGCCCCCTCTTGTCGCCTAATTGTCACCTTGATCTAGACAAAATATTTGCTTAGTTCGACATTTCCCAAGAACTAAAAACTTGGCGAAATCATGCCAATTTTCCGTAAGAAGTGGCAATGAATTACTCGTCGCCTTTACAAAAATTGCATAAGTTTGTTTTTAAAGAATACTGCAACCTTGCTCTTCCTAGTACTTTGAACTTGGCTAATGTAAAAGTAAAAATCAAAAGTAATATCATTTTTCGCTCCAGTTTTGGGCGGCAGTTACTATCATGATGTAGGTACCTCGCAAAGGTTTAATCACTTGAGCCCCGGCAGCGTATCTCCGTTGGCGCACGCAGAACAAATTCACAATTTTTCGCCAGAGAATGCGATTTTCGCCAAATCTGGAAGTGCAAAGAGAAACTTCACGCCGCTTAACCTGTATAAATAAACATCCGGCGTTTTTCTTTCTTTCTTTTTTTGTTATTAGTTTTTTTTTTCTTCTGATTATTAATGTAGGATTTAAATCGCAAAACGAAACATATCTTGAAATTAAGAAATAGTTATCCGAATAGAGAAGTAGATAATAATAATGGTAATATATTAGCATTGAGATCCGATTTCATGTATAAGGCCAAAAAGTTTGTAAAAATTGTTCAAACAAATTACAAATTCTTAGTAAAATGCATGAAAAATGTTCATAAGTCCAAATCAGTAGTATGCCATTTTACATTTCAACTATTTTTATTGTCATTTTGTATTTAAATTTTTAAAATGTATGACTTTATAAAATATCTCTCTTACGATGCAGTGCTTCAATTTTCATAAATTATCACCTTATATTTATCTATTATGTATTTTTAAAGAGCATCTTAATCATAATAAAATAGATATTTCGTGTTAAATTTTATGGTTGAAATTCATAAAATTTTCTAAGTATAATTTCCTCCTCGGACATGTCCATTTCTCATTCTTTACCCACCCCCCCAACCCCAACATACAAAGTTATAAAATAAAACGTTAAAAATTTTATTAATGCTATTCTATTTGTTTTTCAGTAATCATAAACAATCTAACTTAATATGTTATACAAATCAAAGTAATAATGATGCGCATAACCATTTTCATCCTATATTTATTGTTACTAATTTCTATTGAGAGCGAAATGTATTCATATTAAAAGGAATGAGTATGATAGAACACTCAACACAGTCGCAGACTGAAATGCCGCACCTCATAGGCTACCCTCTATCCGATTCGATAAATTTGATTTATCGTAATTAAATGACTAATTTTATTAGGATTGTTTTTGTACATTAATTTCCAACACAACTGATCCCCATATTGCAAGTTCGTGGGAAGTATTGGCCTAATTTGTCAAATGAAGGAAACACAATATTTAATTACTAAAGTTTCAAATTAAAATGTTCATATTTAATGAAGTGTATTAAAAAATATATTTTAAAATATTAGTCTGACATGTTTACGACAAAATATTGGCATAATGGACGTTTAAACGAAATTTTGCTCTATTTTGCCATGTTAAAAAGAAAACGTAAATTTTGAATAACATGTGAAGTTTACAACTTACATTGTTCCAAAGCAATATTGTCCTTATCAATGACATAAGTGATATTTAAAAACTGATGCATCCATTTTACAAACTCAATATCTGTAATACACACAGACAAGTCACATAAACCAACCACTAAAAACATAATTTTTGGATTCAGGAAACCTCAAAACATATAAATGTAACAAAAATTCAATTTCGAAAACGTGATCCGAAAACAATACTTTCGCGACCTTTTACGGATAAGATAAAGTAAATTAGAATAAGAGAATAATTTTAAATTAATTAAACTTTAATTGCATTTATTACATTGATTTTTATTTATAAAAAGAAATGCTTTTATTTAATTTGGGGTAGACCTGTATATTTACTATATATTTTACAAACACAATATAGTGTACTAATTTAGCACAGAATTTAAAACACATAGCACGACATGAAATGACCTTTCAGCAATTCCATTGTATGAATATATCTGAATTCTTTTGTGGGGTTCTGTGTAAACTTCTAATAAAGGATATACATTCTACATTGTATACGAAACATTCTTTCATGCACATAAAATAAATGTTCATTTTTTTTTTTTTTTTTTTTTTTTTTTTTTTGTTTCATCCAAAAATATTAAATTGTATTTACCAGAAAATTCACACATAGACTTAATGAATTTGAATTATTTTCTTAGTCACTGCACACGAATTACTTAATATTTCATCCGAGTCCCAATATCTATTCTTGAGGTATGGTGATAACAAACACACAGACACACACATTCAGGCAACCGCTAAAAACCTAATTTTTTGTTTCATGATATTTAAGCAAATGTAGCAAAAACTCAATTTCGAAAATCTGAATCAAAAATAAAACTTTTCTTACAATATATGGGTAAAATAAACTAAATAATGATGCGTAATAATGATAATCTGGTGTGTCACTCACACGACTTTCTTTTTCACCCTGCATTTCAATATTATAATGACAGATTGCACATTAAAGCTTAAGACCAATAGCGTAAGAATGTAAAGTTTAATGTACTTTTCAAATAATCTAAAATAGGTTTAGAAACAATTTTATTTGACGAAGAGAAAGTAAATAATAATAATAATAAAAATAATAATAAGACAGAATAAAATAAAATAAAATAAATGTATTTCAAGGATAATTTTAAAAGCTTTAAAACCATAATATTACAAATATACTTCTTCATTAATCTTGATAAAATAAATTTAAAGGGTTTTCTAATAAATTTTGGCATTAAATTATATTATCTAAAAATAACGATACAAAGACTCCATTGACACATTTTTAACAATTATGATTCAGGGAGCCTCAAAACGTGTATATATAACAAAAATTCAATTTCGAAAATTTGACCCCAAAACAATACTTTCTCTACCATATATGTTGGTAAGAGAAAGTAAAATAAATAAATAAATAAATAAATGTATTTCAAGAACAATTTTAAAAGCTTTAAAATTAGAATATTACAATTTTATTTCTTCATTAATCTTGCTAAATTAAATTTAAAGGGTGGAGGATTTCTAATAAATTTTTGCATTAAATATATTATTTAAGAATTACGATACTAAAACTCCACTGACACATTTTTAATAGTTTATTCTCTTGGGAAAAAAAAAAAAAAAGAAGAAGATTGCTCGAATCCTTAACGAATCATGAATGAAGTGGAAAGAAGGGTTGCTTTGCGACAGAGAGGGTTTTGGCGCGAGCTACAAAAATTCGCCAGGTTGACCTGTATGCGCCAACATTTCGGAGATACGCGCCCCGGCACTGTTCTCCCACTCCATATCATTAGATTTTTATTTTATGGTCACGTATATTTTTGGCAATATTTTTTTCAAATAGTCAATAGCTTTCATCTTATTCATTAGTCAAGTTATCGCCTCTTATTTGGTTCCATTCTCGGAACGTCTTCTTTATATTTTTAATTAACTGTTGACCTGACATTAATTTTCAGCTATCACCCAGAATTGTGACAACACAGCTATTTTATTTACTTTATAGCTAATATTCTTCAGAACATCAAGTAACAGTAATTAAGTTAAACTAATAAAGAAAAAATAAGAAATTTCATTAGGAAACACCATAAATCGTAAAAAACACATCACAGTTATTTTGGGTCGAAAGAACAATATCCGTTTTCTTGGGTTCGAGGCTAAATCATACCCAACATGTGACTTCTGATTCTCGATTTCCCTATGCATTTCCCTCTAGGATACAGATATTTCCCTATAGAATGCAAACATTTCCCCATAAAACATAAATGTAAACATTATAATTCTGCATTTTTTCCTGTAGTAGTCACGTGTCAAGGGTTTATTACGTAACGCGGATAAAGTCCATTAATTAAACACGAATCGTTATCAGGGGGACAGAAGTAGGCATGAGTACACGAAATAGTAATAATAATTATTATTACTATTTCAGCTTTTAAAGAATACATCCTAACAGCCTTCCCCATGAACGATATATTTAAGTGAAAGTTAACTATATAAGGATAAGAAGCCTCACTCAATAATTTTCGAGTTCAAGTGCTCGAAATGGCGCTGAACTTGCCCATGGAGTGTTAGATTGGTCTCGGAGAAAATTTGAGATTGTCCATGGAAATGCTGGGTTGGAGTAAAAGAAGAATGCCAGTCGATTTAGTTTAGTTTGGCGTTTGATCCGTGAAGGAAAGTGAGAAGTGTAAAAGGAAGTTGCGAAGGTTTTGGTGTTCAGTTGGATGTTAGTATTTTTGGAATAGATGTCTTAAGAAAAATGAAGTTCAGCATTTCTCCAGTTTATACTTCAAAAGAAAATTCCAAAATTATGGAAGCATGCTTTTTGGATCTTGTGTTTTGATTGCATTTCGTAAAGTGTTTGGAAATTAAACATTTATTAACCCTATCATCCCCATTGTTTCCCTCCATAAAACAATAAATCTTATATTTAATCATAAATTTATTTCAAAGGTAATACAAAAATATATATTTTTTTTAAGTAGGAGTAATAGCAGAGTACGAATTAATACAGCTAACAAAGCAACTGAGAGGTGTTCATTTATGTTTAATATAACCACTGATGCCATTAAAAATCATAACTTTTCAATAAATAAAAATATCAAAATTTTGGAAGAAATACATATTGTAATTAATTAAAATACAAATTATATACTTTAAAAAATAAAATAAAAAACATTTCAAACAGTTAATTTACTTAACTCTTTATATCCCAAATTACCTTATTTTTGGAAAAAATAGTTTGAAATTTTTTATTACATTTCTTTGCTGCATGAAAAACATCTCATATTAAATTTAGCTTAAACTATAGCTTAACTGTAGAGAAAGCTTAAACTATAGGGACTTTGAAGTTCCAATGAAATCCTGTAGTAAATTTAGGCTATATTGAGGAATTTTTTTGATGGGACTCTAAAGTCCCGGTGGGATACAAAGAGTTAAAGTGGATATTGTATTGTGTGTATAACGTTACTGATACGGGGTTAAAAATTTATGTCCTCAGATTTGCTGCAATTTTGATGAGCCGTTGTTTTTACAGATTCTGTAAGATCTGTTTAACTTTAATTAAGTGGAAGTTAATTTATTAGTGTGAAAGTCCACTCCTCCCCAATATTTGAATCACAGATGAAAAGAGATTAAGTTTTACTCAATTTTTCTTCATTTGAATTACAGATATTTTTACTAGTTACGATGGAAGAACATCAGAAAGCTGTAAATAAGCCTTTATAACTGATGATCGAGCACCATCGCGATTAAAACAAGCAAAATAACAAAGTTGTTCTAAACAAAAATAAAATAAAACAAAATAAAAACATCGAGCGAAAAATAGTCCTTAAAAAGTATAAAACAATTTTTTTTTTTTTTTTTTCAATTAGGATTTTAACATTTTTATAAAAAGTCTCATCCTGTAACATTTCATCTAAATTCAAGCTGTTTTTTCCCTCTAGCATATGAGAGAAAAAATTCCTTCTAAAATGCACGAGCTACAGAAGTGTTCTTTTTTTTTTGCCATTGCGAGCTTGAATTATGCTAGTCACGACCATACTCAAAATACACTGCAAATGCACTCGGAACAAACAACAAATAAATGCGCTCTCTCGTAGTTACCCCGAATTTTTGTTGAAATGAAAATTTTAGTAAATGTTTAGGATTCAAGGCATCTCATATCCACAAAACGTTTGAATTTCATAAGCCATCCAATCAAAAACATGCATAAATATAATAGAAAAAGAAAAATAAGCATAATCTAAATTGAAGATACAATATGCTTTCAAACAAATTAAATTATGAATTTTGCTCCATATCTGGTTATATTTAAGATTTTAACAAGAATAAACAAACAAAACTCGAATATCAATTTTTCAAACAGAGAAAAGATTTATGTCTGTATACAATTATTATTTACACTACATAATAAAATACCCAAATATGAACTATGTTTAAATATAACTAAGGAATAAGTAAGAGAATGTTGTAAGCCAATACCATAAAATGCAAAATAACACTTAAAAATTGTTTCGGATCGAAATAATTAACCACGACATTTGTCAGGAGTAAAAATTGGCAAGTATACAGCACGGAAGCAGCGACATATACGCTGCTTTTACGTAGCACCTGCGCCCTTTACTACTGATGATCGGCATATTTTATTGTAAATTAACAAATGGAAATGATTCGCGATTTGTACTACAATGTTTCTTGCGACAAAAATTTTTGTTTAAGCAAATAAAAAAGATATTTCCAAATTTTGTTTACAGATGACGCTGAACCTTAAAAAGAGCAAGAAAAATCATTTAAATCCCACACAAGCATTTAAAGGGCATTTATATTGTTTCATTACAAAATTTCACTATGTGGGGCTTTTATAGCTCGAACCACATGCGAACTGTAATCTAATTTTATTCACATGTTCTTTTCTTTGGCATTAACTGTGGAAGATACTATCATAGATTTGATGCTTTATTCGGGTCTTCAATAGTTCAATGTCAGCCATAAAGTGAAGAATACACTTAATAATCCCACATTTAGAAATTAAGACTGATTAAGTCAGAAGGTAGAAACTGTGAAAGCAAAATTATGTGAAGCTCTATAAATCAAACATAGGTAGAAATAGCGCTACTTAAGAGAAATTTTTTGAATTATTTTTTTATTTGTATAAACAATTTTTTATTACCGTAAGATGCATTGTAATGCAAACCGCACTCTCGCTGTCCGCCACTTACTTGATTTTATATTAAAATTATGTCGAGGACATTTGGCCCACCTTGTATTCATTATTTAAAGAAAGAAAAGCTAAAAGATAGAGGGGAAAAAAAGGCTTACAATTTTATTTAAAAAAGTTTGTATAAGGGCTACTTTCAAAATGATTTTCATGTAAATTTCTGTTATTCCCCCTACCCTCTCTTTAGTTGTAAGCAAAAATCCTCTTTAGATATACAAATATACAGTTACTATAAAGTGTTTTATAAATTGTCCCCCTCCCTTATTCTATCACATGCTAAATTATACTATTCATGGAGTAATTCAAAAGACACCGTAAATACATTTAGAACAAACAATAAACCTTCTAATAGCTACCAATTTTACATTGAAAATTTCTGAAAATGTTAAGAAATTCTAGCATCTAATACTCAGAGCACGTTTTTGTTCCCCAAGTTAACCAATGAGCCGCAGCCATTAAGAATGAAAAGAAACATATATTATTTTAAGATACTTGAAAAGAATACACATTCACGTGAACATGCAGTATGATGCTGATAATAAGAATCAACGGATAAGTTTCGAGTAAGTTTTCAAGTAACCGTAACGGGTAACGTGAGTGTAGTATTGCTGTAGATATTGTTATTTAGCTTGTTAGATCAGATATGTTAAAAGAGAAAGAAAAAAAGTAATAACCTGAAAGAGAGCTAAACATTACTTTTTCTTAGTTACAAACATTAATTGCATCTCCATTTCATCATATAGAAAACAATTACCTATAAAATCATTCTAGGTTTCAAAAAATAATTGAAATAATGAAATAATCAGTAAATGTAAAACTAAAGAATTTTTTTCTTTTTTTTTTTTTTAAAAGTATTATAAATTATTAGGAGTTCACGTGAACATTCAATATTGTTTTCTGTTTGATAGTAGCATGTTATTTGTTATGTTTTTGGTACATCTGACAGTATAGCTACACAAATTTCGAAAGTGCAACTGAAAAATTAATGCAGAAATCTTCTCGAAACATCATATTTAATAATAAAAAAATATCAGATTTCAGTAACTAATAGAGTTTGGTACAGGGTTTAAACTGCCATTAGTTTTTTTTAGCATTTTGCTAAAAGGTATCATATTTTGCTAGGTATCATATTTTTTTTTTCTCCAGGCAAAAACTACGAAAGGACAGGAATTTTTGAGAATCATTATTTATATAGTAATTTGGATTTATTTTTAATTTTTAATGATTGAATTTAAATGCAAAAATATTTAAAAGTATGTCAGAATTCAACATTTGCTTCATAGAAACATTCTTAGCACTAGTATTTCACGATTATCTACCACTACACTTTATTTAATTTTTAAATTGCTTTCCCATTTTACACGTATGATACGAGTACCCCTTTTTTTTATTGTTAAAATCAAAACATAGTTTCCCTGATTCATATTTTTAAAGTCACAAATATGGATGCTTGGTTAAAATTATCAATGAACAAAAGGAATAAAAAACGAAACTGAGAATAACAAAGCTAACAAGGAACATCGTGTCCGGCAGCGATTTTAATGAAACTTTAATTTCTGATAGAGGGCATGTACCAAATAATTTTGATCATAGAAATTTTTGCTATCGTCCATGTTTTCTATATTTATTGAATTTTTAAAATGTTAAAAACCACATCAGCCACATATCAACAGTAAGCTCCGCCTTTGGGTGTGACTTAAAAATACTAAATGATTTAGCAAAATAATTTTGCGCTTTCATGTTTAAGTTACAAATGAAAATTTACAGTACTGAAAATTATTTCAACTGAATTATTCATTTGAGTATTCACTTGCTGTATAAATACAAATTTTTCGCATATTTTTGAGTAAAATTTGATAGCATATCAAATGTGAAAGAAACGCCTCTCTCTCATTGAAATCCGAGCCGGACACTTGGGTGATGTTCCTTGTAAGTAAAAGAAATCAATGGTATCCAAAGAATTAATTAACTTTCGAAAAAGCCAAAATAGTGCTTGCTTATTTTCGCTAAAATGCTAAAGTAATTTTTTTGCCAGTTTAAACCCTGATTTGGTATATATGCTTTGATACCTGATGGTGCTATGCTATATACTTTTCAGGATGAATGTGATAATTAAGTTTAAGCCTTTATAACATTAAACTTAATGCGTCAAATGCTTGTTTTCGTAAGCATAAGCAATGTATAAGTTTTAGAGTGATTAAAATCTGATGCATATTTCTCAACTAGAACAGCTGATATCCAGTGGATTTTCTGTCGGACTTTATAACAATATCTCAGTTTTTAGATGCAGAGATATACGAAATTCGTATTTAATACCGATAATACTAAAAGAACACGAAAGTACTAAATGAATACATGAAAATATGATACAGAAGAATATTTCTAAGGAAAATAATAATAATTCATACTTATTGTTACAGGAAGGAAGAGGATTTTCAAAAGCATTATAAATTTCAGAACATAAAGAAGTTATTTCTAAATACTATATTTTAAAACAGAAGAAAAAAAAAAGGGGGGGGGTAATAAAATAAATAGCTTACAGTAATAATAATAATAATAATAATAATAATAAAGAATAGAAAATGGTTGCAGTTTTAATACTGCAATGCATGCACTGGATTAAATATAACCAAACATTCTAGTATACACTGTTAAAAATAATAGTTTAAACGTTTCACATTAGAAATGGTGCAAATTAGAAAAATTTAGCTGCAACAAACATTTTAAGAAATTTGATGCTACATGTTTCACCACTTTAGTAGTGCTTTTTGAAACGTAAGCACCAATTTGATGGTGCTTTCTATTGAAATAGCGCAACTAAAATGGTGAAACATGTAGCGCCAAATTTCTTAAAATGCTGGTTGCAGCAAAATTTTTCTAATTTGCACCTTTCCTAAAGTGAAATATTGAACTATTATTTTTAACAGTGTAAAATATCACACAGTTACATTTTTTTTTAATAATTAAAAATGACTTTTAACAGTCAACAACAAAATTTGCGTGTAAATAACTCAAATGATGAATACTTCCGCTAAAAACTCCCAGCTTGACAAAATACCACCGCATTGGTGCGCTATAGCGCATCATTGTCCCAAATTTTAATGAAAGGGACGCAGAATTTTTGAAATCGCGGGTCCCGATGACCCGTAATCAAGTATTGGATTCAGGAACTTTTTCAGAAACAAAACCACCACTACTACTTAAAGAGAGAGAGAAAAAAAAAAGAGAGAGAGAGAGAGAGCTTATGTACGAAATTTCCTGAACGATACTAATTTAAAATACAAATTACTCTTATTTAATGATAGATTTGAAATGAATATTAAATAATGCATCTAAAGTATTAATTATTATTATTATTATATATATATAAAAAAAAAAAAAAAAAAAAAAAAAGGAGGAGGAAAAGAATTTTTAGATTCTTCAGCTAAATAACATGCACAAACGGTAAATTTTTCTTTATATACTAGTATATAACCCCGTCAAAAATGACGGAATTTGAACAATAAATCTTGAAAACAATGTTTAGAACATGAAGATTATCACGTGATCATTTAAATGTAGTTTCAATTTTTGTTTATAAATCAAATGTGTTTCGATATTTTATAATTTTCGTTTTGAAATTAAAAAAATTCTACCCGATCAATAAATATGAATGACAATAAAAAAACTGCTCGCTGACAAAAAATATAGGCCCGACAACCACAACAGCAACAACACATCCCAGTGTTCCGTTAAGTGCTCTATTTAAAGTCATCATAATAAGAATAATCTGGTGTGTCACTCACACGACTTTCTCTTACCCTGAAATTTAATACTATAAGTACAGGTTGGAGATTAAAAGGTAAGATAACGAGCACTGTTATGTAAACCTATGTTGAACAATTCAAATTAGGCTTTGGAAGAGTTTTATATGATAATTATTAGTTCTGGCCCTCCTCAACCCCTCGTTTCATTAATGCACCTACATTTATACAGAATTTAATTCGGTTATTAAAAAATAATTCTGTTTTTAAAAAATTATTTATTAAAATTATTATTTAAAAAACTTATTTTGTATGATAATACAGACGATTTCCATATTAGAGAAGTAGTATAACACTAAATATCCAAAAAAAGAATTTATTCTCAATATTAAAGTAAAAAAATAAAAAAAATTAAAAAAAATAAATTTTTTTGTTAAAATTGAAAATAATCAATAACTTTATTTTAAATTATCGCAGATCGATGGTTCAACCATTCGTTTTAAACGTATTGTCGAGCTCTTTTGAAAGATACCCATCATGAAAATTTACTTCCCTCGAGGGGGGGGGGGCGGCGAGGCTCCTACATACTCAAAAAAAAAAAAAAAAAAAAAATTCCCAGTTGACTATCTCTATTACAAAAAATATATTTTCGTTTTATTTGGTCTAGCGCAGTCTATAGATGTTAAATTCTACTTACCTGCAATTTCCCCCATAGACGTAATGTATTTAAATACTTTTGAATGTCCCTGTACACGAACCATTTGCTTCATCTCAACGAAATCTTACTGTAGCATCCCTATATGATACACATTTAGAATACCGAGTTTGGAATTTCTGCTACTATTTGTTCTTGAGATATGCTGATAACAGACACACAGACATCCAGACACACAGACAGACAGACACACACACACAGAGACCATTCGCTAAAAACATGATTTTCGTATTCAGGGGACCTCAGAACATGTAAGTATAACAAAAACCCACATTTGAAAATTTGACCCTAAAACAATACCTTCTCGACCCTATGGGTAAGAGAAAGTAAAAAACTATTCACTTCATTTTACCAAAATACTTTTTTTAAGACTATCGAAGATCCTATTTTCAAATACGCAAGCGAAGTGTGACATCACTGACCTTCCGTGGATGCAAGAAAAAGATTCCCTATGTTAATCGTCCATTGGATGTTTTGTAAAAAATTATTAAAAATCGAGAAAAATTATTTCCCGATTTTAATACCTGTATTTGGGTATAGATATGCTTTCGTATCCATGTGTTAGATTGAGTTATTTTGCTGTCAAATTGACAAAATTTTAAGTTTCAAAACTGTGTCATCTTTGGCGTTTTTTGTATTTGGCGATTAAAAACATAATACAAAAATATACATGACAGATGTTTATTTTCGTAATATGTATTGTACGAAATATTGTTTCATATAATTCATCGCTCTCTTAATATAAGTTGTTAAAATAACCATGATATTTGAAAGGAATTAAATATGTTCGCCAAAATAATTTGGCGATATTTTTTTTTCCGCCAAGGATGACAGATATATTAAATCTATTCCGCTGCAACATATGAGTATCTTATATCAGACACTTTATTTAGACATTTGAAAACAAATTTGACTTCAAATTATGATAGAATATTTATCATTTTCCTTTTAATTAGTATATTAGTTGGATATTTATTGTGTAAATATCATCCTTTGAAATGAAATGTTTATGTTTTGAATCGAATATGGAAGTTTGCCATTTTTTTTTCTAGAGTTTTGAAATTTAAAATTTAAATTTTATCAATTTTACAGCAAAAACAACTTAATCTAACGCATGCAGACGATAACTAATACATATCTATACCGAAATATGGGGATTAAAATCGAGAAATAATTTGCCTCAATTTTTAATAATTTTTTACAAAAAATCCAATGGGCGTTTAACATAGGAATTTTTTTTTTTTTGCATCCACTGACGGCCAGTGACGTCATCACTTTGCTTGCGTATTTTCTAATTAACTATCCAATAATTACATACACTCCATGCTAACCCAAACTCCATCTACTCGATACTTCCAACCAGCTATCTCACCCGCAACATCGCCAAAATATCCGGGATCCAGCTAGGGACTTTCTCATTCTCAACGGAACATTTTATCTTGACTCGACATTATCACCTTAGACTACTCTACTTTCAATACTCATTTCAACTGGTGACCTTTACCTGCCCAACCAAACATTCTATCCCAACTATAAATTTACACTAATTTCAAAACTAAAATCAACTGGCGTCATTTACGTACTGAACTCGACGCCAATCATACCTTTCAATGTAAACAAACAATGAAGCTTGATAAAAATATTTAAAGACTTTAATATGCTTTTACAAATATTTTAAGACTTTTAAGGCTTTAATATGTTTTAGAAATACTTTAAGCGTTTTTTTTTTTTTTTTTTTTTTTTTTTTTTTTTTTTTCGTAGAAACAGTCAAATAGTCGTTCATTCGGAATCCATTTGGAATTTGTATTTTCTGAATGGCAACAGTTTTCGTTTGTTTTTATTTGGTATTCCGTTGCTTTCAATCATGAAGTTACATAATTCTATTAATAGATTCATGTTTATAATAGCCAGTGATCCATTATATTTAGTTTAGATCTTTAAACATTACAATTGAATAGTTTTTCAAGGTTTTAGTGAAAATAAATGAGAATACGTGCGATACAAAACATATTATATGTATGTTTCCGTAAGTTGAACCAGCTCAGTGAGTTGAACAAACGGAAAAAAAAAATGGCTGCCAAAAGTTTCTGTTTTGAAGCGGTACTAACCGGATTCGTTCATGACAGATGAGGATCATTATATATATTAATATTCTGTTGTTAGTGAGTTGTGCTTTATAATTCAAGGAAAATTAATAATAATAAAAATGAAAATAAAAAACCAAAAATCTGTAAAGTTCCAAAATCCTGAATATTTCCAATTCTGCTGGTCCTAGATAATGGGTCCTATACTTTTTTTTTTTTTTTACCTGCTAAATGTAAGTTTCTTTAATTATTATTTTTTTTTTCAAGATTATTTTTATTAATCTTGTTTGAAATCTATTGCTATTGTCAGAATAATCATAATTTTTACTTCTTTAAAACCTCTTTCAATTGCATTAAACAATTTTCTTTGCACTTTTTATTAATTTAGTACTGTGCTGTTTTAACTACATAATCAAATGCAAGTTTAAGAAAGGTAAATGCTGATTTCATATGATAAAAAATAAGTTAGAAAGTTTTTATTTAATTATTTATTTTTTCAATGCAATGTTTCAAAATGTAAAAAGGAATTGTGAAAATCTTTTTATGTTTGTGAAAAATATTAGCAGTTACAAGTCCCCCCCCCCCTCGAAAAAAAAAAAAAAGTTTTTTCTAGGGAGAAAAAAGGTGTCCCCATTTTTCGAAAACTTGACCAACATTTTTTATAGTGATTGGGGTCTTGGGACCCCACTTTTCAAAAGGTCAGCGCAAGCCCTGGTACAAAACAGGACGAAAAGGCTAAAAATTCATAGAAAAATCGCGCTTTAGGAAAGAAAACGAGGAAAAAAATGTCAAAAATCCATAGAAACTAGTATGTTGTGGCCACCACAAGACTTTCTTCTATATTTACCTATATATATTCAATCAGTAACAATATTTAAAAAAAAAAAAAAAAAAAAAAAGTACGATTTTTTTTTTTTTTTTTTTTTTTTTTTTGTTAAAAGTAAAAAAATCGATAACTTTGTTTTAAATTATCACAGATTTATAGTTCAACCATTCGTTTTAAAGGTATTGACGAGACCTTTCGAAAGATACCCATCTTGAAAATTTATCCCCCCCCCGGGAGGGTACTTCCCCCCTAGGGGGGGAAGCGATGCCCCCCATGCAGAAAATTTTTTTCCTAGTTATATACTACTATTATCAATAATTCATATTAATTTTACAATCACAAGTTAAAAACATCTCTTATTATGCACATTTATACGAATTTTTGTCCTATATGCTGCCATGTTAAAAGTTTAGATAAAATGCTATCACAGCGCCACCTGTTGAGCTATTGATCCCCAAACATAATCAGCACCAGTTAATGTCGGGGACAAACTAAATACCAAGTTTGGTTAAATTTCGTTTAAAAAAAAAAAAAAAAAAAAAAAATAGCGATTTTTTTTTCTAAGTTTTGTTTTGTTAAAACTAAAAAAAATCGATAACTTTGGTTTAAATTATCACAGATTTATCGTTCAACCATTCGTTTTAAAGGTATTGACGAGATCTTTCGAAAGATACCCATCTTAAAACTTTGCCCCCCCCCGGGTGGGAACGTCCCCCCCCCGGTGGGGGGGGGAACCGATGCCCCCACATGCACAAAAATTTTTTCCTAGTTAACTACTACTATTATCAACCTGATCTTTCGAAAGATACCCATTGTGAAAATTTCCCCCCTGGGGGGTATTTCCCCCCTAGGGGGGGAAGCGATGCCCCCCCCATGCAGAAAAATTTTTTCCTAGTTACATACTACTATTATCAATAATTCATATTAATTTTACAATCACAAGTTTAAAACAACTCTAATTATGCACATTTATACGAATTTTTGTCCTATGCTGCCATGTTAAAAATTTAGATAAAATGCTATCACAGCGCCACCTGTTGAGTTATTGATCCCCAAACATAATCAGCACCAGTTTATGTCGGGGACCAACTAAATACCAAGTTTGGTTAAATTTCGTTAAAAAAAAAAAAAAAAAAAAAAAAAAAAATTGCGATTTTTTTCAGTTTTGTTTTGTTAAAACTAAAAAAAATCGATAACTTTGGTTTAAATTATCACAGATTTATCGTTCAACCATTCGTTTTAAAGGTATTGACGAGATCTTTCGAAAGATACCCATCTTGAAACTTTGCCCCCCCCGGGTGGGAACGTCCCCCCCCCGGTGGGGGGGGGGGGGACCGATGCCCCCACATGCACAAAATTTTTTTCCCAGTTAACTATTACTATTATCAACGAGACCTTTCGAAAGATACCCATCTTGAAAATTTACTTCCCCGGGGGGGTACTTCCCCCCAGGGGGGGGAACCGATGCCCCCACATGCACAAAATTTTTTTCCTAGCTAACCACTACTATTATCAATAATTCATATTAATTTTACAATCACAAGTGTAAAATAACTCTCTTTATGCCCATTTATACGGAATTTTGTCCTATGCTGCCATGTTAAAAATTTGCATAAAATGCGATCACAACGCCACCTATTGAGCGATTGATCCCAAAATCTAATCAGCATCAGTTTATGTCAGGGTGCAACTAAATACCAAGTTTGGTTAAATTTCATTCATTGGTTCGTGAGATACAGCGTCCACAAAAAAATGATACAGACAGACAGACAGACAGACAGACAGACATTTTCTAAAAACTATTAATTCGTGTTCTCCACATCCCAAAACATGTAAATCCATCAAAAAGTGGACTTCGAAAATTTTCGCGAATCCAATACTTTCTCTATATTACATATAGAAGAAAGTAAAAAAGCATAGGATGAAAACAAAAACGCCTTATCGTATTATTTTAATAAATCAATAATTTTCTAAAAATTCCTTAAAAACAGATCTATTATTATTGTTATAATTGCTTTTAATTATACACAAAGTTTTAAGTTCCATATTAAAACACAATACATAAAGGGAATAGAGCAGAAAAACACAAATAATTATAACTACATATTTATCAATATATATTTATATATACATAAACAAAAGACATATGTTTATGACCAGAGATAGATATAATAATAAAATTCATAAAATTCTAAAAAAAAAAAAAAAAGAGGGGTGGGTGGGGGGTTATAATTAAAGTTTTATGTCATTTTTATTTGTCAGCATTATCCATTCTTCGAGCATCTGATAAAAACTTGGTAAAATAAAACTCCGGCGCTTTAATCTCCGTAAAAAATGAATTTTAATAGAGTACAACAAAAAGCCGAAAGAAAAATAATTTAAATAATGATTCTTTCAGCAAAAACTCTCCAACTAGCACAAAGCGATTTTCTTTAAGGTTATTTCAGTTAATTAAAATCACTGTTTTCTAAAAAACTTCGACAAACACAAATGTATTATTTTAATTACTTTTAATTATTTTTGTATACAAAATAATTACTTTTCATATCAAAACACGATATTACAAAGAAAAAACAAACTGTTAATTTATAGTTAACAACAAGATAAAAAGGACTTTTTATATAACATGTTTTTAAATTTTCTGTTTAATCATATAAACTTGACAAATCTATGTATTAATAAATACTCTAAAAAATTTATTTTGATGATTATCCCATCAACTTGAAAGAAAATGATCGAATGTGTAATAAAGAGAGAAATTATAAACAATTTTTTAAACATTTATTAATTAAATAAAAGTATTAAAAGAATGCAATTGTCATCGTGTTCTGAGCTATTCTAAAAGTTTCAAATGTCCGGGAAGTTAGTTAAAAATCGATTGGAAGATTTATACTGGACAAACAAACAAGAAAGTGAATTAATAAAAACGTGGTAATAAAAATGATATAATTAAATAAATATGCATGCATTCATTTATTTATTTCACTTTAATGTATATATATATATATTGAAACATAGTAGAATTTAGAATAACATATGATTAAATGTCATCTATATGTATAAAAGAAAAGCATATTAAAATCTTGTAAAAAATTAAAATATGCAAATTCTTGAGTTCAATTTAAAACGTATTCGAAACGCAGAAATAGTTTTTGGCACATTTATTAAATTTTCTAATTTTCTATTTTTATTTATTTATTTCCCCCATAAAATTTACATCTCACTATACTCATGAAATCAAAAACAAAAATTTAAGAATTAAAAATAAATAATAAATTTTCAAATTTTATATTTTTATTTATTTATTTCCCCCATAAAATTTACATCTCACTATACTCATGAAATCAAAAACAAAAATTTAAGAATTAAAAATAAATAATAAATAAGTAAATAAAAATAGTATGTTGTGGCTACCACAAGACATTCTTCTATATTTTCCTATACAAATTCACTCAGTACAAATAAATCATTTATTAAAACTATTATTAATAAAAATTATCTACCATGATGAATGCAGACTATTTTCAACTTAGAGAAAGCTAACATTAAATATCCAAAGAAAGACAAATTTATTCTCTATAATTAGAATCTTAAAAAATGCGTTTTCATAATGGTTATCTTACATATCAAGTTTTGTACAATTATATGACTTACAAGTTGAGATATAGTCTTTCTGTTCCCGGAGAAATTTGCAGTACAGCAGCGTCACCTATTGGTCGAGAAGCATCGAAATTGAATCAGCATAATGCCTCATAACATATCAAGCTTTGTTTGATTATACGCAATAGAGCCTGAGCAATAGCTTTTCCTTAAATTGTGGAAATTGCTGTTTAGCATTGCCACCTGCTGAGAGATTGGCACCAAAAGTTACAGGCTCTAATTTATGTCAAAAGGTGCATTGATATATAAATTTATATGCAATTATGTGCAGTAGCTCCTGAGATGAAATTGTGGAAATCTCTGTATAGCAGAGCCACCTGTTGCGCAAGCGGTACCAAAAGTTGATAGACTTTCAATTATGTCAAGGTGCATCAACATATAAATTTATATACAATTTTATGCAGTAATCCCTGAGATATAGCAAAATGTTTTACGATGGTCTTCTTACATATTAGTTTTGTTTGCCTATACGAAATAGATCCTGTGATATAGACTCCCCTTAAAATTGTGGAAATCGCTGTATAGCAGCACCACGTGTTGAGCAATTGACACCAAAAATTGATAGGCACTAAGTTAGATCAAGGTGTATCTACATATAAATTTATATGCAATTCTCTGTAGTAATCGCAATTCTCTGTAGTAGCCACAAAATTTTTGTGGCACACACACAAACACACAGTTTCTAAAAATGGTCAACTCGTGTTCTGGACCTCTCAAAACTTGTAAATTCATCGAAAACCGGAAGTTGAAAATTTTTACGAATCCAACACATTCTTCTATTGCATATCGGAAAAAGTGAAAAGGAAGAAGATAATGTGATTTAAGTTATAATAATTCTAAGCATAAAATTACAAAAATAAAATAAAGAAAAAAAATTCTGAAATATTTAATAAACTTTCAGAATCGCTAGAGATATCACAATGGTATTCATAAAATTCTTGTATTAAAGGGGAAAAAAGAGAGAGAGTGCGAGAGAAGCTAAAGTTTTATGTCATTTTTATTTGCCAGCTTTATCCGTTCTTTGAGCATCAGATAAAAAGGAGGCAGAATAACCTCGGCGCTTTAATCTGCGTGAAAAATGAATTTTAATAGCCAACAACAAAAACTGTATGAAAAATAACCAAAATAATGACTCTTCCGGTAAAAACTTTCCACCTGGGACAAAATAACTCGCTTTATCGTGATTTTAATTAATTGGAATCATAAATTTCTCAGAAAAGCCGGTAAAAAGTTGTAAATGGAGAACGTTATTAATAATTCTGTCATTGGGTGCAAAATGGTGGCATGTAAACAAGCCACAGTTTTAAGAGAGTGGAAAAAAAATGGTATTAATTTTTGTTTTCGTTCTCATTTTAGAGAGCTTAGTTCAATAATTAATGAAATGAAGTGAAAAAAGAAAAAAAAATTGTTTTGTTCTATTCAAAGAAGCACAAAAGAACAAAAACAGAAAGAAAATTTCAAAAATTAAAAGAAGAAAATTAATGGAGCTTTATTATTATTATTGGAATTATACAAAGTTTCTTTTTTTCTTTAGTTTTAGTTTTAGTTTATCTTTTTAATTCAGATTAAGTTTATAATTTTAATACTCTTTGGCAGCTTTTAGGTTTAATATTACTATTATGTTTGTAATTTAAAATGTACAAGTTTTAAGTATAAACAATAGAGTCGGTTAAATTTTAAACCTTTTCATTAAATCAAAACTTTTAAAAATGTAATTCGTATAAATCTAGGTTTGCTAATAAGAAATAATAAGAATAATTTTTAACTGTCAAAAATAAATAAATAAAAAGCAATATATGATATATGGTGTAATTATTATTATTATTTTTTATAAAGTTGTCATTGAGTCAAATAATTTAGTTAACGTTTCCAACCACATGCTTTAATATCTGTATCTAAAATTATAATTAATTTAAGTAATACATAATTAATGCCATATAATAATCAATATTTGATATTATGCTGCTGGTTACAATACAAGATATATATACGAGTTTAATGTGTCAATAAAGGTCATCTTATAATGTAATGCACATAATACTCTTTTATTCAAGTTACCGAGAAAACTGAGATATCGAGATTGAATGGTATTAAACTAGATCAATGTCAAGGCAACAGATTAATATTAATGTATCAGTATTGCTGGATAGATTGGGTTGTTTTTATTTTAAATGTGAAAACTGACCAGTCAGGTATAAAACTGAATTTTTATGCACATGCATCACAATTTCGTGAAAAATAATTAGCTAAAACTGTGATATGTAGTATAAATATTATCTAACATTACTTTTTCTTTTTTCACCCTTCGTTTTTGTACTTTATATTCTTTATCGCAGTGTGATTTTGGGTAACTGAGATATTGAGATTCAATGATATTAAACTAGATTAATGTCAGGGCAGGAGCTCAATATTAATGTATCAGTATTGCTGGATAGATTGGGTTGTTTTTATTTTAAATGTGAAAACTGACCAGTCAGGTATAAAACTGAATTTTTGTGCACATGCATCACAATTTCGTGAAAAATAATTAGCTAAAACTGTGATATGTAGTATAAATATTATCTAACATTACTTTTTCTTTTTGCACCCTTCGTTTTTGTACTTTATATTCTTTATCGCAGTGTGATTTTGGGTAACTGAGATATTGAGATTCAATGATATTAAACTAGATTAATGTCAGGGCAGGAGCTCAATATTAATGTATCAGTATTGCTGGATAGATTGGGTTGTTTTTATTTTAAATGTGAAAACTGACCAGTCAGGTATAAAACTGATTTTTTATGCACATGCATCACAATTTCGTGAAAAATAATTAGCTAAAACTGTGATATGTAGTATAAATATTATCTAACATTACTTTTTCTTTTTGCACCCTTCGTTTTTGTACTTTATATTCTTTATCGCAGTGTGATTTTGGGTAACTGAGATATTGAGATTCAATGATATTAAACTAGATTAATGTCAGGGCAGGAGCTCAATATTAATGTATCAGTATTGCTGGATAGATTGGGTTGTTTTTATTTTAAATGTGAAAACTGACCAGTCAGGTATAAAACTGAATTTTTGTGCACATGCATCACAATTTCGTGAAAAATAATTAGCTAAAACTGTGATATGTAGGATAAATATTATCTAACATTACTTTTTCTTTTTGCACCTTTCGTTTTTGTACTTTACATTCTTTATCGCAGTGTGATTTTGGGTAACTGAGATATTGAGATTCAATGATATTAAACTAGATTAATGTCAGGGCAGGAGCTCAATATTAATGTATCAGTATTGCTGGATAGATTGGGTTGTTTTTATTTTAAATGTGAAAACTGACCAGTCAGGTATAAAACTGAATCTTTGCGCACATGCATCACAATTTCGTAAAAAATAATTAACTAAAATCGTGATATGTATTGATATTATGTAATTTTTTTTTTTTTCACCCTTCTTTTTTGTTCTTTATATTCTTCACTGTAGTGTGACTTTGAAAGTTTACATTCAAAACGGAGAAAGTTAAGTTTAGCATATTTTGATAAAATTACAGCGCACATATTTTTTTTATAAATTAAGTTTGTTCCTCCTTCCTTTCGGCTAGCAAGCTCCCGTGTATAATCACCATTTGCAGCTCCTCTGCCCATTTCCCTCTTCTCTTTTTTTTTCTCTGTTTTCTCGGCTATATCTGCATCTATTTAAAAAATTCCAATACCCTGGCGCGTGCTCTGTGCGCTCCTGTAGCGCATTCTTGGAAGTGCGGTTGTGCTGCTTGAGCACCGTTTTTGTTCAAGAAAATAAATAAATAAATAAAACTCTGGAAAGCGAAACCACAATACCAAAGTTTTATCTATCTAGATGATAGAAGTCCACAGTTATAAATCTTATCCTAGTTCCTTCGAACACAGATCATTTCTATATATGCTCAAGTAGATCAATGAGTAGTTGGTCGTCATGCGGTCATTTGAAGTTTAAGCCCCTTTGGACGGTATAAAACCCGTTAAACATGGCTTAGTCCAGGTAGGTAGGGGCCGTCCAGAGGTTTCCAAGACTCTAAGATCTGCCCCTTATGAAATTCGGTGCACAATTATCTCCATGCCATTTCTCCAAACTTATACCTCACAACTCCCATGTTTATCCCCTTTAACATATAAAGTGTGTACTTTCAACATATACTTGTAGGTGGGAAGATAATCTCAGAGGAAAAATTGAATTTGGTTTAAAAAATAATGAATGACTCTTTGGATATTTTTCAGCAGATATATCGTTTAAATTTTAGAAGATGATTTATAATCACTTGTATGAATAAAGTAAATAATATAATGTATCTTTTAATTTTATTATTTTTTGATTGTGATAATGATTGTATGAAGCTATGAGTTGTTTTATAGAACGAATAATAATAAAAATAACTATTAAATAAATCTTTCATTTAATTAAGATAGCACACGTGTCACAGTTTCGAAAAAATTAAATTATTAAAACCACTTTAAATCGATAGACAATGTTATATTTTTGTACAGTTTACTCATTTGACAGTTCTCATTTATAAAGCAGAAATTTTAACACGTCTTGGTAAAATTAGATCACAGTTTGGGACGTACCCCGTAGCTATGAAATGTAGTAGAAAATTATCTTTAGATCATGCCTCTAAATGTACCTCACAATTCCCATGTGTGATCTCATTTCATATTATACGCGCACTTTCAACATACACTTGTGGATGGAAATAAAATCTCAAGAGGGAAATAGAATTTGGATCCAAAAATAATGTATAATTCTTTGGAATTGTTCCAGCAAATAATTCATTTGAATTTTATAAGATGACTTATTTTTCACTGGTTTACAATAAAACAAAATGCATGATCTGCCTTGAAGTTTTCCTTTTATTTTATTTTTTGTGGTTGCGATAATGGTTTTGAGAAGAAATGAATCTTTTTTAATACCACAAAAGAGGAAATATGAAACATTAAATAAGTCTCTTATATGATTAGGGAAGTATGTAGATAATGCCTACACATGCTTATATAAATTCACATGCACACGTTTCTTGCAGTGGAATTTTAATTGTTATTTGATAGTATACTATCCGCTTTATGCTTAGGTTCAGATAATTTAAAATTTTAACAGGGTTCAACTAATTGGTTCGTATAAATATGTGGAAGCTGGATTTAAAATTGGCCATATTTATTCTACGAAGTCCGAACACCAAAATTTGTACATAATAGTCCTCTCTTAAACCATATTTCTTAAGACAATAACCAAAAAGAGCAATAGCTCAAAGAATTAAACTCTTTCTTCGAAAGCCTTCTAGTGAGAGCTTAATAAAATACGCATAAATTACTAATACAGTTTAAAGCATGCGAATTAGTAAATTAAAGAATATAACTTACAAATAAATATTTTTAATAAAAAGTACAGTTGGCAAAATAATTAATTGTACACTTCATTAGTGTGCTATAATTAAGAAAAATTTAGTTAAATAATACAAATTAATACTTTTGGTGAAGTCCTTTGGCTTTAATGACTGCTTCAAGACGGTGAGGCATAGATTCCCCTAACTTTTTTGTTACGGTTGCATCTATGTTAGTCCGTGCTTCAATCAGAGCTTCTTCTAAACTGTTTTTACTTGTGATATTCGTTTTCCGAATTTGTGCATTCGATTGCATTCGTAAATTTTCCATTGGATTCAGGTTTGGAGATTGTGGAAGAGTTACCAGATGCCGTCGAGCATTGTAGAGCAACCATGTCCTAGTGACCATGGTAGCACATGCTTTGAGTCGTTATCCTGCTGAAAGTAGAAAGTTCGCTCCAAGCCTAATTTCCTAGCATTGCTTAATAAATTATTTCGCAACACATCAATATATGTTAAAGCTATCATTTTAGTGTCAATAAAGACCAAATTTCCTACTCAATTTGAAGTCATGTACCCCCAAATCAAACCATTTCCCCCACCATGCTTGAGAGTTGGGAGTATATGTTTCGGATCTACAGCAGTTTTATTTTTGCGTCAAATTTTTCGAATGCTAGGTGAAGAGAAAATTTCAAACTTACTCTCATAAGAAAAAATCACCGTTTTCTAGAAATTCATTGGTTTATTTCTGTAGGCCAAAACAAATTCCAGGCGTTTTCTTCTTTTTGTTCGATAATGAATGGCTTTCTCCCTTTTAAACATGCATTTTGTAGAATATTTCTTATTATTTGAGTTGTTACTATCATATTAGAAGATGTTGCAAGGTCTTTAACAATTTTTTGAGCTAAGACCATAGGATTTTTTAAAGTTGTAGTAACAACACTTCTTTTAACCCTCATTGTTAATTTATTGAGATGTCCTGGTCTAGGTTTATTTTCGATGCTTCCAATTTCTTCATACTTTCTCACTATGTGTCCAACAGTGGTGAATGGTAATTTAATAGCTTTTCTAATTTCTTGGTATGATTTTCCATTTTTTACGAAGCTCAATAATGGGATTTCTCATGACTAGAGATACCTCTCTAGTTTTAGGCGTCATTTTCAATTACTTCAAGAACAATGCAGATAAAATGTCAAATACTATTAGCGGAGTTAACAATTATTTACAGCTAATATACAATTTCCCTTTAAATCATTAACATCATAAACGCAGTATGCACCTTGCTGAGGAAGTGTACAAATACTTCTTTTGCAAGAAACTTTACAACTTTTTCAATTAGAAACTTATTATTTAACTTAATCAAAATATTTTGTTGTTTAATTTAAAACGTACGGTATACATTGTATTACAACAATTTTTGTCAAAATATCTGTTTTTATTCAGTTATAAAATTAAAATATTACAGTGTACAAGTAATTATTTTGCTAACTGTATATAAATAAACTTGCTGAACTTTCTTTCATGTGTGCGTGTAAAATTCATTTTTTTAATTTCCGAGAATATAGTGGGGAAAAAAAAAAAGAAAAAGGAAATTGTATTTTACCGTTACGTTTCAAATTTTATATTTAGAATATTTAAAGTGTAATCAGGTCTGATATTAAAACATTTTAGTAACAGAGTAGCTACTGTTTTCGTTTCATGAAAAACAGTGTTTCGCAATTTAAAATTATCTAAAACCCTGTTTATGAAAGATTTCCCGCTTTACATAATGAAAGCATCTATAATGAAAGCATCCAATAATAACTAAACTGATTCACTTTCTCTGTGTGAAATTTCTGGTTGTTGTTTACTGATTTTCTAGTTTTAGCGTGTGAATGGCTATTATCCCTTTCATATTAGTAACTATTGCCATTTCTTGCTATCAAAGTATGTATAAGTGTACGTGTATGATATATGTGTACTAATATAAACATATGTATTCTGTTTAGATATGCAATATAGGAACACTGAATGCTGTAAGTACTTTAAATTGCAATATGTAAGCTAAATGTGAGAGTGTATACGTAGGAGAATAGATTAACCTAATGGCTGATTGATTAAATTAGAAGATTTAAAATAATTAAATATTTTACACTGTGACTCGGGAAATATCCACCAACTAGGTATTTTTGTTTATTATTATTTCAAATTTAATGCAAACTTATTTTCTGCTACAATTGTCACAATACGTTTTAAGTATTTTCACGATGTAAACAATTAAATATGAATACATCTAAAATTTTACACGCTGCACCGATTTCCAAATTCATAATCATTTCCATGTTCATTTGTCCTCAAGAGCACATGTAATATAACACACAGATTTGCATAATGATAAAAATTAAAAAATTGTTGAAGATTCTTTAAAATACTTCCGAAAACTTTTTCACCGATAAAACATCAAACGGCAAATAATTTGTTTTTCATCGATTATCTCCGAACTCTGCCATGAAAATGCGGATTTATATAAATGTAATCTGTTTAAATAAACATAATACGCACTCTGCATGTTGTACATATTACAAATTATAACATTTAAATTAAATAGGTTATATGTATTATAAAACTTGCGATAGATAAATTTAAATATATATGTATGAAGTGATTAATAGATTGTACGAAGAACTGATTGATATGGGGGTTAATTTAACCTTATAAATTTTAAAGTGAGAAAGATCTAAGAAATTTATAGTTTTGTTTATTTTATTTAAATAATATGCAAATTTATTATTATACAATATTTATTGAAAGCGACACGGTACAAAAACACGTTAATAAATAAATATAAATCACTCTAAACTTGCTAAATACTCTACTGATATCCAAATAAATTCATAATCATGTCCCATGACACACAGATTTGCATGAGGATAAAAAGAGTTCTTCGAGATCCTTTAGAATATTTCGCGAAAACCTTGTATCTTGCTTTTACATCGCTTGAATCTTCTGTACTTCTAAGTACTATTTAAAGTTTCATGTTATTGTAGCGCCCCACCTATTAACCAATCTCGGAATTATGTCTATAAACTAGTGCATAACAAATTCCAGACCTGTCCGTCCAATATACCGCTTGTTTTACCTTTCTGTTTCTCACTGTTTCGCAGTTATGTCATTTTAAAATTGAAGAATTCGTTCTGAGACACCCTGTATATATTGAATGTTGTACGGTTTTCAAATTATAATGTGTAAATTATGTATTTTATATGTACTATATGATGTATGATGGATAAGTATAAGTATATATGTATGAATTGATGAATAGATTGCCTATAAAGGATTGGTTTTCATAGGATTTAATTTAAAGATTAAAATAATTTAATCTTATAAATTTTGAGGCATATAATCTCTGCTAAATTTAGTTTTATTTTTATTGTTTTAAATAAGATACTAGCTTTATACCATATTTATTAAGCAACACATTTTTTAATTTTTGAAGTACGTCCCCGATAAAAATCACGTTAACAATTAAATTGTAAATATAAATTAATCTTAAAATGTTTACAGGCTGTACCAATTTTCAGATTCATAATCATGTCCCATAACACACAGATTTGCATGATGATAAAAATTAAAGAGTTGTTCGGGATTCTTTTGAATACTTCCCGAAACCTTTTCACCCATAAAACATTAATCGGCAGACACCTTCTCTTACATCGCTTATCTCCGGACCGTGCCACGGAAGAGTGGATAAACTAATCAATATCTTGCTTGTACTTGTCTTGTAGAGGTAGAACTGAAAACTGCCACCTGTCTACGTTTTCTGGAAAAATATGAAACTGGAAAAAAAGGGGGGGGGGGGGGAAATTGAAAAGTATTTCACGCGATCTTTTTAATTGTTCTTTTCTCTCTTCCGATATTTTAATGGATTCTTTAAAGATAATTTCTGAACGGAGAATCTCTTGCAATTAAAAATACACATTTAAAAAGAAATACACTTAATTAATCATTTTGATTTTAAAGTTTTGAACATGATTACTTTGAACTGATATGAATTGTTTCGTGAAATTACAATGTAATTATTGTGATAAATTGTAGAGAGATTTATATTGGAAACGTGATGTTACGTAAAAATAGAAATAATATTTTAAGTAATTGCTAATTTTAAGTTATATTTAAGGGATGTATTCAAACTTACTTCGAAATAAATGTTTTGGTAGACGAAAGAAAATTAACGTACTTTAGATAAAAAATGTAGAATATGAAGTATAAGGATGAAAGAAAAAAATTTTTAAATATTGTAATAATTCCTCTGTTCCCTACTATATTAATACATATCATGTCAAATTAACAGAGTGCAACGTAAACTTAGTATACGTCACAGACCTTTGTTCTGTATTACTCAGATATATTTAAAAAATAGAGTCGTGTTCTTCATTGTGGAAAGTATATATAATTTTCTACATTTTTATCCATTGAAATCTGAGAAACAGTTCTGGTGATCATAAATGCCGCATAATAAAACATCCTAATGAATAATTCAAATCAGAATTGAATCAGCATCTTTTTCATATAAAATTTGGTATAGTATTTCATTCAATGGAGACTATATAGTTAATCTATATATCATAAAAAAGCACGGCAAAGCATCGCCATGTGTTGGATGATATGCAGGAAAATTATATCAACAGTTTCTTTTAGAGCAAGATGCCGGGTCATGTGGTTCTTCATACGTAGGCTCTGTAGAGAGACGCTGGACATGTTACTTTTTTGCAATTGTTTTGGAATTTCTTGGACTAATTTGAATTGATAATCCACCTCTCTTCAACTGTTAAAAATTTACATTTCTCCTTTGTTTAGTTAATTATGTAAACCGGAATTTAAACCGGAAAATATATATATATATATAATATTAAGATATTTTTTTAAAGTGTAGTGTATGGCCTTAACATCCCAACCCATAAAAAGAGCTGATTCCATTTTTTTGCAAATTAATAAACGGACTTGTCAACGATTTGGCATAAGATGCCGCTAGTTTTACATTGACGAAAGATACCAGGTTGTCTTCCTTGTTGTTTTAGGTTACATCTGTGCATTAACTTTAACGAAATATTATATAAAACAATAAATAAAATTTTGTCTTAGACTAGTTTATGCCAATCATGTGTTTTAGAATAAATATATAATGTTTCATAAAAATGTGTATAGTACATTAAAATTCCATAAGCCATCTTAGACAGGTGTATCCCATAAACCATCTTACCTCTAAATACAAAATAGGCGGTAATCTTACCGCAAGATTTGGATAAGATGCCGAAATATTTAAGTTAAGTGTATTTTTAATAAATACTAAAAGTATACATTTTCACAAGAAACCAGTAAATAACAAATATACCCAATGAACAGGGGAATTAACAGAAACATTAAACAGAGGTAAGGCAGCTACCCCCAATCTACCCTAAGCATATCGATCATGCAATTCAAAATAAAATAAATCCATCATACAAATCTAGAAAAAGGCTCCATATTAGCGCCATCTGTAGGATGGTATTCACTAAAACGCAATCAGCATAGTTTCGCAAGTCTTATTTTAAATTTGAGCCGATTTTACCTCTGGCAAGCTCGTATATTACTATTATACAAATATTTTTAAAAATGCAGTATAATATTAATAGCGCAGTAAGGAATGCGCCAGCAATGTAACCATCCCCAATTTATATCAACATTCATTCAAATATAACATTTCATTGAATTATATTTATTTATATTTGAATAGACTGAAATGTTTGTATCGCACCGAGACAGACTTTTTCAGGTGGGGGGGGGGGGGAGTCAAAACTTGTTCAGGAAATCCGAAAACCAGTAAATACATCAAAAACTGAAAATCGGAATTCGCAGGAAATACATTCTTTTAACAGGTTCAGAAGAAAAATGTACACTAAAATTAATACAAAGGAATCGGAACATAATGTTTAAACTGACAGAGAAGTTTAAAAGATTCACTAATAAACTGGATGCAGAAACTTTGATTCTGAAACAAGCTAACAGGAAGATAAAAGAAAGGCATTTTTAAAAACATTAATCTTTGAATTTTTGGTTTGATTTTGAAATTGTTGTGAAAGAAAAGGGCATTTTAATCACACCAATCTTTCGATTTTGGTTTGATTCTGAAAAAGCGTAATGTAAAAGAAAAGGGGCATTTTAATCACACTAATCTTTGGGGTTTAGGTTTAATTCAAAATCAAATTAATGTGAAAGAAAAGAGCATTTTAATCGCATTAATCTTTGGGAGCAAGTTAATATGAAAGAAGGGACATTTTTATTGATACTAATGTTTGAGTTTTTGGTTTAATTCTGGAACAAATTAATGTGAAAGAACATGGCATTTTAATCATATCAATGTTTGACTTTTTAGTTCGAATTTGGATAAGTATATTTGAAAGAAAAAAAAAGCTTTTTAATCACACTAACATTTGGGTTTTTGGTTAGAACAAGTTAATGTGAAAAAATTACTATAATATACTTTGTGCAAAATCATATTTTTTAAAGGATGAATAATTGGCATTACAACATTGCGAAAGAATTAGGAGATATATCATGATAATAATGTTTTCCTGGATATGATGTATATATTACTGAAAATTAGAGATTATTATTAATGTATATATTTTGGTTATATATAAATTATTAAAACTTTAAAATACAACCATGAAATCTGAAGATTGCATTAACGAAAAATACATACTCTAACTTAAAAATGGTGAAAAGAATAAAAATTCATAACTATTGGTGGAAAAAAAAAAGACACATTTTTTTAGGGGAACTTATGACGGTTGGGGTGAAAAAAAATAATATGGTTTCTTTATAATGGTGAATGCTCTTTTAGCAAAAATTCACCATCAGTTATCCGACAAGTTATCAAATGTAAACAAAATTCGTGTACTCGGTGATAAAAAGAAAATATTAAACTTAAAAATTCTACATAAATGAAAATAACAAGATAAAAATTATATATTTCAAACAGTAAATTGCTGTTTGGAATTCAAAAGTGAGCGGATAACTGTGACATTTTATCAGTTTTATAGTAAATTATGATCCAGTTATATTCAAACTTTTCTATTTATTTACTGAACAAAATTTCTACTAAAAAAATTTAAGACAGTGACTACGGAGAAAAAAGAAAATAAAGTCAAATACTTGAGATAGACATATATTCAAATAAAAAAAGGTTAATATACATTTCTGCACCAAATAAATCATCTTAAAACGTCAAAAACTCTTTTCCATCGTACAGTTTTTTGCATAAAGCATCTGTCTTCTTGAAATATGAGAAACTATTTTTCAGTTTCCGTGTAAATCATTTTCCCCTCTTTCTGATACGTGACAATCTTTATTTATTCCGAAGTCTCCTCTGCTTAGAGAAACATTTTTAATGTACGAGAAAATATTAGCTTTCAGTATTTTTTTATGATGAAACTTTTTATAATATATTGAGTTAATTTTATTATTCATCAGTAAATGAACATAAACGAATTCAGAAATATACGAGTAACTCTTCACATCTATATATAAAAAACCATTAGTCATGAGTGAGTGATTCATCATCGCCCAGCCCAAACCTCTGGACCTAGATGCATGAAATTTTGTGACAATGTTCCTTCTATGACGAAAACATCCACTAAGAAGCGATTTTACAAAATTCGACCCCTAAGTTGAGGAGAGGGGCAAAACGCGATTTCACAAAATCCTTCATATCTCAAAAAAAAAAAAATAAATAAATAAATAAATAAATTAAAAAAAAATACAAAAAAAAAAAAAAAAAAAAAGATATCCGTAAAATTTTTGCTTTAAAATATAGCTAACACAAACATTAGAAATTCGGTTTTTATTCTTAAAATTTTGGTTATAATATTATATTTCAATTTATTTTTATACTTCAATTTTCTTATCGAAAAAAATCTTCCTAAATTATACTAAGTTGTTTATTTGCTTTCTGAAATTTTTAATCGCACACCAAAAATTAAGAAAATTACCGCTTATCAACGAAATTTATAGAACATCGCTTTAAACAAAGAGTTTTAGCAAGAATTGACGGAGAAAAATGAAGTCTAAGAATTACAAATTCATTCAAACATTTACCAGTTAAAAATGCTTAATTTCGCCTATGTTCAAAATCTGAGAGCTTCTTAGGAAAAAAAAAAAAGAAATAGAAAGATATCGATATTAGTTAAGAAAAAATGGTAGGGAAACAACCAAAATTCTTAAAATCGAAAAATGCTCCAAAGATTAAAGAAGCAGGTGCAAAAGCGAAGGAAAAAAGAAAAGGTTTAGATAAAAAGAAAAATGCATGAAACGATGAAATGCAGTAAACTGAGAATCTGCGAAAAATTAAAGAAATATGCAACCGCGGATCATCTCTTTTCGAGAAGAATCAAAAATAGAAATTCCTTGTACAGATTCTACATAGATAAAATCCTCATGCATTGAGAACGTATTACACATTATACATTGTGTGTTTCAAAGATGAAAACATCAATATTTACAATATTTTTTAAATGTAACGTAAAGAGATTTCGTTAACTTTTGAATTGAGGTTTTCTTCCTGAATAAATAAATAAACAAATAAAAAGTTTTATATTTTATTTTATTTACTGGTGGTGAGCTTCTGCTCATAATGAATAATTATTAAAAATTGAAGCTTCTTAGTGTTTTAAAATGATTCATGTATATATTTATATTTTAAGAAATATCATCGATTTCAGTTAAAAAAAAAAAAGAGAGGTAGGTGAGGGGGGGGGGGGGGCTATAAAAGTAAGAAAAATTATGGCGGAATAGCCTCAAAAATAGCAGGGAAGAAAAGGCGTTGGGAACTATCAAAATAAGAGAAATCATGGTGAAATAGCTGCTAAACTAGTAGGAGGAAAGGAAAACTAATTTAGGAAATGAGAGTTCAGTTTTAGTCAAAAGAGTTAAGAGAGTTCTATACTACTAATGTCAATTTTGTAATCATTAAAAGTAAAAAAAAAAAAACGCGTTGTTCTAAGTATGAGAATGGCGTAGATTAGAACCTCAGACCGATTTCTAATACTAGAAATTTTTTCATCCTCCCTTTACATCAAAATAGTTGAAGCTTTTTTACTTTCTGCGCTGTTTATGCCCCCAGTGTAAACAAACTTTATTATTATTATTATTATTACTACTGTTTTTTTTTTTTTTTTTTTTTTTTTTAATACTGCTCTATACACGATTCTAACGCTGGGGTGGGGAAATGTAATTAAAAACATTCCCCAAGCTCGTCATAACTGCATTTGCTATGCAAAAGGAATAAACGCTTTTGAATTATTACGTGGAGCAAAGACTTAATCTTTTTTCCGAATCTTTCAAAACGTAATGAGGTAGTAATGATTTTCAGCATATTTTATGATGCATGCATATATGTATTTAGTAATAATTTCAAACTAGTGACTATTTAGGATGGGGCAGAAGGGGCAATTTTATTTATTTTTTATTATTATTATTATTATTATTATTATTTTTTTTTTTTTTTTTGGTGAGTAGAAAGGTCGTAAGTCAAAGGTCTGGATTTGTTTCTTCCTTTTTTGCATAACCCAAACTTTGTACATTAAAAAAAAAAAAAAAAAAACTCTTATTTATTCAGTACAGTCATTGACAACCACAGGTTCGACGGACTGGCATAGGTCCACAAAAAAAATCGCATCGGTCCTCTCAGAGATTTTTAATTCTCTATGTTAAAATAGTTTTCGTATTTATAATATAATAATAAAAAAAAGTTTTGAGCAATATATTTTTTTGCATTAATGCCATAATTTTAGAATATAGAATCCATAATTTTATTTTTGAATTTTGCCGAAACTAAAGTACGTTCACAGAAAATTAACAACGCTAAAAATATTTATGATTTCTATTTGTCTGTCTGTCCGTGCTCGCTAATTCAAGTAAATATTCATGGAATTTCTTGAAATTGATATACACTATTCAAGTTCACTATGGAATGTTCCCTATTGAAAATGGTGTGAATATACCACCATTGGTACCTGCACAGAATTTCAAAGCATTGCGTACTATGAGGGATATATTTCTACAAACCAGATTTTGATAACTTTATTTTACACAAATCATAATAAAATTGACATGTATTATTCATGTTCACAGAAAAAAAAAAAAAAAAAAAAAAGGCTTTTGTAGAATAAAATTTGATTACCATTAAGATCTGGTCGCCGTATTTTGCATCGCCTGCTAATACAGCTAACCGCTTCCGAGACTAAAAATCGGCTTGTTTATCCCTTTTTGCAGCTCAATTTCAACAGCAAATATCACAATTTAATGCATGAAAAATCAAAATAAAATGACAAAATCAATTTCTCCGATATCTGAATAATGATACAAATGGAGGTGAGAGGGGGGAAAAATTCAGCGAATATGTTTATTCGAAAATAATAAATGCTTAATATCATCAATTACATCTGGGACCATAAAACAGATAACAAAAGCATACATTCTCGTTTAAGGCTGAATGAATATATATTAATGCAGGCAAATACAATAAATAAATATACAAAGTATACATAGTTTAATTTGTCATGAGATAAACGAGTAGAAAATGTATCTTTGCGAAGAATGTTTTATAATGTAAAATTATTAAATTAATGTTTGTTTAACATATTTCTACGAAAAACGTCAATTTACGTACATTTTAGCTGCAATATTAAAATAAGATCTTACTGAAATTTTCATTATCTTTAAATTATATGCACTTTTTATTTGTGATTATTTAAATGATCACAAGAGTAATCATTTTAGAGCAAGATACGTAATTCAGGTTATAATATAACCTTCTTTTCTTTCTTTTTTAATAAAGAATGTTTTTTAAAGGAGTATAAATATGTTAGGTACATTTGAGTTTTGAAAAGCACCTCAAATAAAATTATTTATTTACATTAAATTACAATTTTTAAAACAATTTAATGAAATCCTGACAGTCTTTATATAATTATCAATCAATAATTATTATTTGCAGTATATCTTAAATTGTCTTAAATTATACTATCCTATCTTTATATGATTATTATATTGCTTTTATATTACAATATATTGTCTTTATATTAATTATATTATATTTATTGCCTGTTATTCTTTTGAATGGCAACGTGTGTAAAATATGTATCATTGATGAGGGGCAATGAGGTATTCAGGGTGTAATAAAATATATCCCCCTTCCTAACAATTTAAAATATTAATAATAGTAATAATATTATTACTAATAGTAATAATATTATTTATAATAGTAATAATATTATTTATAGAGCAACATATTTAAATCATGCTATAATAGAATATGTATATGTGTGTGTGTGTGTGTGTTACAAGAATGTAAGGATGAATAAGCACAAATATCAAAATGTTTTAAATTCATTTAAATGGTGAAGCAAATACACTTCAATTATAATATTTTGACAGCATGGGTAGTAATATTAATGCAGAGCAACATGTTTAATTCAAGCTATAATTAAATAATTCATTTTTTATAAGAATGTGAGGGAGTTTAAATGCAAATATCAAAATGTTTTAGGTTCATTTATGTGGCGCAAAGCATTTCAAATAAAATTATTTATGTACATTAAATTAGACACATTTTAATGAAATTTATACTCTTTATTTTATTAGCTTATAATAATTATTATTTGCGCATTAGATATTTATATCACATCAGGGGAAAAAAATGTTCTCCAAGAGCTTTTGAAATGGATAATATTAAACATAGATTTTATATTCATACTTCAACAAAAAAGGAAAAAAAAAAAAAAGTTCTAAAAATCTATCCTTAAGTAAAAATTCCATTTATTGAACGTACTAATTATAGTCAGTAATATGAACTGGAAGAAATCGCGTGCGACAAAAAAAGATAGGAGGAAAATGATGTATGAATAATTAAAAAAAAAACGTCACGAAATCGTCGGTGTCAGTAACATAAGCGTTCCTTATTGGTACACTGAATGATTAACTTGGTCCAGGACATTAATATTTATAGGGACATAAAGACCTTTTATGAACTCGTTCCCTACCGATGAATATTTCATAAACCACCTCAGAAATTTCCGTTTTTTAAAAAAAAGAAGAAAGAAAGAAAATAAAAGAGAAAGTAATTAAGTTATGAAAATTTCCCTCATCATATGTGCCATCTACAAATTTTCTTTCTTTTTACTTTTTTTTCGTCTTTTATCCGATTAAACAAAGACTTTGATACCAATCAACGTTTTTAAATTTATTAAATATCTCATAAAAAGCTAATGAAATACAAATTACTTACGGACATTTCATTTAAAAATGTTGCAATTCAAATATTTCTAATACCTAAAAACAGAATGAATGAAAAATGGCGTAATGAAAAAAGAAAATGCTTAACTTTCTCTTTCATTTTTTCTCAGTATATACTCTATTTAGAATACACATAATGCTTATGAGATATGAAAAATGCAATCTTTGAAACAAAACAATGTAAATGATTCTTTCACATATGATTATATTACTATATCAATAAATGCTTATAGTAAATTATGATCTTACTAAATATTTCTTTTTTCTTTTTTGTTTTATAAATGTGTCAGTAGAACAAAAATATCGCAAGCGCTTGTTTTTGTTTATTTATTTATTTATTTTTAATGTGCAGAGTATATTTTACATAGTAAAATTGCTTATATTGGAATATTTTATAAAACAATTAAATTAACGATAACATTTTACCACATAAATTGCATGCATTCAAAATTTTATAGTTCCATATCAAATATATTCTGCGTTTTTCGGAGTACAACATAGACTCAAAATGCTTTTTTAACAATTAAGCCCCGGTGGCTAATGGTAAAAAACTACAAAAAAAAAAAAAAAAAAAAGAAAGAAAGAAAGAAAAAAATAAATAAATAAGAAAACGTTCATTTTCTTTTTCTTTTTATTGACTTTCTAAACCTTAAAATTCGTTCATCTTTTGTTCTCCCTACATCTTTTCTTCCTTTGGAGCCACTCCAACAATCCCCCTGGTATCACTTTGGCATTTGTTGGAAAACTGGCGCCTGAAATCTCCAAGTTCTAGACAATGGCTGGGACTAGAGTTATGGGATCATTCCAGCGACAATAGTGGAATATCTGAAAAAGCTTCTTTGTATACGAGACTCTAAAAGAACTGGTGTTCTCTAAACAAACAGAATTTGTTAAAAAGGCCTTTGACCGCTTATTCAGAGACAAATTAGAGTGACAATCAGATGTGCATTGGCAGTTCTTAAGGAGATAAAAAAATAAATAAATAAATAAAGTATTCATAAATCTAATTATATAAAAGTAATTATGCTTTTCCTTAATTATATTGTAACCCTGTTTATTGTTTTTTGTCGTTCAAAAAGTTAAATAAACAACTTTAAGTTAAATTAAATTTTTAATCATTTAACTAATAAGCTAAATAAGTAAAAACTAATATACAATGCAATTTTATTAGCTTAATCAGTTCGTCAATCACATAATCATACCTATAAAATATTTCACGATCAATATTAAATCGCAGTAATATATATATAAAATTACGAAAAAGAAAATTTGCTTAAAATAATCCAAATATCTCTTTTCTTTACAACAATCTACGACAAACTTTGTTAACAGTTTATTTCTAAAATTAAATTAAATTAATACAATAACAAATAAATAAATAAATAAAATCCCAATTTCTCGAAATCTACAGATTTCAAAAGAATAATACATAATTTTTAAAAATAATGTCATACTTTTTTGTATAACTTATTTTGTGTGAATGTACCAACGTTAATAATAATAAGTACAAACTTTGAATAAACACCATAAAATGCAAGAATTCGTAACAATTGTTTCGGGTCGAAAGAAAACACAACCTTTCATCAGGCGAACAAAATAGGCTCCAGTGCTGCAAAAAAAGCGAGTTTTGTACTGTTTATTTTTAAACGCCAGCTCTGTGATGTTTTTTTTATAATGTTATTAATAGATTAATGGGATTAATAATATTTAAATGAACGTTATTTCTTTGTATAAAATTTTCAAATATACGACGTAGAGAGGAGTGGGGGAAAGATGGTCAAAATTTCTACTTCAATGTAATTAAGTGTCTCGTAGAAACGATACGATAGTTACTTCATAAAATACGGGAGAAAAAAAAAATAATACATAAGCAATATTTAAGCACACGGACTCGGTTCAGCGATCTAATTAAAAAAAATTACGACATTTGTTTGATAACATTCTTTCATAAAAAAAAAAAAAAAAAAAAAAAAAAAAAAATCTATTTTTAAAACTTGCATCTTTAGAATCCTTGCAAGCGTTATTTTAAACCTAGCAATACCTTAAAGATATAAACAAAATATGAATTTTAACATAAATTGACTAAAAAATCCAAAAAAAAAAAAAAAAAAAAAAAAAAATGGTACTAAGTTTTTTTTTTTTTTTTTTTTAACAAAAAGATATGCCAAAATGAATAAATTAAACGGGATTGCCAACATGGCGGCAAAAACTTAAAATTCGCTATAGGGGTCTATACTAAAACTATTCTTCGTGGGGAAGTATGAAAACTGGGTCGTCAAACATTAATTTTATTTTAAACTTTTCTTTGAATGATTTGGTTTAACTATCATTAGCGTTTCATCCCACAAAAACCAATAGTTATTTGGCTTCTGGTGAATTAAAATTTTAATTGGGTGGTGAATTTGGTACAAGAGTTATAAGTTTCAAATTTCAAAAAGAAATAAAATGCGAACATTTCGCATAGGATTGCTAGTTATTATTATTATTATTATTATTTTCGTTTTACTTACTATCATTCTTCACAAGGAGAGGCTTTCTAGAATATAATTATATATTTTCATTAGGATAAAACTATGACTTTTTATTAAATCTTGAAATATCTATTGCAAATGATGGAATATTGGATCCTACAGCTACTGCCGAATGTTGCCCGGAATTTGACATAAATGCAACCATTTTTAAGTACACTTTATTATTATTATTTTATTTTATTTGTCCCATTTCTCTCTCTCTCTCTCTTTTCTACTCCTGTATACATTCTGAGTTTTTAGAGCGACGGAAGATTTACATAAATGGGCTTTTTTTTTTTTTTTCCCCGTGACACAAAGTAAAATTTTTATGAATCGCGTTCTGTGGGCTCAAACTATTTAAAGTTCGTTTTAGTAATTTTAAATTGTTAAAAATAAAATAAAATAAATAAAAATAAATAGACGCTTTATATTTCTATCATGTCATTTATTAGATCTTTTGCAGATACACACAAAATAATTTAAATGCATTACGATTGATAAATGACATACAACTTAGGAAAAAATACTTAACACCTTAATCATAACACTGTATTATGATTTTCCCTTTTGTTTATTTAACGTCTCTCATTTAATTTTTTTTAAACAATCATTAATTACTAAACGTTCTGAAAATCAAGTAGAGTAGTTCCAGTTTTTTTTTTTTTTTCAATGTCTTTTTGTAAACTTTTTTTTTTTTTTTTTTTTAAGTTATTAATTTTACCAAAATCTTTATCACTTGAAAAAATATATAAATATCCATTTTACAAAAAAGAAAAAAAAAAAAAAGAGCAAAAGAGGTAAAAGGAGACAAACTTTATGAAGAATGCACACACATACACGCACAAATAAATAATAAATTAAAATAAAATCTAGTGAAATATTTTTAAAATATGAATATATCACAAGCTCGTGGGTTTAACATTGCGGAAAGGAAGACCGCTGCTTATTGACAAAGACTGGCATTCTATTTTATTTTTATTTCTTTAACAGGTAAATAAGTAAAATAAATAATGTTCATCACATAAAAAAAATAAAAAATAAGTAAATAAAAAAGATGCAATTTTAGCAATGATTTTTAGTGATTAATTCTTTTACTTCGCGAATACTAACTATTCACGCCCAAACCCTACGTGCTTCAAATTAAGATTTAAAAATGTGCTACAAATTAAGCAAAACTGTAATTTCATGTAATCATATATGTAAGAAATCCCACGAGGCACTTCTCTTAATTCTATATGTAGGAAAATATCTTTCATCAAAACTTATAAATTTCGTTTGCACGTTATTAATAGCGCCGTTTTCTACATTTTTGTTTTTTCCTACTTGAAAGAAAAATGTTTAATACATACTACAAAATATATACTAGCGTTTCAAATCTCGCGTGTCTAAGATCGCTCATTAACGTCATGTTACAAGCGTGTGAGAGAAATCTATAGGACACACACATGTCATAGAACGTGAGGAGATATTCAAGAGTTGCACGAAATCAAGCCAGAATCAATTGCCGTGCAAGGGTTATTTCTGCCAACGGTTTTCGTTAAGATATTTTGAATGCAGAAGCTTCATTCAGCAATGATAGAGTACAGAAAATAATATATATATTCAATACCACGGATTCTAATACTAATGAGATGAGTATATCAAAACAGTTATCGGTGCAATATACTGAATGTTGAATTTGATATTGGTTTTAGTGATTTCGAATTTTTAATGAAGTGACAATTAACTTTCTTTTATTTTTCGACACTAAAACTAAAATATATATGTAGATCGAAAAATGGCAGTTTTGAGTTTACATGATTAAAACATGCATATACAGTGCCTTAAAGCGCACAAACAGCATCAATTCTCTATCTTGAGATTACCCACCTGAGAGATAGCTGAGTCAGTTTTATTGAAGGCTAATCAATACCGCATGGATGCGATATAATGTTAAAGAGTGAGATAGGTTTATATGGCTAGAGTATTTAATTAATTCAATATCAAATGCAAGATCTTTATTACTTTTCATAACTAAATTGAAAAAAGAAAAAAAAAAAAAAAAAAGACGGGTAAAATGTAAAACATTCATATTTGGACAAAAAGGCAAACTAAAGAAAAACAAAAAGTAGATAAATAAAAAATATCAGATATTTAAAAAAAAAAAAAAAAAGAATATCCTCATCATTCTTATAACAACTTTAAACATTCTAATGGTAACATGGAAATTTTTAACTGTAAAATGATATACAGTACTTATTCCATTTATTAGAACAAATTAAAAAAAAAAAAAAAAAAAAAAAAAAAATCCTGTAAATAAAACAACATAAAATGAATGTGTCCTGCTCCAGATTCGTAATCCTCCTAATATGCGACCAAATCTGTACCAAACAGCTTCTGATGTACCCTGTATTGAATTATGTCTACTATTCACCAAGCAGCTATCATCAAATTTTACCAAAAACTTTATAAAAAACTGTTTGTCACTACTGTTATATTTAAATGCCAAAAATAAGGTCTTAACAGATGAAAATGATACGTCTCTATCAATACACCTTCGTTTGCGATTCTGACATCTAAAATAAATAAATAAACTTTTGTATATTAAAAATAAATTCTTGAAAGATCGAAAAGCAGGTTTTATTTATTATTAAAACAATTGAAAGCAAAAATAAGGGCTAATGAAGAGTTTCGTAAATGTTTTCTTGCTTGCTCAAATGCGCTCACGCATACCTCCACTTTGAGTAGTTATGAAAATTACACCACCACCATGAATAAATTTATTTTCTTTGAATAAATTTCTTTCTACTTTATCTGATAAAATAATTAAGCATAACCGCATCTCCATTTGAAATAGAATTTGCAACCTTTTAGTTACAACAGAAAGAACAAAAAGTATTTTATAATAAAATACTTTTTTTTTTTTTTTTTTAATCTTTCTATAACAAAGAAAATCACACCCGTCTCATATTTCACCATTTTTATCTTTAAAGTATACGAAAAAGATAAATTCATAACCATCCTTACTTACAATTATTAATTTTCTGTAAGAAAACCCAATTAATATCCGAAGTAAATTAAACTCTTTTCATATTTTTTTTAATAAAGATATTATGAAAGAGTCATTATATAACACCGTTTCTAAATTAACTGTATTCATAGCAAAAGTGTAAACACACAAAAATCCGATTATTCAGCATTTATTAACAATTATCCAAGAAGGAAAAGGAAAAAAAAAAAAAAAAAGAATTACACCCACTCCTATTCATCTTCAAATAATGATCCTCTTTTGATACAAATCTATGAAAAGTATTCATTTTTTTTTCCTACCTTACAAGTTGTATTGATTAAAATATTAAGGAGAAAATTATACGCGAGATAAAAAGCTACATCAACACATGAGCCTGAATATTCGCTTATCAGATTTCTCTGGGGAGAATAGAAAAATTCAGTGCGAAAACAAACTTTAAACACAGATGGAGAATAAATTTATCTCGGTGGATTTCCTTTTAATTTAGATGAATCTCATTGTCGAGTATCGAGACACCAAATATTTGCACGTTTTCTTTCATTATTACTTTTTTACTTTCACGGAAGCATGTTTTTGAATGAAATTATCGCGATAAAAAATGTTAGGGATCGCTGCTAATTTTAGCTTCATAATTTGTAGGAGAATATTTAATGTCGCCCTATTCATTTAAAATGGATGTACAGGTTATAATCAGGGAAAAATTCATTTTTATTGATTTTTTTCTTTTTCCTTACAGCGGGTACGTATAGAGTTACTTTTTTCAAAGGGAGAAAACCTAACCTATCGCACAAATAAAAACTTCACTTATTAGATACATTTTTAATTACTCTTTTAATTACGCTGATTTAATTGAAAGCGAAATAGATGTATCTTTTAAAGCATTTGAAACGAATTTTTGAAATTAGAAACAAGGTTAAACTAATAATTAATAAAGAAAAAAAAATAGGATTACTAATTTATATTGAATCTTCACAAATCTCATTAAAAAAAAAAAAAAGAAAGAAAAAAGAAAGAAAAAAAAGAAATTTAAATGTAGTAAATTGTTTATTAATTAATTTTATTTCTATTTTTTTACAAGGTTTGGGGGGGGGGGAGAGAAATGACTTGAATAAAACAAATGGATCTGCTTCTCATTTTAAACATAGAAATGTTCAATACTAGTTTGCACTGTTATTTTTTGGAGAGTATGAGTTCACGCAATATAACCATCTGATTGTTTGTTTTAGTATATTCAATCCAAGGATTACAATCCGGGTACCCCACATTCCGGAATTTCAATAAATTTCTAAACTCAAAAATTTCGGCATAATTTTGATCTACCAGTGTTCGAGAAGTTCTGCTCTCAAAGTTGGTAGACGGTTTGATCCGAGGTGTGCTTGTCGTCCTAGACGTTGGGAGTTTTCCATGATTTTCTCCGAAACTCGCGTGAATACTGGCTAGAAACACTCAGAAAGAATAAACTCCACGGGGAGCACTCCACCCAAGCCCAGTCCCTAGTGGCTTAATCATAACACCAACACCTGGCATAATGTTACCAAAAAAATAAATGTAAAATAAAATGTATCTATAAAATTTTAAGGTTTTACGATAATATTACAGAATTATCGTATGTAAATGTAATAATAATAATTATAAAAACTCACCAATATTCAGCATTCAAAAACTTTAATTCGGCTTAAATTATCAATGACACTCCAAATGATGTTGCCTAAAATAAATAAATAAAACAATAAATTTCATGATAGCTGTTCCTAAGCCGTCATCAGTAAGTTTTAATATAGAATTTTACTATTTTATTAAAAATTTATTCATGTCGTGTGTTTTTTAATATTATTTATCCTTAACAAAATAAATAATAATTTGGATATTATATTTCACGTACATAATAACAGAATATATAATATGTTTCTATATTTTCAAAAATATATATTTAGTTTATATAAATATAAATATATATATATATATATATATATATATATATATATATATATTTATGTTTAAATTTTGCTCTTTTATATGTTCAAAATTTTGAATAATATATATATTTATTATATTTAAAAGAAAGAAAGAGATAAAGGGGGGAGGGGGGGGGGAGAAAAGAAAGAAAAAAATGGTGAAAAAGTAATTAGCTCTTGTTAATCAAGTTGTTTCAATTTCCTATATTATTTCTTTTTTCTTCATTTTACCCTGTGTTCAAACTATTTCGCTGTTGTAAACAGATCACGGCCGCAACAACTGGAGTTTTACTAAGTAATGTCTGTATAAAAGACAAATGTTTCACAATAAAATTTTCAATTAAAGATGGGAAAACGTGCGAATGCAAAAATATATTAACAAAGAAACACACCCTAAATTAATTTTCTACCAATTTCAGTAATATAAAAATCTGGAGTGACTCCACTCGACTTTCCGAACATTGAGTAATTAACAGTTTTGTAGATAAAGTAAAGAAAGAGTAGTTGTTAAACAAACAAAAGAGAGAAAACCATAATAGAGTGTTTGAGTATTTTTCTCCATCTATTACACGTTGTTTTATTTAACGCTACTGAACTTTGAGCCCATAGATCATAATGACAAAGAAATTTTCGTTGTGTCCCTGTAAAAACCTATAAATGTTAGATTCACCAAAATGCTTATAGTTAGTGCAACAGTGATTTATAATACTCATATAAATTTTCAGCTGAATTCAATAAGGCGTTTAGATGCTATCGTACTTTTAAAAATTTAGTCCCATAGGCCATAATGATAAAGAATTTTTCTTTGTGTCCCTGTAAAAAAACTGTAAGTGCTAGATTCACCAAAATCTATACAGTTAGTTCAACTGTGATCTATAACATGTGTAGAATTTTTTTGCTCGGATTAATAAGGCATTTAGACACTATCACATTTTTAAAAATTTGGCCCCATAGGCATAATGATAAAGAATTTTTCTTTGTGTCCCTGTAAAAAAACTATAAGTGCTAGATTCTCCAAAATCTATACAGATTGAGTATTTGTGATCTATAATATGTGTATAAAATTTTTGCTCAATTGAATAAGGCGTTTAGATGCTATCGCACTTTTAAGATTTTGCTCCCATAGGCCATAATGATAAAGAATTTTTCTTTGTGTCCCTGTAAAAAAACTATAAGTGCTAGATTCACCAAAATCTATAGGGTTCGTACTATGGTGACTTACAATATGCGTACCAACTTTCAGGTTAATCGAACGAAGCGTTTAGACGCTAGCGTGTTCACCCACAGACATACACACATACACACACACATACATATATCATCGTAAAAATAGTGAAAACGGACTCAGGGGACCTCAAAACGTATAGAAACATCAAAATCTCGAATTCGGATTTTTGACATGATTACAATACTTTCCTCACTATAGTGTTCGGAAAGTAAAAATTATAGAATAATTTATATTAATTCCGAACATATATATTATATACATATATATGTATATGTATAAGGATAAGTACAGACGCAATACATAGAAAATATCCGAATAAATACATATAACTAAAAAAGGTTTTTATTAATAGTTACACGATTAAATTTAGTTTGAAATTAAATTTACCTTTACTTAGAGAACCCAAAATTTTGTTTACAGTTAAAATAACAATAATAACAATAATTAAAACTAAACATAGATGATCTTGAAAATAATATTTTATGAAAATTTTACTTCTTAAAGCAAAATGAAAAGTTTTTAAAAGGTGATATTTTACTCAAATATGCATTTTTGAGTGAAGTAGTAGAAAATTGTAAAGCTTTTTTGAAAGAGTGGTAAAAATCGAAAATAACATGTAGGGGCCGGAATACGCATTGGGCCCTGGGCGCACTTTGACTGGACTTGATTGGATTCGTTGCGTAAGAAATTTGAAAAATCGTTATGCTCAGAATAAAGGAAATGATTTCACTGATAAATTCTTATTAAAGTTCTCCGTTTACAAAAGTGGACCTTTTTTTTTGGGTGGGGTGGGGTGGGGGGGAGCCCTGTCGGTGGAGCGCCGAGCTCGTAATTCGCTGATTGCAGGTTCGATACTCGAGCCGGCCGAAGACCGTCGTGTACGCTGATGGTGTACGTAAAATCCGTCGTGGCCGCAATGCCCTCCATGTTCACATCCAAAATAAACCTGCGGGAAGTCACCAAAGCGGGGGAGCCATCTCCTCCAAGGAAGATCAAAATTGTGATGGCACGTCTCCGGACAACCCCTAGGAGTGAGTTCCAGACCGTCGCCAATTCCCCGTTGGGCAGCGCTAGTGCGACGTAAAACCCAACTAAACCTTTTTTTTTTTAATTCTTATCAATCTACAATAAATAAATCATACTAAAACAAAAGAGTAAATCATTTCTTTTTTTTTTTTTCCTCACTGTAAAAAAAAAAAAAAAAAAAAATCGATCCTAAAAGGATTAATCTATAACTGAAAGTTTAGGTTTTCATCAATAAAATAATAATAATAATTATAAAACTTCAGTAAAAAAAGGAAATTTGAAAAAGAAATATTTGCTGAGGTATTAAAAAAATCCATCACCCAAAGATCAATACATAACAAGTGATTTCCCAAATACTTTCTAAAAACCTAAATCGGATTTCATCGCATAAGTTACAGCGCAAATAAAACGGGAAATCTCCTGTCAATCTCAATTTTCTACCTGATTGATGAAAAGGGCGGTAAAAATTGCTCTCAAATACACCCGCCAATAAACTCAACTCCTCCCAAGCAACTCGTTTTATCACATTTTTCTCCCCAAAAATTTATTCCCTAAAGAAAATGCCTTTAAATTCATTCTGGAAAAGAGCAGCCCCACCACAAAAGGGAAAACTTGGAACATCGCCAGCATAACTTTTCCTGCAAGTGAAAACTTTACAAGAATTCTTCTTCATTTACAATCTTCTTCAACCAGGTTCATAAGAGTGAAGGATAAACTAAAGAATAAATACACCAAGATAAGACTATCTTCGCTCTTCTCCTACAAGGTAAGGCGATGAATATTGATTCACTTGTTTAAAAGTTTGGCAGACAACTGAAAGAAATACTTCAATTGTGGTCTTCGAAAAAATTACTTAATCCCTGACTAGAAAAATGTATCCCCCCCCCCTCCTTCATATTTTTTTCTTACAAGAAGTACTCTAATAATAATAATAATAATAATAATAATATTCCTTGTACAAAAAGAGAATAAATTTGGAATTACTCTACAACGTCTATCACGTTGAAAGTACGGCAAAAAATGAAAGCAATAATAAAAATGTATTTTCACTGGAATAAATAATAATAATAATAACATGAAAGAAAAATCATACTATTCGAACATTTTATATTGGGTTGTTCGGAAAGTAATTTCGTTTTTCTCAGTGGAGGACTTACAGTGGTGGACATAATTATAAGACACCTATCTAATTTGACAAATAAGTAAAAGAAAAAATTCAGAGCTTAAAAATGTTTTATCAAATACGTGAAAAACATAAATTTATTCTGTTATCACACGTAATTGTTTTACAGAAATGATATTTTTATAGAGTTTAATAAAAAAATTAAAACTACCATGGACAAAATTATAAGACACCCTAACATTTTAATTAAAACACCTGGTTTTTTACGAAAATAATGTGAAATATGCAAATTTTCTGCACGCTGTTATGACGTCAGCAGTTAACTAAAGCAGACGATAACCGACTTCATGCATTTACAAACATGCCACGAGGTACAGAATTAAAAGAAAGTGAAAGTCGCGAAATTTGGAGATTAAATGGAATTAGTGCTTCAATTAATAATATTTCAAAAGTTATTAAACGCTCTAGATGTGCAATTAGAAATGTTTTGAAAAGAGGAATTAATAGATCGGTGAATAAAAGATCTGGACGTACTCCTTGCTTGTCCTCGAGAGACAGACGCCGTGTGCTTTCGCTCGCTACACAGAATAAGGTGACCACTACAGCCATTAAATATGCTTTGAAACTGAATTCTTCAAGGAGAACCATTCGCAGGGTGTTGCATAATGCTTCCTATATGAAATATAAAAAAATTGAAGAAAAAAACCACCGCTTCTGAGCCGGCACAAAATGGAGCGTCTAAACTTTGCTAAACAAACTATGGCCTGTACCACCAAATGGTACTCTGTGTTATTTTCTGATGAAAAAAAGTTTAACCTGGATGGTCCTGATGGGTTTCAAAATTATTGGCATGATTTACGGAAGTCTCCTCATGTACTAATGAGCCGCCAAATGGCTGGAGGCTCAGTAATGGTTTGGACTGGTTTTTCGGCTCAAGGGAAAACGGATATTAATTTTATGCATTCAAGAATGAATTCCGAAAAGTATAAGAATCTTCTTAAAGATCAACTAGCCATATACGGTGAACTTCTTTGCGGTGAAAACTACACTTTCCAGCACGATAACGCGCCGATTCATGCATCACACGTAACAAAAAATTGGCTTTCAGAGCAAAGTATCAATGTTCTCCTGTGGCCTTCTCGCTCCCCAGACTTAAATCCCATCGAAAACTTGTGGGGGATCTTAGCTCGTGCGGTTTACCGAAATGGGAGGCAGTTTATATGTGTCGAAGACCTAAAGAATGCTATAAAATGTGCTTGGGAAGAACAGTCTTGCGATATTTTGTTAAAATTGATAGATTCGATGCCGAATCGCATTTTTCATGTTTTAAAAAACAATGGCGGCTCCACCAAATATTGAATAACCATGTTGGAGGATTTTCTTTTAGACCATTAGTGTCTGCTAATTATGTTGACTACTGTATTTGGAAAAAATCTGGAGTGACTCCACTCGACTTTCCGAACATTGAGTAACTAACAGTTTTGTAGATAAAATAAAGAAAGAGGAATTGCTAAACAAACAAAAGAGAGAAAACCATAATAGAGTGTTTTTTTCTCCATATATCACACGAGGTTTTATTTAACACTACTGAACTTTGAGCCCTTAGATCATAATGATAAAGAATTTTTCGTTTTGTCCCTGTAAAAATCTATAGATGCTAGATTCACCAAAATGCTTATAGTTAGTGCAACAGTGATTTATAATATTCATACAAATTTTCAGCTCAATTGAATAAGGCGTTTAGATGCTATCGCACTTTTAAAAATTTGGTCTCATAGGCCATAATGATAAAGAATTTTTCTTTGTGTCCCTGTAAAAAAACTGTAGTGCTAGATTCACCAAAATCTATACAGTTGGTGCAAATGCGACCTATAACATGTGTACAATTTTTTTGCTCAGATTAATAAGGCGTTTAGACGCTATCACACTTTTAAAAATTTGGCCCCATTGGCCTTAATGATAAAGAATTTTTCTTTGTGTCCCTGTAAAAAAACTATAAGTGCTAGATTCTCCAAAATCTATACAGATTGAGTATCTGTGACCTATAATATGGGTATAAAATTTTTGCTCAATTGAATAAGGCGTTTAGATGCTATCGCACTTTTAAGATTTTGGTCCCATAGGCCATAATGATAAAGAATTTTTCTTTGTGTCCCTGTAAAAAAACTATAAGTGCTAGATTCACCAAAATCTATAGGGTTCGTACTATGGTGACTTACAATATGCGTACCAACTTTCAGGTTAATCGAACGAAGCGTTTAGACGCTAGCGTGTTCACCCACAGACATACACACATACACACATACACACATACACACATACACACACACATACATACATCATCGTAAAAATAGTGAAAACGGACTCAGGGGACCTCAAAACGTATAGAAACATCAAAATCTCGAATTCGGATTTTTGACATGATTACAATACTTTCCTCACTATAGTGTTCGGAAAGTAAAAACGGTTGGTGTCTTGTAATTTTGTCCATTATGTTTTTAAGTTTTTTCCTTAAATTGTATGAAAATATCATTATTATAAAATAATTATATATGATAACAGAATAAATTTATGTTTTTGACGTATTTGATAAAACATTTTTAAGCTCTGAATCTTTTCTTTCACTATTTGTCAAATTAGATAGGTGTCTTATAATTGTGTCCACCACTGATTTTATTTTTTTCACACCATCTTCACAATTAAGCTGCATTACCATTATATATTGTGACAGCTGATATAGCAAGGCTTGCTTGTGAAAAGTTCGTTGTATTCTGCTTAATAGATTTTGATTGGTGCCCTATCAAATAAAGAAAAAAGGAAGCGACATTTTCGGCATATTTTGTTTTTGCTATCAAAAAGGCGAAAATACTGTTCAAACAAGGAAAAAAGTATACGATGTGCATACAGAAAATTTATTTAAAGAACGCCAGTGTCAAAACTGGTTTACTAAATTTTGTTCCAGCAATTTTAGCGTTGAAGATGCATTACTTCCTGGAAAACCAGTTTATGCTAATGAAGACAAAATAAAGTATTGGTCAGGGTTCGCAAGGTTTCGGACACAATGGTAAAAACCACGGTATAAACCATGGTTTTTACTGTACTGTCCAAAACCTTGGTGTCTTAAACTGTCCTAAACTATTATTTTTTAGTAGAATTATATTTTATTAAAATTATGCAAATATTTGAAAAATTTACAAAATTATTATAATTACTGTTGTTTTGTATCATTTTCCAGTATATTCCATAATGTTTAGTGAAAGATACATATATTAACAATTATAATATTCAAAAGTAAAAATTTATTACTGAAGCTTTAATGGAAAAATGCGGATAATTGTACTTCAAATATTGATATTTATAATATTTACACACACATACACAGTATATATAATCAACGTGAATAAATATATCAAGAGAACAAATTAATATATAATTATTATTATATATACATATATAAGATTTACAATAAATCATCTTGAAATAAATATTAAAAATGTGCAGCTACCCACAAACATATTTTATTTTATTTTTGAATAAATGAGAATATATATATGTAAAAATATTAAATAATACACACTTTAAGGATTATTTTTTTTTTTTTTTGCCCGGAGTTGGGGGGGGGGGGCATATCTGCTGTTTTTGAAAATGCATATACTTCTTTGCCTAATTATAACTTTTATATTTTATTTTTGATATCTTTTAATGTATATGTAATTTATAAAAGAACTTTTAAAAATAATTTCTGTAAAATATTGGATATGTAAAAGTATTTTGCAATTAAAAATAAAAGCCAAATTATTCATTTTGAATATAATATCATACATTTTTTATTGTAAAAATTTTTTTTGAGTCATTAAAATTAAATTTTTTACAGCTATTTATAAATTGTAAATTTCTTTTAACTTAAAAAGGTCTAAGCTTTCAGTATAAAATATATACTTTTAATTACAAATTATAATTGCTACTGAGAATGTAGGGAATAGAATTTCTTATAATTGTAGGTTTTGGACACTTTCGGACAGTTTATGACACTTTTGGACGGTAAAAACCATCTGTCCTGTCCAAAACCAGTTTCAGACGTCCAAAACCCCAACCCTGGTATTGGTTTATGAAAACTGCCAAATAACAACTCGTGAGATCGCTAAGAAACCGATTACACTGGAGAATATATAATTCATTAAAATATTTATACAATATAAGAAAATCGTCTTTCATTTTCAAAAAAACGAAATTATTTTCCGAACAACCAAATAAATTGTTTTGGTTACAATTGACTTTATCTTCGGAATCCTTCCCTTAAAAAAACATTTTATTGGGGAAAAAAAAAAAAAAAAAAAATCTTAAAAGGCCTTTTTTGTTTCCTATAAGTCATGTGACATCTGCTAAATTAAAATAGTCTTTCTCTCTCTTTATACATAAATTATCAAGTAAAAATGGGAAGAAAAGAAAAAGAGACAATAATTTAAAGATTAAAATTCATTAATTAAGACACAGTCAAAGTTTAGATGTAAGTTACAGAATGGAACACTTTTAAATACAACAATTTCAATGCTTAAACAACAAACAAAAAAAGAAAGGTTTTTAATTAAACATTTCATTAAAGAATAAAATATTCTTAAGTGATTCATATTTTAAATTAAATAAAATAAACAAACAAACAAAATAGTAAAAATAATTAACTAACATTTATTTTAAAGGGAAATGAATGAATGTCTCGAAGCATGAAAAACAAACACGATTTAGTGAAAGTAAATATAGAGACAATATCTAGTAGATCAAACGAAACTCTGATGCAGTAAAAAATAAACTGGGAATTCAAATTAATGTACGTCCCAATATTAATCATGGCGAAAACTGGAGAAAAAAAAAAATCTATAAGAAAATATTTTAATGAAAATACCACGACTTATAAATTAAATATCACCAAAATGTAATTAGTTTGTTTTAAATAGTTTTTCCCCTCTTCGGAGACAGTGAACAAATAAGGTAATTATTTAAAATTCTTTTCGTTTTTACCGGAAAAATTTTTAGAGAAACTGAATAAGGAAAAAAAATAAATAAATAAATAAAAAAATGCATACTGATCAAAAATAAAATAATAATCTGGACGTTATTTTGCGAGGAGTAGCATTTTAATTATTTAATAAAGGGCAAAAATGATATTAATTTAAAAACGAGATGCTTTTTAATTAAGAATGTATTAATATTTTAATGCATCCCCCTTTTTCTTTTTACTTAATGGTAATTGAAAGGTAGATTTTTAAATTTTCATGAAAAATGCAAATGAATTGTTGACAATTAATTATAAATATAAATGCAGGTTAATTCTCATCGTTTAATAAAAATATGATTTTTTTTTTTTTTTTTTTTTTTTTTTTTTTTAATTCCACCATTTTTTGTACAAAGCTGAAATAAAATTATTTTAAATTTAAGCAGTCTATAATAACACGTAATTGACTTTTACTTTTAAAGCTAATATATATATATTCAATCTTGTCAAAGTAACTGAATTAAATTTAATAAAAAGAAATACATGATTCGCGTTTTTATTACTTATACAGATAAAATTGTCAATTTTGCTCTAGCAATGAAATTTTATTTTTAAATTCGTTCATAATAATTTTTATCAGAAGCGAAAATTTTTAAAATGAATGTGTTTACACCCCCCCCCCCTCCCACTCTCTCTCTCTTTTTATTATTAATGTTTTTATTATTATTATTATTATTATTATTATTTTGCTAATTTAATTCTAATTTATTTTATTTTATTTTACAGCATGTATTTAAAAATATTTGCTATTTTAATTTCTTTTTAGTTTTACCATTTTACACCTTAAATATTCATAAACAAAAAATCAGTACTTATATAACATTATTATATGTACTGTATTATTAGTATTATTAATTTTATTATAATAAAGTATTTGGGATTGTAGACTTTTTTTTTTTTTTTTTTTTTTGGTGTGTGTGTGTGTGTGTGTGTGTGTGTGTGTGTAGAAACGTGGTAGAAACATCCGGTAGAAACGCGGTGGTTGCAAATGTGACAACCACTACATTTGCACCTTTGCAAGGGAATAAAAAGGGGTAATAAACCAAAGATTTAAAAAAAGAAAAAAAAAAAAGCATGTGAAAAAAACTGAAAAACATGAGAGAAGAAGAATAGAAAACTGACACCGGTCAAAGAAGCACGAAATTAATATTCATATTAGAAAAACTTATATTCACTCTACATTTAATGCCATTTTCCTATATTCATTCGTCTTAAACAAGAATGAAAATCTATGCAGTTTCCATAGATTATAAAATATTTGCAAATATACAACAACAAAATCAGCAAGTAAGGAGGGAGGATATATAAATAATAGAAACAACAAAATAAATCGAAAAATTCAACCACACAGTTGCATAATGAACAGTTATTCATTTATATTTCCTGAATTTCTGCGTAATATGACATATACGTATTTATATAAATGTATAACTTAAAGTGAAACAAAAATACAATCATGCCGCATTGGGAAGAAGATGACGTATGCACAAATATTTTCAAAAAAGAATATAATAATAATGCTGATTCTGCAACACAAAGAAACGTACAAAAAGTGAATTTTTAAGATAAGACACAATGAAAATGTTATTAAAATATCTTATCTTTTCTGTTTAAAGAGAAACTTATTTTCTTGGACAATATCGGAAATCTCAGTTATATCGATTTCTGTCAACCGATTCTTCGTAAACATTATTATAAACAGAAGCTATATCGATTTCAGGACTCTAATTCCACTAAGATTTAAAAGAGATCTCCAATTTCTAAAAATAATGGAAATTAGATTTGATTTATCTTTTTCAGTATGCGAAATAGACCATTTTAATTTTTATCTCTTTCCGATAAATAAATGAATAATGTTGTTGATATTTTCAAACAATCGTTTGATCTAAAACTCAATATGCATTAAAGGTATGAAATTAATCAAAATTTAAATGAATTCCCAGATAAATTAGAAAAAAAAAAATCTTAAAATAAGATGAATTGGACATTATTGCTCAAAATTTTAATTAGAAAGAAAATATTCTCTGTATGAATATTCATTTATCATATCATATATATATATCATATAATATCATAGATATCATATATATCATATAATATCATAGAGGAAAATTAAGTACACTTAGGATTAAATAAGTTTTAAAATAAATTCTCACTATAATCATTATAAAAACTAGAATGTTGTGCCACCACATTACTTTCTTCTATATTTTCCTATACAAATTCACCCAGTAAAAATAATTTATTAAAATCATTATTTAATAAAATTATCTTCCATGATAATACTGTACGATTTCCATATTAGAGAAGTAGTATATATTATTCCATATTACAGAAATAATAAATAAATATCCAAAAAAAAAAAAAAAAAAATCATTTTATTCTCATTATTACATTAAAAAAGAAAAACAAGTACATATAACTTTATTTTTAATTATCGCAGATCGATGGTTCAAACATTCATTTTAAAGGTATTGGCGAGCTCTTTTGAAAGATACCCATCATAAAAATTTATTCCCCTCGAGGGGGGGGGAAGGCTCCTACATACACTTTTTTTTTCCCCAGTTGCCTATCTCTATTACAAACAATTCTTCAATTCTTTTAAATTTCATAATGATTATTAAAAAATAATTCTCTTTTTTGCACATATATACAAAATTTTGTCCTATACCACATTGTTAAAAATTTAGAAAGAGCGGGATGGCAACACAACCTGTAAGACAATTTTTACCAAAAGTTGATACGTAGGTACTAATTTATGTTAATTTAGTATATGCTTCAGATTATTTTCAGAAAATTAAATTTCAATATATTTTGTTTGCAGACACTTTTCCAATGTTCAATTACACGGGTTTACATCTAAAATGTTGATTTGATATTTATGGCTGGTCTTTAAGTTTTTTTTTTTTTTTTTTTTTTTGGTGTGCTGAAACCGAAACTGGAGATAGTTTTTCTCTATTAGTTATAGATTTTTGTCAATACAGGATATCTATCGACACAATTTCTTCCGTGGCTCTTCCACCAATACCAATATAATTATATGGTAACTTTTATAGTATGTTTCCATGATTAATTATAATTAATCATGGAACATACTAGAAACTACCGAAAATGAAGAAAGTGTGCCGTTAAAAACGATTGACAAAAATCTATATGTAACAGAGAAAAACTGGCTTCATTTTCGGTTTCATCATACTTAAAAACGTATTTATCAGCTGAAACTATCAAATCAAATTTTGCAAATACTATCTTTTTTGTGTTATTAAATCATTAAGCAATTAATAATGCGCCGGAGAATGGGCGTTGAAAAGTAATAAATAAAATTTTTGTAGTAAGCAGACACCATTAATTGCAAAATACTCGGAACAATTGTTTCGGTTCGAAAAATTATGATACTTTAACTCTTTGACGCAGATGGGACACCGGTATCCCTTTTGCTTATTTATTTTTTGACGCTCTTATTACAAATATTATTATTATATCATAGTTTTTTATTATAAAAGAGAGTCTAATAGTTACTATAAAAAATCTATTTGGTTATCAGAGTAAATTTTTTACTAAAATAAAAATGTTAAATAAAAATAGTTTGAAAAAAAATTATCAACCAATTTCAAAAATTTAAATTAAATTTGATAATTTAAAAAAGATCAGTAATGAATTATTGCTACTCCTATATCTAAGTAATTGTAAATAAGTGCAATTTGTAAAAATTGCACTTATTTACAATTAGCGTCCCAATCAGCGTCCCATGATGAATTTACCTTTAACGCAGAAAGGGACACCGGTGCCACACTCTATATTTTAGAACCAAAATTAATTACAATTAGCGTCCCATAGCGCTTATTTACAACTAGCGTCCCAATCAGCGTCCCATGATGAATTTACCTTTAACGCAGAAAGGGACACCGGTGCCACACTCTATATTTTAGAACCAAAATTAATTAAAATTTTAAATATAACATTTTCCACTTACTTAGATCTAAAATAACTTAAAACTATCAAAAAAGTGTAAAAATTATGTTTGATGAGAAATCTGCTTCAAAGGGTTAAAGTGATAAAAAAAAAAAAAAAAAAAAAAAAAAAACACTAGGAAGCAAATCATTTTAATCACAAAATAATTAGGTCTGCGATGATCCCCCCCCCTGTAAGGTGATATGTACTTTTCTAAACTGATTAAGGGAAAATATATATATATATATTAATAATAATCAGGAACAAAATATGGGACATTTGGTCAGCAATGAGCTTAAAGCTCCGCTTTTTCAACCGCAATCTAAGTTATTTTCCGGAAAATCTAAATGATGTGAGTGGAGAACAAGGAGAGCCACTTCAAGACATCAAAGAAATGGAAAAGAAGTATCAGGGCTAACGGAGTGTTAGCATGATTACAGATTCTTATTAGATACTGGTAACGGTATCTCCCCCTCCCCCCTTTCAAATCGTGCACCAGAGAAAAAGCTCTAAACGACGCTTTGATATAAAGAAACACATATAATATGTAAATAATAGCCTATTTTAATGTATTTTATACAAAAATAGTTTCGAATTTCTTCTAGTTTTGTGTGACTCGTCGACCGTCATCTTTGTGTCTTCAGTGAATGAGAATGACACCAGAAGCAATACCACGAAATGTATACGAAAAATGGCTAATTCGAACATTTTATTGCGTTTTCTTTTTTCTTTTTCTTCTTCTTTTTTTTATATATATATATATATATATATTGAACGGTTTGAATTAGGAGACTTTTGCTTAAATTAATTGTTTTACTTTTTTGTCAATTTCATAGTTTACAGTCGATTTTTAAATTCGTAAACGTCTTAATAATTTGGACATATTATTATAAGATGAGTAAAAAAAATAAAACAGTAAAACTGGATGTTGGCGGACTTTCTGACATAATCAAGGTAAAAACACAATAAAAGTGACAATGAACAATGTCTGGTTGAAAGCGATAGTTCTGTCACACTAAAAATTAATATATATATATATATATATATATATATATATATATATATATATATATATATATATATATTTCTTTAATTTAGTGTACAAATAGGGTCGCAATAAAATTTTATGTCAGAAGATTTTATGATAAATGAAAATTATGACACTTTAGACAGATATAGAAAAGATCCACAAGTAAATAATATATTAAAAACATTGTCAAAGAAAAGATCTGAAATTTAGACGATTACATCTCATTCATTTAACATGAAAAAAAAAAAAAAAAGCAAATACTTCCTTGATTCAATATACAAACTAAAAAAAAAAAAAATAATAGTTTGAATGTTAATTTTCATTAAAAAAATTTGTGAATTGGAACCGTCTACATAAAACATAAAGTTAATAAATAAAGGGAGGCATACGATTCCAGAAAAATGAATTAAAACTAGTACCAATGTAGTATTAAAAAATACCCGTTATATAAATATTGACTTTTATTTCTAAGCATACAGAACTAATTTCAGCTCATTATCCAATGCCAACATCTCAGTTCTTTTGAGTACTTCAGAGAGACTATTTTCCTAGTAAATGAGCAAAGCTTTGGTATCAATTTCACATCAGAATGCTTCCAATTAAAATGAATGCATCGCATTTTAAAACTGCATTTGTGCTTTCGAATGAAAAGCACTAAATGTTAAGCGCAGCATTAATGCAGAATAAATTCCGTGAAAACTTTAAAAAGTGCAGTAAAGCGTTAAATCCAATGTATACACAACTTCCTTTTAAACTCTAAATAAGCAATCAGGGCTTCAAAAGGTTGAAATATCTGACGTCATAGTAAGATATTTTCATCGTCATTTTCATCATATATAGGATGGAAATCAAGAGATATAAGGAATGATAGAAAAATACTCTTTTCTTGAACCGTATCCAGAAATGCCTGTATATTTATTATTAAATAATTCAGGATTAGCCGAAAATGTTTTTTTTTTTTTTTAAATTATTATACATATAAACGAAAAAAAAAATAAATAAATAAATAAATAAATAAATAAATAAGGCGTTTAATTCATATGATAAATATAGAAAAAGAGGGAGTTTCATTAAATATTCTTTCCTCTATTTTTTCCCCTCCCCCTTTTTTTAATCCAATGATATAATAAAAAGCAATGATTTGATTGAAACGCTTCACGCATGAAATTAATAAAACAACGAACTCCTTTTTTCCCCCCTGGTAGGAAAATATTTACACAGTTAAAAATTTTACTTCGAAATTAAATCAATCCACGAGGCAAAAAATTAGATGAAACTTAGAATGAAGATTCTTAATTTTTGATAAGTACTTCTTATGGTTGCATTTTGAAAATTATTTTATTTTCTCCAAAAAGCCAAATTTTTTAGTAGCCAACTAGAACAAAAAAACTTCTTAAATTTCTTAATAAATAGCTCACCATGCATATATGTATATAAGCACTCGATCTAAAAATTACTATGTCGTTGCTTTCTAACATTAGTTCCATTTTTAAAAATGTTGATTTCAGTTTGTTAACTCTTATTATTTATTTTCTTATGTCCATAAACCGACAACAATTTAGCTATTCCTTACAAAACTATAGGAGCTTTATTAACATTCAAAATAAAATTAATGGGAAAAGATTGTAGTTTTAAACCAAATTCCTACCACGATCGATGATCCCACCACAGGTAAGGAGATTCTGATCTCGATGGTGGTGGTGGTAGACAGGAGGTGTCCAGGTCCGAACTTAGGTAGCACCCGTTCACCCTGCTGTTTGGAGTTTTCCAGGATTTTCGCGGAAACTAGTGTGGATGTGGATTAAGATCCCTTAGAAGGACTTCTACGATAAACATTCCACACAGGCCTAGTCACTAGAGTAGATAAAAACCGTAGAAATATAATAATGGTTTATTTTACGTTAATGAATATTAAGTAAGCACAGATTTTTAATTATTCTTTAACTTTTATTATTATTATTATTATTATTATTATTATTATTATAGGGTAGGTGCTCCAGTGATTGGAATGCTCCAGTAATTGACATCTATCCCGAAATAATTAATACATAAGAAAAATAATAAAATCATATATTTTACATGTAAGAATTTTATCATTTTATGTCAAACACTGGATTATGGGGTGCTAATAACTGGTGAAATGAATAACTAGCAGTGTCAAACCCTGGAACATAGAGTGCCCCAATTACAGATAAAATGAAAAACTGGCAGTGTCAATTACTGGAACACTGAGTGGGTGTCAAACAAAAATTTATATTTAAAAAAAAATAATTGTTATCAAATGCATAGATTTTAACATATATGTGGTTCTGAATGTCTTTTATGCCATATGTATTAACTTAAGATTTCTAAAAATATTTTCTGATGACTCGAACATTATAAACGTCAGAGATTGCTCTAAAAGTTTCAATCACTGTAGCACTTACCCTATAGATACTTTTCAAAAAAGTAAAATGCAGCATTTATGATTGTTGCGGAACTAACTTGCTACTTGCTACATTCACGTTACTTTAAATTATTTTACCATGTTTTTATTAACTCGATTTCTTGTTTGTTTGTCCAGTACAAATTTTTCAATCGAATTTTAACTAACTTCCCGACTAACTAGACATTTGAAACTTTTAGAATAGCTCAGAACACGATGACAGTGCATTCTTTTAATACTTTTATTCAATTAATAAATGTTTGAAAATTTCTTATAATTGCTCTATTTATTACGCATTTGATCATTGTCTTTCAAGTTGATGGGATAATTCATCATATATATATATATATATATATATATATATATATATATATATATATATATATATATTAATATTTATTAATACATAGAATTGTAAAGTTTATATGGTTCAACAGAAAATTTAAAAACGTGGAATATAAAATGTTCTTTTTATCTTGTAATTATTTTAATTTCTAAAGTAAATAGCATGATGCATTGCTATCAAGGCAAATCACTTTAAAACGGATATTTTAAATCAAAAACATGGAGTAGAATAAAAAAATAAGAGCAACCGTCATCGAATAGCGAGTAGCGCAAAAGTTTAATAGAAAAAAGCTTCACATTTCTGCTTTTATTTGTTTACAGCGAAAATTCTGATTAACAGAAAACAATGAGTGTTGAAATCTTAAAAAAGATTCGCCAAAATTAAAGAAGTTAAATTTTGTTTTCTTAAAAGAAAAGAAAAAAAAAAAAAAAAAAAGAAATCGAAAGAAGTTGAATTTTTATTATATAAATGAAATCACAAAATGCAATTAAAGATTACAATGTAACGCACTTCTCATTTAAATATTTATTGGAAAAGAAAATCGCAAGTACTTTTTGTGAAAAAATAAAAAAATAAATGAAAATAAAATAAGCACTATCAAGTTATTTTAGCCCCTACTCCCCCCCCCCTTTTTTTTTTTTTTAATATCAATTTTAAGTTCTTTTGTATAACGATATTTGCATATGTTATTTGATAATTTTATATTTTAAATTAATTTTAAACGCATATTTTGAAAATGCGAGCTTCCATGAAGTTTGCTATTTATTTATTTTTATTTTACTTATTTAATTTATTTATTTATTTATTGTGTGAATTTTAAGTCGATATTTAACAGTTATTATTATTTATTTATTTATTATTCAGACTGTTTTATTTATACTTTTAAGTGAACTCCAAAAATGATAAATTGTTTTCCAAGGAAAAGAACATGCAATTTTAATAAAATATATTTTCTCTTCTTCATTCTCGTTTAAATAACTTATATCTTTGAAGATATCGGAAATCTCAGTTATACAAATTCCTGTCAAAAGATACTCCACAAACAACAACGATATCGATTTTCCTTGTCCAATCTTACCAGGATTTAAAGGCAAATTCCAGTTTTCCAAATAATGAAAATTGGACTGGACTTATATTTCTGTGTTTAGAAAACAGATCGGTCTTAATTTCAGGAATTTCTTGGGTAAGTATCCAAAGGTAAATATTATTGAATGATTAAAAAAAAAAAAAGTTATTAAAATAATAACTTTTTTTCATAATTATATAATTAATTAGCATCAAAACAAAACCAATCAGTGTGGCATTTTTGTCAATGATATTTATATTTTTAATTAAGAAAAATATATTCATTCTGCAGTTAATATGAAAAGAATTATGCTTAAACTTTAAATGCAATGAAAATTTAATTATACTATATTTTCTTTTCTTTTGTGTCTTTTAAATAGAAGTTGATTTTCTTGAACGACATCGAAGGTCTCAGTTATATCAATTTGTGTCAAAAGATCCTTCGCAAAGAACAGGCATATCGGTTTTTGTTGTCCAATCTTACTAGGATTTAAAGGCAACTTCCAAATTTCAAAGAAAATAAGAGGGTTTCTTTTTTTTTTTTTTTTTTTTTTTTTCTGGGTATGTTTTGGATACGTAAACAATGGCAAACGGTATTATAGAAGTACTAAAAGAAAATTTGATTAATACAGAAGTTTTTCATTTTATTATGTGGATGACTTTCACTATACGAAGACGTTCTTCTCAGCCTTTAAAAATAGCACAAATATACTTGAATGAAAACGAAACAAATGCAAGAAATTTACAATCATATATCCTTTTGTTTATAATAATTGGTTTATATATATATATATATATATATATATATATATTACAAATGGGATATGCCATTTCTTCCCCCCCCCCCATATGTGTGATTATCTTTACTTTAACATAAATCAAATTTCTAAAAGTAAAATTAAATGTATTCGTGATATGATAAATGGAAATGAGACGTTATTAAAAACTATTATATAAAAATTATTCAAAAAATAACATTTAAAGAAATACTGTGATTTCTTTCTTTCTTAAATATTAAAAAAAAAAAAAAAAAAAAAAAAAAAAAAAAAAAACTGAATGTTCCAAGCTAACTTTAAATGTAAATAATTTTAGTGCATGCAGTTATGGTAGTAAAATATCTAAACCTACTATTTTATCATGCCCTTGTCGTCATTTCTTTCGGCATGGAAAGTTGTCTTTTAAAGAAAATGACCAATATGATCAATAAGAATTAAAATAACCCATTAGTGCAAACAGAATTCCCAATTTCGGGCAAATGTAAGTAACATATTTTAGATAGAAGGCCAAATTAATACAATTTTATCATGTCCCTGTCGTCGTTTTCTTCGACTTGCAAAGTCATCGTTTAAAGAAAATGACCATATAACCAATTAGCGTTAAAATATATATATATATATATAAATAAATAAAAATATATAAATAAATAAATCAGTGCAAACAGAATTCTTAATTTCTAAAAAAATGTAAATAATGTATTTTAAATAGCAAGCTGAATTAATTTTAACAAGAACAAATAGTCACCAGGACAGAAATAGAACCCTCAGGCATAACGTACCAGTGATGTACCTACCAACTGAGAGAATACTACTGATAAGTTTTCGAACTGTGTGCCGAATAGCTGGCAGAGCCTTGACGCATGATGCCGGAGGACCTATGTTAAACTCCTCGTCTGGTCATTTTTCATTCTTATTAAAGTAATTCAGTTTGTTCGGGATTTTTTGATTTTAAGGCCGATTGCCAACTTCAGGAAGCAAAGTGAAAGGCTAGCTGTGTTAACCTTTTAAAAATAATTCGGCCCTTCTAATTTAAATATATTATTAATCGATTAGTGTGACTTTTTTTCACAATACTTATTTTTTAACTTAAAAACTACTGATATTTCCATTGCATTACAAAAATAACAAGAATTACCCTTAACCTACAAATGCATTGAGAGTATAATTCTGTACTGATAAGTACACAGGATTTAAGTCCAAAAATGTCGATTTTGAGTTAAGTACATAGTCAGACTCAGAAAAAAATTCTCTATCGATTGGTATAAAGGATTTAAATCCATGTCATTTAGTCTTTGAGAAAATCCATTGGTAAAAAAAGATTCAAGTCAGAAATTTAACATTAATCTTTGGTATAAAATATTTAATTCAAAATTTTCCCTTTATTAAATGAAGATTGACAATCACTGAATGGTATAAAGGGTATAAATCAACCTAATCCTTTTTTCCTAATCGATTCTTCTGATAAGTTTTTAGTTAGTTTAACTTTATTTTTCGTCTCCTGAAAAATCAAGAATATGGACTTAAATCCCTTGTACTTATCTGTACAGAATTATACTACCTCTTCTTCAGTTCCATTTAAACGGAATATTTTTTTCCTTCAACTTCATCAGAATCTCAGTAGCATCAATTCCTGTCAAAGGATCCTTCGCAAATAAATAACAATGGTATCGATTTTCGTCGAGCTTTTCGTGCTTTGTATTAAATTGGTCGAACGGCTCAATGACTTATGTCATGCCTATGGTTATGTCCATAAAGTGCAGATATTAGACATGGCAATAGAGACATAGGTTTTTATAAATCAAAACGCCTAAGGGTGATTCCATGGAAGAAGGTAACATCAGTCACACAGAAGGATAATATTTTCTCTTTTTTTGCCACCAGTATCAGTATACAGAAATTTTAATGGCGTATTTACTGTGATTTTTATGATTAAACAGGATAGTGATTATTATTAGAAAATACTGGAGGAAGCGGAATTCTCTCTATGTGTGACTGACGTTACATTTTTCATGGAACTGCCCCTAAGTTAATTCAGTTGTTAGATTCTTTTCTGTTCACTATTGCATCTCCTCATACATTTTTGAGAATGGTATCAATGTAAGGATTCTATTTTTAGTAAATTCAGGGCAATCTATTGAAAGTATAAAAATACAAAAACTAAAGCCAAATTTTTTACTAAATGTTTTCTCAACCTGGATTATTTTTTAAAAAATTCCTTTTCCAAAATAAAGAAAATTGAACTTGACTATAAATTTCAGTATTTATGAAATAGAACATTTTTATTTTCTGGAATTCCTTGAGTAAATAAGTAAGCAGTGCCAAATTTAATTTTTACTAAAATATCGACCTTCTTGCACATAAAGAGTAGATCAAAAATAAGCAAACAATTTCTTGCTGATGAATATACTTTATTCAATGAATAATCTAGAAACAATCTAATACAACTGTCACTTGTACCACAAAAGTCAAGTAAACAGAATTATGTACAACACAAATCAGAAATATTGCTTACTCAAAAATAATAACCAACAGCTAATTGCAGAATGTGTGAGGGACAAAACGTTCTGCACGAAGTGTGAAAACAAATTGAACAGCCTCAAAAGAAGCTGTTTCTTTTTAGTATCGGCGGCGATTCGAAATAGAAATCTATTCATCATTCTAGAAAATTTCTAGAATTTTTTTCCAATTGAAGATAGGTTTTAATTTTAGCAATCTTATACTACTATTTTTTCGCCAAATTAGGTCATCAAGTCTCTAAATCTATCGCTAAGGCCGATTTACTTTAAAGGCAATAGACTGTATTTTTTCCCATTATACTTAAAATGTATTTTTTAGCAAGAACACTTTTGTCGCAGGAAAGGTGACTTTTCAAACTGACACAACATATTTTACAACTGTATATTATTGGATGATTAACGGAAAATACGATAATTTATATTTTTAATTAAAGAAAAAATACCGATATTTCAATTGCATTAAACATGAAAAGAGTGAAGCTCGAACAATAAATACAATGAATTTTAAATTATACCATCTTTACCATTCTCCTGTTCCATTTAAACAAAAGATAAATTTCTTAGACAACATCGAAAATCTCAGTCATATGAATTCCTGTCAAACGATGCTTTCTAAAATGAACAACAATTTTATAGATTTTCACTGTCCAATCTTACTAAGATTGGAAAATGATCTACGATTTCCAAAATAATGGAAATTAGACTTGATTCATCTTTCTCTGCATGAGTGAAACAATAGCTAAAATTACAACAAGTTTTGCTTTATTTTATTTTTATTTTATTTCTTTATTTTTTATTTAAAAAAGAGAACGAAAACGAAAAAACTAAAATCGACAGTGCTGTTAATGAAACAAATTATAATAGTTCCGTTATATAGTTATAATAATTCCGTTAATTAACAGCAAAATAATTCAAAAACGCCGTTTTTTCAATTTATAATGATTTCGAGATTTATAAAATTTTAGTAAATTTCTAATATTATTCTTTCACTAGCATAATTCTTCGTAAAAAGGCGAATTAATATCGCGATAAGAACTTTAGATTAGTAAACAAGCTATTAATTTAAAAATTCCAATACAATTGTTTGTTAAGTTTCAAAAATTACCTTTGAAATATAGATGCAACGAAAATGCATGTAACTATACAATATTTAACATTCTTTCGTTCCATTTAAATAGAAACTAGGAATATCTCGGACGGTATCGAAAATCTCAATTATATAAATTCCTGTCAAACTATGCTTCGCAAACGAACAACAGTCTTATCGATTTTCGGTGTCCAATTTCACTAGGATTTGAAAGCAATCTCAAATTTACAAAATAATGGAAATTAGACTTGATTGATCCTTCCTTGCATCTGAAAAATTGATAGCTAAAATTTCTACTCTTATTTTTTTCGACTGAAATAATAATAATAAATAAATAAAATAAAACGAAGAGATTAATATATATTTTATTATTAAAGAATCACGCGATTAAATTAAAATATTATATAAATTGATGCAATTAATTAGGTACAAAATAATTCGTGAGTGTCACTATTTCTATTTCTTATGAGTTAGAAATCTATAAAATTTTATGAAGTTTCTAAGTATCCTTTTGTTAGTATAATTCTTCGGAAGAAGGCTGATTTGTATCTAGATAAAATATCTTTCTTAGATTAGACGACTATTTAAAAAAATAAAAAAATACTAATGTGTTTTCATTATAATTATTATCATTATTAGCTGAAAATGTAGTTAACCCAGTATTACAAGTTAATACATTGTTTAATTAATTAACGTAATCAAACGTCAGTGGAGGGATGCCTGTTGAGACTCAAACAATTTCTGCTTTCCTCTCTGTGTGTGTATCGCAACAATAGCTACTAACGCAAAAATCACCCGATTGACTAGTAAATTTGTGAATATATTCATGAGCCACACAGAATTAGCTGTATACATTTTTGGTGCTTATTCTGTTTGAAGTTCGTGTACAGGGACACACCAAAGTTTTCCTTATCAATATGGTTCATGGAAACAATTAGTACGTACCATAATAATGGTCTCAAAAATCACCCGATTAACTTGCAAATTGGTAAGCATTTTCATAAGTACTACAGAATTAAGCTTATGTAATTTGGCGTGTATATTGTTTACGATTCGTGTAACAGGCACACACCAAAATATTCTTATCGTGACGGCTTATGGAAAGAATTTTGTTTCAATGCATTTTAATGTGGTTACACTGCATTCAACATAATTAAATTAACTGTGCATAAACTTAATATTTATCTACAGGATCACACAAAAAAATTCAGATAACGTTATACAATCAGCCAAATGAGGTACAAATTTCTACAAAGATTTTAAAAAATTGCCCAGAATTAGCTGTATAGTTTTTACTTGTGTATATAATGTTAGTGGCTCGTATATAAAGACACACAAAAGAACTTCGTCCCATTACAGTCTATAGACTGAATTTCTTTTAAATGCATTTTAACATGGTTACATTTCATTCACCATATTAATTAAAGTATGTTATTAGAATGTTTCAAAGCATATTTTCTGTAGAAAATGGTAGACACATTATTAATAATTAGTTTACAGAGCTACACGAAAGAATCTGAATACGCTATACAATCAAATTTGGCACCAGTATTTATGATTTACGAGAACTTACTAAATGTTATAAGTTACAATGAAATATATACAGACACATACAGAGGGGGGGGGAGGTTAAGAGGGCGATATCCCCCTTTACAAATGTATTTTCGTTACAAATGTATTTCGTAGCGAGTTAATTATATTATATATAATATTATATTATATATATAATATAATCCTTTTAAATAATATGGAATAGATAAAAATGATCTGCTGTGTATGAATAATGCAAATGGGACGTTGAGGCTCCTCATCTGCAGATCCACTAATAAAAGTGGTAAAAGTTTACTTTTGAAAAATAAGTACAATGGAAATCTTATAACAATATATATATATATATACACTTTTTGAGAAATTTTTAAAATGAAGTAGAGAGTGTGAGAAAAGACATTCTTCATGATACTTGGTTTTATCTACTGAAATGTTTGAAAAAGTTTTCATTATATATATCATTGCATTTTTCCATTTAAACACAAGTTTCCGTGCAATTTATTAAAATTAAAACCAAAACGAACGTAATAGTGGAACAAACAAGTACCATAAATATACTTTTTGAGAAATTTTTTAAATGAAGTAGAGAGTGTGAGAAAAGACCATCTTAACATCAAGATAAAGTGTTATCGTGTTTTGGCCATATGTAAAATATGGATAAACAAACAAAAATCAATAATTTTATCAAACAAGCCAAACAAAAATTACCCCCCCCCCCCCACCACCACCACTTTTTATTTTCTTTCTTTCTTGAAGAAAATAATATTACTGAAAGATCTTATTTTTCAGATTCTAAAATCTACACTTTGCAGACAATGAAATTTAACACATATTATATTTTGTCTGCGCAATTTGTGTTTAATTCTCTTAAAAGCAGCAAAAATAGAATTTTATTATAATACTACTCGCACATTTATTTATTAAAAATAAAGAAAAAGAAATTATTATGAAGTTAAAATGAAAATATTAATATAAATTAAAAATGTCAATGGAAATTTTACTAGCGCATTTTGTAATTAATTAAAAAAAAAAAATTAAAATTAAAATAATTTTTTTGAAATAAATTTAAACATTAAAAAAAAAAAAAAAATTGTTGCAATAGTTAAAACTACATAACGGTACCAAATAAAAACCATTATGTTGTGGCCACCACAAGACATTCTTCTATACAATATTATACAAATTTATGCAATTCAAACTATGTATTAAATTATTATTTATTAAAATGATTTTCTATGATGAATGCAGACGATTTTTATCTCACAGAATTATAATACTAATCCGAAAAAAAGTCAACATTGTGCCAACATCGAAAATATTAGATTTTTTTTAATTGAAGATTTACAATTTCTGGGGATGTTCTTCCCCCTCAGATAGTGTGCGTGTGTGTGTGTGTGGGGGGGGGGGGGGATCGATAGTCCTTGCACAAACTTTTTTTTACTAATTTACTACTATTATTATTATTACAATTATTCATAATAATTTTACAATCACACATAGAAAAAAAAAAAAACTCTTGTTATGTACATTTATCCAAAATTTTGTCCTATAATGTCCAAATATATGTCCTAAATTTTGTCTTTTTTATCCATGTTAAAAATTTAGAAAAAAAAAAATTCATAGCGCCACCCATTCAGCAATTGATCTCCAAATGTAATAAGCTCCAATTTAGGCTAGGGGCCAACTAAATACCACGTTCGGCTAAACTTTGTTCAATGATTTGTGAGATACAGCGTCCACAAATTTTGTGATACACGGACTTAGAGAGAGAGAGGGTCATACAGACAGGTAGACATTTTCTAAAAACAGCCGTATTCAGGACATCTGAAAAGGTGTAAATCCATCGAAAACTGAAGTTCGAAAATTTTCACGAATCCAATACTTTCTTTATAATATATACACTGATGGAAAAAAAAAATCCCAACACCAAGAAAAAATTATTGTACAGTAATGAAATTTCAGCAATACATTTGTCTAGGTAACATATTTAATTGATTAAAGTTTCAAGATCACAGGTAGAGCCATTGGCGAGAAGAGCCATTTCAAATGTGAAATGTTGGTACATTAGTAACCGGTGTAACAGCCAGAATTTTGAATACAAGCATGCAAACGTGCATGCATTGTGTCGTACAGGTGTCGGATATCAGTTTGTGGGATGGAATTCCATGCCTGTTGCACTTGGGCGGTCAATGCAGGGACGGTTAATGCAGGTTGTGGATGACGCTGGAGTTGTCGTCCAATGATGTCCCATACGTGCTCGATTGGAGACAGATCTGGTGATCTAGCAGGCCAAGGCAACATGTCGACACTCTGTAGAGCATGTTGGGTTACAACAGCGGTATGAGGGCGAGCGTTATCCTGTTGGAAAACACCCCCTTGAATGCTGTTCATGAATGGCACCACAACAGGTATCACTAGACTGACGTACAAATTTGCAGTCAGGGTGCGTGGGATAACCACGAGAGTGCTCCTGCTGTCATACGAAATTGCTCCCCAAACCATAACAACAGGAGTAGGCCCTGTGTGTCTAGGCCGCAGACAGGTCGCTAGCAGGCGTTCACCTGGCCTCCTTCTAATCAACACACGGCTATCACTGCGACCAAGGCAGAACCGGCTTTCATCAGAAAACACAACAGATCTCCACGCCGTCCTCCAATGAGCTCTAGCTTGACACCATTCACATCGCAAACGGCAGTGGTTTGGAGTCAGTGGAATGCACGCTACAGGGCGCCTGGCTCGGAGCTGTCCTTGAAGTAACCGATTTGTAACAGTTCGTTGTGTCACTGTGGTGCCAACTGCAGCTCGAATTTCAGCTGCAGACGCAGTGCGATTAGCCACAGCCATACGCCGAACACGGCGGTCTTCCCTCTCAGTAGTGTCATGTGGCCGCCCGGAACCCGGTCTTCTTGAGGCAGTACCTTCCCTTGACCACTGCTGCCAACACTCATGCACAGTGGATACATTCCTGCCAAGTCTTTCTGCAATATCGCGGAAAGAAAACCCACCTTCTCGTAGCCCTACTACACGACCTCGTTCAAACTCAGTGAGCTGTTGATAATGGCTTCTTCGTCTTCTTAGAGGCATCCTTGACTAACATTAACCCACTACGTCAAATCTCAACTGTAAATAACGATCACGAACCTTACAGCGCTTATTTAAAGCAAACCTCATTTGCATGTTCATAGTGTCGCTACTAGCGGCACACTTATGCGCGTAGCTCGAAATTTGAATCGACGTCATCTTTCAGATGCATAAACACGCCTACCAAATTTCGTTTATCTAGCACAGCTCCTTCCTGGTGTTGGGATTTTTTTTTCCATCAGTGTATATATAGAAAAAAGTAATGAAGACAAAATTCTCAGAAAAAAAAAAATTAAATAAAATTTCTTTATTTTTATTTTATTTCTTTATTCACTTTTCAATTATTTGTCCACTACTGTCTAGACAAAATTCAGATTTCAAAAGATATTTAGATTAACGATAAACAACCGCAGTATAGCAAACAGTTTTTATTCTGCGTTTGAAACGCTGAAGCTTTATTTCCTGAGATAAATCAAAATACTGGCGATCAGAAGCGAAATAAAATGTTGACTGAATGTTATTTTGCAGAGATATAAATTGAATCTAAAAATGCAATCACTGGTAATCGTGGCGTGAGATTTCTAATTTAAATATTTATTGTAAAAGGAAATTAAAGCGGAATAGGAAAAACCATACGTAAACTTTGTAAATAAAGGATGTTCAGAGAAAGACGAAACATTTTAAACGTTTCATTCTGTTCATAAAAATATTTAACAAAGACTGTTTGTTGAAGCAAGTCAACAAATAAAAAGGGAATATACAAGCAACTTTTTATTATAGAAAAGTATTTTTGAAATTTATTTATTTATTTATATATTTATTTCTAATTATATGTTTTTTCGGAATATTTGAAAAATGTGCTATTAAAAAAAACGGTTTATAAATACAAATAATAATAAAAATAATAAAAATGTATGTTTTTATGTTTTTGATGCACAATATTAAATAAGGAAAAAATAAATGTGGGTAAATTTTTACTTTCTCTTACCCATAAAGTGGAGAAAGTATTGTTTTAGGATCAAATTTTCGAACGTGAGTTTTTGTTATATTTACACGGTTTGAGGTCCCTGAATCCGAAAATCATGTTTTTAGCTGTTGGTATATCTGTGTGAGTGTGTGTGTCTGTCCGTTATCAGAATATCTCAAAAACAAATTATAGCAGAAAGTTTAAACTTGGTATTCAAAACGTGTATCATATAGGAATGCTACACTAAGTTTTTCGTTGAGATCAAGCAAATGGTTCGTGTACAGAGACACTCAAGATAATTCAAATACATTGCCTCTATGAGGGAAATTGTAGGTAAGTAGAGTTTAACTTCTATAGACTGCACTAAACCAAATGAAACGAATATATATTTTTTATATACGTAAAGTCATGTTTTATGTGGAATATGGTATAAAAATCCTTCACTGTTTGTTTACAGGGCTACACAAAAGAACTAGATTATAATGCGATAATACTTGCAAATTCATGAAGTGTATTTCAGGTTTATCCGTGTGTTAGTAATATAGGATTATATTTATGTGGACCAAATGATGTGTACAAAACTTTAGAAGATTTAAGCCATCAATATTTAAGCCATAACATTCTTTTTTATTTGTTAGTGGAAGCGCTTTACTATAATATATTATATCGTATAATATTTTACCATGCCCAGGAAAGCTGCACAGGAATTCAAATTAATTCCTCAAAGCCATATGGTAAATAATGTTTAAGTTAAATATTCATCGATTGGTTTCTTTTATATTTACACGTTTTGAGGCTTCCTGAATACCGAAGTCCAGTTTTACAGTTTGATTTTTGCCAGTGCCTGTTAGAGTAAATTAAAAACAAATAATTTCAGGCAATCCAAATGATGTATTTTGAAGTGAATACGTTCGTTACTAGAAAAGTTTGTTCAAGATTAATAAGTTTCAAGGAATGATGCATGTGAAAGTGTCTAAATAATTTTAAATGAACTTAATAACAGATTTGAATTCTCTATAAATGTAGGTACGATAATGAAACGGGGGGTTGAAAATTTTCACATTTCTTGAAAACAGAACTGACTAGTGCTTGAACAAAGGATTAAAGTAAAGTTCGCTATCCATAATATTCCGTATTTTTATTTATTTATTTATTTTTTACGAGTTAATTTTTATGATCGAAATAAAGAATTGTAGTAATTGTTAATAAGGAAAAACACAAATATAAGAACTACGCAGAAAAAAAAAAAAAATAAATAAATAAAATAAATAAATAAATAAAGCCCTCTAGACCTTTAATTTTTCCTCCGTCCATTTCTAGGAGAAATCCGAAAAGAAAATAATATGTTGTAAATATCACATATTTTCATCATTCTATAAAACAGCGCCATCTACCGTTTAACATGAATAAATCCGTACACGGTGAAAATTTCTTAATCACAGCACCACATGTTGGCCAATATGCACCCACATTGAATCAGCATAGTTTTTCACAATAATTCTTTCACATATAGATTTTTGCGCAATTGTGCAGGATAAAATCTCAGATGTAGCTTTACCGTCTATAGGGGATATCGCAGAATAGCAGCGCCACCTGTTAAACTTTTTGCATGAAAAGTTTAAAGGCATCAACATATATCAAGGTGAAACTAAATATAAATTTAAATAAAATTTTATGCATAAATCCTTGAACAAGCACCTGATATCACAAAATTTTGAGTAGATAGATAGACATACATTTTCGAAAAATAGTCAAATAGTGTTAAGGACAACTGAAAGCACGTAATTCTTCCGAAAACGGAAAATTTTACGAATTTACTATTTTTTTAATGAATTATAAAGAAAGAAAAAAAGAAAAGAAAAGTAGGTGAGGAAAAAACAGCATAACAAGTACTACTGAACACTAGCATCGTGGCCATCACAACATTTTATTCTATACATCATTTTATAAGAATGCAGCCGGTTGACATGAAGAAACGTTTAATTTTAGCTTCTGACAATAATGATTTCATATATGCAGTTCGATGAAATTTTAATCATGAAATGCTAAGATGTAGCCATATGGTAATATCATAGAAGGAAACTAATAGCAGCACCACCTGTCAACCGATATACATCCAAATTAAATCCGTATTCCTTATTATTATGGCTATCTGAAACATCACATTTGGTGCATTTATATGCTATAGAAGTTGAGATATAGCCTTCCCATACACAGAAAATTACTTTTGCTACAATGATAATACTATTAAAAGTAACAACATTAATAAATATAATATACTTAACAAAACAAAATTTTTCAATTTCAGTGTAAAACAAATTATTCTTTGGAAAATTCGATCATAATATGATTTCTACACTTTACAGAACTCAGAACATATCTATATTTATTAAAAATACAAAGTTCGAATCCAAGAAATTACAAAATAATTCCATACATGTTAAGGACCATGTTAAGGACAACTCATTGTGACGCTGGAAGTTTTCAGAAAAGAAAACTTTAACATGAAAATAACTTTTATTAAAAGATTTCACTATGTATTTCAATATTTGTTTGACAAGTTGCAACATTTTGCATTTAAAAGAGAAATTTTTGAATAAATTACATCTACAGACGAAAATATTTGTTTTATTTAACTATAAGAATATTTTACTTGCTTTATTAACGTATAAAATTTTAATATAAAACACAATCTTAGTAAACTTTTGTTTGGATACATATTCAAGGAAGATAGGGAAGTAAAATTTATCAAATATTTACGATAGAGTATTGAAAAGCTAAAAAGAAGCGTTGTGAAATTTGAATAAGTTTACCTTAGATGCAACAAATATATTCCAAATATCTAATGTTATATAATAGAATGTTTACTATTAAAAAAATAAGACCTAGAATATATTTAGTTGTACAAAGCACAGAAAGTATCTATTTACCAAATACCATACTTGCCAACCAATTTTAATAAAAAAAAGGGAAGATTTTTGTTGAAAAACCAGAAGATTTCATAAAAAAAGGGAAGATTTTTTTTTTTTTCTCTCTCTTTGACGTATTAAACAATACAGTTTTACAATTTTAATATTTAGAAGCAATCTATAAAAACGTTTTACTATAGATTGATTATTCTAAATATATAAAAGTTTTAAAAGAAGTTATTCCTTTTCAACATATAAATATCTACAAAACAGAATCTGTAAGAAATTTATTTAACAATTGACAAAAAAACTTAGTTAAGTTAAAGTATAACTAATTCTTTAAATAAATATAGAATATGACTTTTGTGTATGTACATTAATCATACAGATAAGAAATAGTAGCAGTAGCTAATTATCAGTTTCAAACGTGCATAAAACCAACTGAGTATTAATATATACTTAAATTGATTTGGGAAAAATGTTCCTACCTGAAAACATTATTCTTCATTTTTTCCCCATGTTTACACATTTGGTATAAATATGACATACAAATATTTAATTTAATTGAGGAAAAATAAACAGATTCATTAAATTCAGCAATAAAGATCTAAAAATAATTACATACGTGAGAAATATTGAGCACTTCCATTGCTTTATTGTTTCTAGAATTGATCACAATCCAGGGAAAGGATTGGGGGGGGGGGGGATACAAAAATAATTACAGAGTAAGAAATCTTTCAACTCTACTTCTAGAATCCAATGTAATAACTTTAAAATTAATATTATTATTTATGTTGCAGATGGATAAAGATTAGGAAAGAAAAGACTTCTGCAGAACATTTGATTGCTGATCACTTATTGTAGATAAATAAAGGGGGGGGGGGCAAAAAATAATTACATCAGCAAGAAATATTTAACAATTCTATTTCTTTAAATGTTCTAGAATCTTATAAAGCAAGTTTGAAATGAATACTGACATTTATGTTATGGATGGAAAAAGATTGGGAATCAGGAGTTTTCGTAGAACATTTGGGTTTCTTTTTAAAACGAACGATATCCGCGATTTTTTTAAAAACGGAAGATTTCATAATCTGTCCGGAAGACCGGAAGATACGTTAAAAAACCGGAAGTCTTCCGGGAAAACCGGAAAAGTTGGCAAGTATGAAATACAGGACAGGGTTTAGGGTACACGAAAAGTACGGAACAGTTTTAAATATTGTGTACTTTGATTATTGCAATATATATACTAAAAAACAATGTATTGCTTTAATACAACTGATTCAAAATATTATAAACAAACTCCAGTTAAGAGTTGAATTAAAAACACGTGTCATATTGTAATAAATTAATTAAAAACACGTTAAAAATACATTTATTAAAATATAAAAAAACTTCCAAAGCTTTTCGCCTCCCTATATGATGCCTTCTTATATGTAGGCGAAAAGCTTTGGAAGTTTTTTATATTTTAATAAATGTATTTTTAACGTGTTTTTAAAGTGTTTTTAATTAATTTATGATTCAAAATATCTCACATTAAAAACATCCAATTAGTCACATAATTCATCTAGATGAATTACATGACTAATTGGATGTTTTTAAAGATGAATTATATGATTAATTGGATGTTTTTAATGTGAGATATTTTGAATTAGTTGTATTAAAGTAATACATTGTTTTTAGTATATATACTGTAATAATCAATTTATACAATGTAATCAACTTATAACCTTATATATTGTGTACTTTATTTATTTGTTTTATTGTCGTTATTGATGTATGACTTTGATAACTTCATCCTTCAGTCATATACAGGGCCTTTTCCACATTTCCATCATTTGTTAGGGCCCCAATCGCTGGATTGGTCATGTTGAGGCAACTGGTCAATGTGCGATAATTTTTTTTTTTTAATGTCCCTATAATATCACCTTATGTCTCTCTTTTTTTTTTTTTTTTTTTTTTTTTTTTTGTGGCGTGATGTAGACTTATAAAGTTTGCTGAGATTAACTTTGAAAACCATAGTAAGTAACAAAGTTCCACCTAAAATATTTTTCAATCCAACTACAACACCAAAACGTCACCAAAAGCCATAAACTTGTTAAAACTTGTAACTTCAATCATGACTTTCTTCACAACGCTTCAATTCCACCAATTACTTTGCTTTAACCAACAAAACCATTCGAAATTAAGTAAACTTTCGTAAAACTTTGCACTTTTTGATATTGATATGAACTTTGTCTATGAGTGCTCACAAAGTGATCCAAAGATTCATAGGCATTTCAAAAATTTATAAAAGAATGAAATATTGCATAATGGAAAGAATCTACACAAATAAGCACGATTAATTATAAGAAAAAAGAATGGTGAAAAATTAGGGTCTGTATCGTATTGTTAAAAATCCCTCACTCATCTCATTTTCAGGGATGGAACACGGGCGCAGAATTCATACCACTATCAATGCAAGAAATTTTTCTACTTCTTAAATCAACGATATTATAGGTAGAGAAATTTCTTAAACAGATTCCGGTATGAAATCTGCGCCCGTGTTCCATCCCTGCATTTTCTAAATAAAATTTTTGGTTTGTCTCCGAAACTTGCGTAAATACGGCTTAGGACCTCTTAAAAAGACCTTCCATGGAGAGCTCGCCACTCAGCCTGGTTTCTTGCGAAGCCAATAACATTACATTTAAGCAGGGTTTTCAAAAGGGAAAATTTTAATTACGCGCTTTTTGTCTAATGGTTGATATCTTTAAAAGAAAAATTACCATATAAAATCTCAGGATCCAAATTTTTCTCAATGTGAGAACCCTGCACCTAAGTGAAATTTCTTGTGGTGGACGAAACATTCAGTTTATAGTACAGAAAAATGTCTGTAAATCTTTACTTGAATGCTTATTTTCACTAAATTGCTTATTGACACAAGACAGATAATTTATATAGATGAATGTAATAATAAAATGCTTGTTGAGTTTTATTGGAATCTTTATTTCCACTTGCAGTACACACGAAAATTTAGATAAATAAATATAAAAATAAAGTTGTAAAGTTTTAATTGAATGCATAATTTCGTTTCATTGCTTAATGAGATGAAATACACAGGTAAATGTAGCTAGATAAATGTAATAACAAAATGCTTATAAAGTTTTACTTGAATATTCATTTTCACCTTATTGCTTACTGAGATAAGCAGACAGATAAATTTACATAAATAAATATAATAATAAAATTCTTGTAATTTTTAATTGAATGATAACTTTAACTTTATTGCTTAATGTGAAGAAAAGAGAGATACAGATAGATGAATGTAATAATAAAATGTTTGTAAAGTTGCTTGGATGTTCATTTTCACCATATTGCTTACTGAAATAAGCAAACGATAAATTTAGATAAATATAATAATAAAATGCGTGTAAAGTTTTACTTGAATCCTTATTTTTATTTCATTGTTTAGCGAGAAGAAATGAGAGATATAGATATATGAATGTAATAAAGAAATGTTTGATGTTCATTTTCATCATAGTACTTACTGAGATAAGCAGAGAGATAAATTTATGCGAATAAATATAATAATAAAATGCTTGTAAAGTTTTACTTGAATGCTTCTTTTCACTCTGTTGCTTAATGAGAAAAGAACAGAGATATAGCTAGATGAATGTAATAATAAAATGCTTATTGTGTTTTACTTGAATGTTCATTTTCATCATATTGCTTACCGAAATAAGCAGGCAGATAAATGTAGATAAATAAATATAATAATAAAATGCTTGTAAAGTTTTACTTGAATGCTTATTTTCACTCCATTGCTTAATGAGAAGAGAGATATAGATAGATGAATGTGATAATAAAATGTATGTTAAGTTTTACTTAGATGTTCTTTTTCAACTTATTGCTTACTGGCAAGGAAACATTCAAAAGGTGTCGTCTTAAAAAAAAAAATACTGAAAAAAATATATGTGATTGTATTCTTCATAAAACACCAGGAAGTAAAAAAATTATCGGCTGAAATGAAGTACAGCGACCACAAAAAATTAACAAAATTAAGCATATTTGGCGATTTAGCGCTGTTAGGCGTTCAATTCGCTAGCACCGAGATTGCCGTGTACGAATAGAGCCGTGTTTTGTTTCTCCGCCAAGTACTCAAAATCAATCGCCTAACAATGTGAAATAGCCAAATATGCTTAATTTTCATAATTTTTTGTGGTCGCTGTAATTCATTTCAGCCGATAATTTTTTTCACTTTCTGGTGTTTTAGAAAGAGTAGAATCACATTTTTTTTTTTTTTTTTTTTTTTCCAATATTTTTTGAAGATGACACATTTCGAATGTTTCCTTATGAGATAAGTAAAGAGATAAATTTAGATAAATATAACATTAAATCTTGTAAAGTTTTACTTGAATGCTTATTTTCACTTCATCTCTTACGTATATAAGTATAACAGAAAAGTTATATTAAGGACATTGTTACTAAATGTTTTTTCTTCATAAAATATAAAATTTATACCGACATTTTTGTAACACGGGGCTTAACAAAAATAATAAGAATGGGACTACATACTTATATTTATGCTTACATTATGCTAATCAACATCTACAGCAAAACAAGTTCTTTCTTTCAACTTAATAATAATAGCACAGACCTTTTTTTTTTTTTTTTGCTTTATTTTGTCGATAAACGGGGAAAAAAATCGAAAGTTTATCGTTCGTGAAATATCTATTTCCTCCCTTTCCAGACAATTGAGTCTGTTATAAGTTAATTATCCACGCTTTAAATTAAAGGGAAAAACTTACAGGGAAAAAAATTTAAATTACAAAATTGTTCATAATAAACCTCTTGTTTACTCAGAAAAACTCATGTACATATAGCGTGTATCTGAGCAAGTAAACATCATGCATGAAATCAAAGATACACGCAAGGATAAGGGATACATGTTCGTAAAGTTTCCAAGAGTTTTTGTTTGTAAAAAATTAAACTTTTTGAACAAGGGGAAAAAAAAAAAACCCCTCAAAACACGGAACACTTTTTTTTTTTTTTTTTTTTTTAACTAAATATGGATCGAGTATCAATCAAAAAAAAATATATATATATATATATATATTTTTTTTTAGTTCATATTAATATGTAATTTATTTTCGTAAATAACGAAATATAACTGAATGTCTAAAGAGTTAACAATAACTGGGTTATAATGAGCCAGAGATGTAAAACTATTAACCTTTTACATGCCAATGTTCCCATTTGGGAACATGGAAATAAAAATTCATTTAAAAATTAAATATTATGAATACTGACTTGAAAAAATTATTAGATATAATAGAAAGATGACTTGATTTTTTGAAAAAGAAATTACAGTTCAATCATAAAAGGGGAAATGTACAGAAAATTATAAAAATGGCCTATTCTACCATTTTCCCTTTTACCCACAGTTTAAAAATTCACATAATTTAGAAAAATAAGCAAATGCTTCTAAAAATGGGCTGGCATGTTTAAATAGCTTACATTATTAAAATAAAATAAAATATAATATTATTAAAATATAATAGCATTAAATTAATAATATTAAATATAATAATATTAATAAATAAATATATTATTAATAATCTAAAATTATGTTAAAAAATTTTTTTTTATTCATTTTAATGATAGTTCTACAAACTAAAGCATTAGAAGGCAAAATATGTAAAAAACTAATTTAAATATCCCTCGTATCTGAATGTGGCATGTAAAAGGTTAAAGTACTGTAAATTCTCGATTAACTCGATTCGGATAATCGAAAATTACAAAAATGAATAAATGAATAAATAAAACAATTTGAAAACAAAGTCGAAAATCTTTCTCCAAGAATTTTTTATGCGTTTCGCCCACAATGGTTATTTATTTTTATTTTCTTATTACTTGCCCTGTAAATATGAAAAAATAATCCATAATATATGGACTGTTCACGCGTTTATAACTAAAGGAGAAATCTGTTTCCTACAGATTTTTGCAATTTCGTTCACAAAGGCTATTTCTTTCCACGCAAATAAGGAATGGTATTTCATAATTTATGAATCAGGCATGACTGTTTTTTACTAATAATGTGTCTTATACAGGTGTAAATATGCATAATTAAGTTTTTTCTTTTGACTTTCAATATACAGGGTCCACCAAAACCTACAACATACCCTCTGTATCTTGGGAAAATATCAGAATTTCTGAAAATTGCAAAACACGCGTCTAGTCAAAAATAAATTGGGTCTGTGGGGAAGGCATGTGATTAAAGGAGCAAACTTTGAAATTTCAAATATGAAAAGTGGGAGGGGGACTTCTACCTTGATAGTAAGGTCTTTTAAAAAAAAACATTTTTTTTAAAAAATATTACAGTTTTTTAGAAAGTTGTGAAGGATTAACATTTTCGTTCGAAGTCTTCCCTCTTCCAACTGTATTTCGAAGACACTTTAGAAATTCTGAAAACTGAAAAAGAGTGCTTAATTAGTTTGAAAGTGATTTCGTATGGTTTGAAAATTTTTAAGGCAAACTATATTTTTGAAAACGTTTGTTTTGAGAAAACCTCAACAACGAGATAACAAAGAAAGCCTTTCGGCTTGAAATTTCAAAGTGCTGGATGGATTTTCTGGATGCCCCCTATTTCCTACCAGTTCCTTTTTTTTTTTTTTAAGAAACTCTTTGGAACTTTTCTTAAATTAATTAAGCACCTTTTTAAAGCATTCAGAATTTCCAATACGTTCTCGAGATACAGCGGAAAAGAAAGAATTTAAGCGAAAATTTAATTAGTCATAACTTCCCAAAAAGTATTATAATAGGATAAAACATTTTGACAAAATATTTGTCTTAAAAAAGACCTTTCCAACGAGCTAACAAAAGACCCCTATTTCTGTTTGAAATTAAAAAATTTCAAACAGAAGCCCCTAGACCCAATTTTTTTAATTAAATGAAACCTCCTCGAATTGACAGAACACGCGTTTTAAAATTTTCAGAAAGTGCGACGCTTTCCCAAGAAACAGGGACAGGGAGTTGGATGAGACTTGTTGCAGACCCTGTAGAATATTTATATAGAATAATTACTGCAGATTTTACAACATGTATGCAATGCAAGCCTTAGAGCATTACATGGATGATTGAGTGGTTAAGGGGAATTTCTACTTGTCCTCTCCGAAAGCCAAATCCAATGTTAATCTATGTGGAATTTCGCTCCATAATAACTCATTAAATAATAAATATTTTTAAAGTCCATTTTCGCATCCAGAAATCTCATAACTGTTAAACTGGTTATCTCTTTCTAAAAATGCATTTTCTTAATTTTTAATATTTCATTTTTAAGTTAAAAAATGCAAAATTTCACATTGTAAAAATTCCGATTTTACAACTTCAAAATAATATATTAAAAAATTTAAAAAATAATTTTTAGAAAGCGATGACCTGTTTGACAGTTGTGAATTTTCTGAACGGGAAAACGAGATTTATATTACTTAATGAGTTATAATGGGGCAAAATTTTCTATATAATAACACTGGCTTTGGCTTCCGGCGATGATAAGTATGACTAAGGCGTGGGGGGGGGGGGAGAATACCCTTCGTGAGGGCGTCTTTTAAGCAACTGGTATACGAGGCAACAAACAAGTATTCTGGCAATTCCAATCAGGCGTCACCGAATTGAGAGGTTTTTTTTTTTTTTTTTTTGACAATGTTGCTTCAGAAAAGAAAGGTTGATCTGTTTCGGGCAACTTCCCGCCCCCTCCCCCAATACTTCAACATGAAAATCGCTTGAAGTTGCTGCAACAGACACGTTGCGTGTAATTTACTTACATTTATCAATCATTAATCACAATAAATTTTAAAAGATAATATTCTGTCATGTATTAAAATATCATATTAAAAATATGTTTAAAAATACATTAAATAACACATTTCTTTTCCTTTTGTCGTTATATATCACTTAAAAAAAAGGGGGGGGGGGAGAAGAAAGAAAGAAAAGAAAAGGGAGGAAAACTTTTTTAAATATATGACTTCACCTTTAAATAATTTATACGTTTTTTTTTTTTTTTTTTTTTTTTTTTACTTCTTTAAAAAATAGAAACATTTGTTTTTATAGTCTTTGCAGTATAGACTTTGCTTAAATTTCAAAACAGAGTCATACTCTTATCAAACAGCATCCCATTATTTAAACAATTTTAATGCAAATTAAGTATAATCGCTTTGAGCGTTTTTTAATGAGATAATTCTAATCGTTATTGTATTACATTGTTTCGGTTAAAATGTTAATTATCCTCAAGGATAACTAGATAGGAAATCAATAATTTAATTAGGAAAATTATATAAGATAATTTCTGTTTCATAAAAAAAAAAAAAAAAATATATAATTATTTAATTATTTTTAACTGTTTTATGCATAACGTGAAATTTCCCAGGTTATAAGAAATGTAACAGTTATTTAAGATTTTACTACAATAAATGTTACATCTTAACCCCTTAAGCGCCAAATTCTATTTTATGAGAACATTTTCAGTATTCAATAATACCACATATTAGATTTCTAAAGATTTTGACGGATTAGCCAAATTATCTTTTATAAAGGGCGAAATTTGACCAATCCAGGATTCGAACCTGGGTGCTTTGGAATAACGTCCTACCGCTCTAATATTTTGAACGATAACTGACCCGCACAATCTCCTTATATTGTTAAAATCTGTGCGCATCTGTCTGTCTGTCTGTCTGTCTTTCTGTCTGTCTGTCTGTGAGAAATACCTTGTCATAGCTAAAGCTCCGGCGCTAATGGTCGCAGCGCTTCGAAACCGGTGTCGAAAGACGCAGAATGTCTTCATCTCGACATCGCGATAATTCGCTAAGCGATGCGACCCTAATTAGCGGAGATATTAATTAAAACGTCAACCCATATCTACCGAAAAATGACCCAGAATTCATGATTAAATGCTTAAAAAGCGACATTTTTACGGAAAAAGTGGAAAATAAATTAGAAATATCAGTCGTATCGTTACAAATAAGATATCAAATGAAAGGTCCGATTTTTCCGAATCCGACGGTTTAAATAGCTTATCTATAGGGCAATTAGATTTTTTAAAATTAACTAAAGTATGAAAGAAAAGGTGGCAACAAATCACAACAGTTCTATTAATTTCGCAATAGACGTGTTTCGGTTACCATGGCGCCGGGCGAAAGAATAAATAGATTTTACTTCCAGCTTTACTGATTTTGTACTGGAAATAAAAATTGCAAATTTCAAAATGCTTCAATTTTCTTCAAAATTAATTCAAACTTGCCACAAACTTTTAACATCACAAGACGAAGTTCCAGTTCAAATATCATCGGGTTTCGAAAATAAATAAAAAATGTACAATTTAATTGCAAATTAAATGTTATTATAATACGCGTATTTCAAATTCTAACTATGATTAAATTATTTTTAGTACATCATTCGAAAGATATTTTAAAGTACTTTTATATTATCGAAAGCGGGATTCAAGATTTCGCTTCATTTACATGTTTTGAGGTCTCCTGAATTGGGTTTCTTTTGTATCTGAGCTACTAATTAAAATAATTCCATAAGTAATACATCATAAGATAGCTTTGTTGGTTTGAAATCGAACAGTAGATTACAGAAATTTCTACCGCCAGATGGCGCTGTAATATTTTTAAATTTCAAAATTTCAATTTCTAATTATGATTAAATTGTTTTTAATACATCATTCGAAAGATATATTAAAGTTCTTTTATATTAACGAAAGTTTTAACCAGATTTGCACGTTTTGAGGTGTCCTGATTAGGTTTTCTTTTGCATCTCAGCTAATTCAGTTAGACCGTTCAAAATTGGTATATGTAGGTTAATTAGGAAGGGCTGAAAGGGTGGGGAAGATATAGGCGTGCACCGCGCGCACGGGACAGCGCTGCCGAAGGCAGTGGGGACCCGGTCCGACTTTTTAACCGATGAGAAATGATTTTTTTTTTTTCATTTTCTTTTCTTAAGAATAAAAATTTGATTTGAGAAGGAATATGTGCGCGTAGCGCGCGTATACCTTCACACGTGCGTGCGCAGCGCGCATGGGTCTGCGCTGCCGAAGGCAGTGGGGACCCGGTGTGAGTTTTTACCCGATCAGAATTTTTTTTTGGAGGGGGGGGGGCACGGAGAGTCAGGGAAGGAATACGCGCATGCAGCGCGCACGGGGCAGCGCTGCCGAAGGCAGTGGGGACCCGGGCCGACTTTTTACCCAATCAGAAATGATTTTTTTTTTTTTATATATCTTTTCTTAACACTAAAAGTTACTGTTAGTGATTCATTAATTTTAGTGATTCATTTGAAAATACTGACCCGCTAGCGGGCGAAGCTCGCTAGTTTACTCATATAAAAGCTGAAAATTTTCCTCCCCCTTTTTTATTTCATTTATTCTGAAATACTCAGAAATGAATAAATATTTCTTCAATATTGTTGTCTGACAGAGTGTTATAAATGATCATTCGCAGCATAAATTCTGAAAATTGAATATTTGTCCATTTGAGTTGAACTTTTGATTTTTTTAAAAGCATTTTATAATTTTAGGTGCATATTTGTCGATAATGTGAGTAAATTAAACTAACGCAGAAGCATAACAATTGATTTAAAACAGGTTTTCATTTAAATGTGGCTACAGCCACAAACTAGAAAAAAAAAAAAAAAAAAAAAAACCGATTTATCAAAATAATAATAATAAACAAATAAATTGAATAAATAAATTAATTAATTAAATAAATAAAACATAATGAAAGGGGATGCAAACACTGTGTTTATCATATATCTTAATAATATAAAAGTGTATTTTAGTTTCAAGTTCACATTAGGATTAAGAGATTAATTAATTCTTAATGTGCACATAAGTTTTGCATCTGAGCTAAATAAATAGAATATATATCTATATATTAATTTGAAACATGTTTTTGTCTGTCTCCAATATTGAGAGAACGGCTAGGTGTAAAAATTCGGTTGAGGTGTCTAAAGAAAGGTCTTGGTCTGTAGATGTGCTATGAAAAGAGAAAAATAAAAAAAAGTCGAATGGTTTCCCCCCCGGAGGAAACGGGTGGGAAACCGTTTCCCACCCGTTTCGGGTTAAAAACACGTTTACGAGCTTAACTAAGCTTCAAATTACTTCACGGGGAAGAAATTGTACATATGGGTACTAGAGTCGAATACTAAAAAATCAATATCTGCGAATTTGGAATTTTCGATTTTGAAGGGGGAAAAAGGGGGGAAAGTAGATTTGGAGGGGAGGGGAAAGGGGGGAAATTAGTTTGAGAGGGAAATCCGTTCTAGACCCACACATGTAGCACCTCATTTTAAAGGTCTTGAAATTTCAGGTCGATTGGGGATGTTTGTATACAGTATAGTCCGACCCCTGCTGATGAAAAATGGAACTAAATGATTTTGCTGTAGACCCTATCATGTTACATCTTATTTTAAAGGTCTTGGTATTTCCTGACCGTTGGTGATGTTCGTACAAAACACAGTGCGCCCCCTGGCGGTGGAAACTGCAACTAAAGGATTTGGCAGTTGACAAAACCATGTGACCCCTTATTTAAAAGGTCTTGGAAATCCAAGGCGATTGGTGATAGAGGTCTTGAAATTTCATGTTGATTGGGGATGTTTGTATACAATATAGTGCGCCCCCTGGTGGTGAAAAATGGAACTAGGTGATTTTGTAGTAGACCCTATCATGTTATATCTTATTTTAAAGGTCTTGGTATTTCCTCACCGTTGGTGATATTCGTACAGAACAAACTGCGCCCCCTGGCGGTGGAAAGTGCAACTAAAGATTTTGCAGTTGACACCACCATGTGACACCTTATTTGAAAGGTCTTGGAAATTCAAGGTGATTGGGGATGTTTGTATACAATATAGTGCGCCCCCTGGTGGTGAAAAATGGAACTAGGTGATTCTGTACTAAACCATATCATGTTATATCTTATTTTAATGGTCTTGGTATTTCCTCACCGTTGGTGATGTTCGTACAGAACAAACTGCGCCCCCTTGCGGTGGAAAGTGCAACTAAAGGATTTTGCAGTTGACACCACCATGTGACACCTTATTTGAAAGGTCTTGGAAATTCAAGGTGATTGGTGATGTTCGTATACAACATACTGCGCTCCCTGTTGGAGGAAAGTGGATTTTGCAGTGCTTGCGTAGCATGATTGCTATACGGTGCCGCAGCCGCAGGCAGCGGTAACACGAGTCAGCGGTTCGTTCGGTTCAAGGTTGATTTTTGAGAATTTTTTCATGTTAATAGCGGCCTGCATATACGTGCCACAGGCACTGGGATACGAATCCGAGTTCCGTTCCGTTTGAAGCAATTTTTTTTTGTTACAGATTATTATCATTATTATTATTTGTGATGTTTTCATTTAAAAATAGAGAATCAAACAAAATCGAGTTAAAGATATAAAACCATACAAATTTAAGGTGCATTTAAGGTTATTATCATGGCCCGACCAACACCAGGCGGGTTCTTTCGGTTGCTGGTTAATTTTTGGGAATGTTTTTTTATGTTATTAGCGGCTCACGTATGTGCTGCCGCAGACACCGGTGTCACAAGACAAAGTTTCGTTCGGTTCGAGGTAATTTTTTTGTTACAGCTGATTATTTTTTTCGCGATGCCTTTATTTAAAAATAGAAATTCAAACAAAATCGAGTTAAAGATATAAAATCATACAAATTTAAGGTTCAGTTAAGGTTATTATCATGGGTCCGGGCAACGCCGGGCGGGTCAGCTAACATGTAGCCTTAGTATTAAAAGAAACAGAAAATAAAAGATAGCAACTGCTTTATTTGGAGTCAGTTTGACGTCACATTGACAGTACTTTGTAGAAAGTGATGTCATATATAGTATTTCAATTTATAACCATTTTTCCGAATTCCTTTTTTTTTTTTTTTAAGTGAAATGTTGTAAATTATATTAGATGTTTTAACTTGAAATGCATTTAAATAATGATACGACGATTTTTGAAACATTACGGTCAATAAAGTGACCGTCGAAGTCGACGGGTTCCAGCTAGTATATATATATATTTTAAATATCACATATTAATAATAATCAATAAAAAAAAATACATAAACAAATAAATAAAATATGTTGAAAGGGGATGCAAACACTGTGTTTATCATATATCTTGTCATATAACAGTATATTTTAGCTTCCAATTCGCGTTAGGGTTTTAACTCTTAATGTGCACGTAACATGTTTTGCATCTGATCTAAATAAATAGAAATATAGATATATATTATTTATTTTCCTTCATCACAAAATAATAATAATAAATAAAATAAAATAGACACATAAACAAATAAAAAATGTTGAAATGGGATTCAAACGCTGTATTTATCATATATCTCATTATATAAAGTATATTTTCACTTCCAGTCTGAGTTAAGGTTAAAAGATTAAGTTGCACATAACAAACTTTGCATCTGGTCTAAATAAATAATAATCTGATCTAAATATTATTATTTTTTATTTAATTTCATCAATATTTTCTGTTAAACCGTAAATATCCTAAGAATAAAACAGTTTTTCCTAATAATACAGCTACCACGATATTTTGGAAACTAAAATTCCTTTTGAATTACATGTTTCAGCCACACATCATATTCCGGCTGTTTATTTTCATCTTTATTTTTTTCCCAAACAAGTTGTTTCTACTTTAAAACATACCATAAAAATGCTGAAAAAAAGAAAAGAAAAAAAATTATTTAATGCCTTGGAGAACATGTCTGTGTAAATTCAAATGCAGGCGACAAAAAATGTTTGACAAGTGAAAAAAAAATTCACTCTTCGATAAAATATTTACAAAGTGCAAAAAATATATTTTGCACGCATTCCTTTTTCCTTTTCCACATAAAATTTTGGCAGAAAAAAATCGGATTGCACGCCTTCTCATTTTTAATGAAAGAATTTATTAAAATTAGATTTAAAGATATAAGTTTAAAACCTATCTGTTTTAATACTTAATTTAAAAGAAAGAAAAAATGGATATTTAATTTTAAAAAAATGAACATTTAATATTAAAAATAATAATAATAATAATAAGTAAATAAATGGATAATTTTAATGATACCTACTTCAAATGAAAGTTTTGATTCTGTGTTAAATCATTCAATGTTATTAATTTGAAGCTATATATATATATATATATATATTTGATTTGAAAGAAAAAATGAGATTATACAGTGTGTCTAACATTAGAACTTTTCCATGACTATTTTTCCCCATTTTCCCTGTTTTTTATTTTTTATTTTATTTTTTTTATTTCCCCAAAATTTGCTAAAATTCCCTGACTTTACTTTCCCTAATTAGTAACCACCCTGTTGTAGCATGTTTACTCTTAAATATGAAATTAATGAATCAATTATCTATTTTAATATTTTATTTAAAATATTTTTAATGCATGTTAATAATTAATTTTAAACGACAATTCCAATGAAATTTGCTTCCTTGTTAGAACATTCGGAACAGAGACCTATTTAGAAAATTTTGGATTGTGAGCAAAATTCGGTTGATGGAATCATCGTGCACACACACACACACACACACACACACACACAAAAAAAAAAAAAAAAAAAAAAAAAAAAAACATAAAAATACATTATTTATGATACACCTGGCAATTCGCCAAAATAAGACATAGACTTTGTTCAGGCGACAGTGGACTTTTAAAATGGCAAAACTGGATAAAAAATTCAATATTTCAATATTACTAAAATATGAAATTGCATGATAGTAGTAATGTATGACAAAAAAAACTTTACAATTCCCATCATTTTATGCTGAGAGAGAGAGAGAGAGAGAGAGAGAGAGAGTTTATATTTGTAAAAAGCTATTCATTGTCGCTTTAACGGGACTCCCAATGTAGTGTAACCACGTTCCTCGTGCCTAGCAATGAAAACAATTCCAAAGGCTTAGACAGCTACAAAATTGACCGATTGGTTTGGATTTGATAAACATTCAGTCATTTGGCGCTCTCTTATCGCTTTCTCTCAATCACAAGGATTGTCATCCCTATTTTACCACTAGAATCATCGAGTCAGCTCTTGCATAGACGTTCCTATCGTTGCAAAGAACACGGTTGAAGAATACCTATCCTTCTTAGAAGCCAATAACCAATTTTATTTTATAGGGAAACTTGTTACTAAAATTATTCATTACCTTACTTTTTTTTTTTTTTTAAGTTCCGTCTTCGCATTCAGAAAAATCACAACTGTTAATTTTGTTCTCGTTTTCTAAAAAGTTATTTTATTTATTCCTTCATTTATTTATTTATTTTTAATACTATCTCATTTTAGAGCTAAAAAAAAAAAAAAAAAAAATGTGATAAATGTACCAATGTGCTTTTTCACACCTAGCTATCAAATGAAGTATAAAAAATGAAATAATTTTTTTCTAAAACAAGAACAAATGTGAATTTTCTGAATGTGAAAACGGAATAAAAATAAATAAATAAATAAATAATGAGTAATTTTACAATCAAATTTCCCTATAGAATTACGTGGAATGTATTGACCGGAGACTGGAAAACTTTGAGATATTAAAAGAAGCCTTCTCAGTCTCCAGTCACCAAATCCTATATAAGTCTCTCTATGACAAAATTTGTTTGTAGAATTACTTATTGGCATTTTTTTTTTTTTTTTTTTTTTTTTTTTTTATTCCGTTTTTACATTCGGAAAATTCACATTAAATTAGTACTCATTTTTGATAAATTCATTGTTTAAAATTTTCATATTTCATTTTACAGCTGAGAAAAGAGCAATTAGTTAATATTTCACATTTTAAAACTCATATTTAAAATGTTAAATAAATAAATAAATCAACGTTTGCAAAAAAGAAAATATTATCGGTTGTGAATTTCCTAAATGTGGATGTACGGGCATTTGTTACAGTATGATGTAATAAAGTGCGCACGCACCTGTGTAGAGGCTGCGCCCTCTGTGCAGTGATGCCAGATTGGGGATTTTGTCCCCATTTTGGGGATTTTTGAGGCTTCTGGGGACAATTTTGGAGACCAAATGTTTGTGGGGAATTTTTTGGGGAATTCTAAAATTTTTGGGGACAAATCTGGGGAGTTCTGTCAACTTTCTGTCAATGTTGGCAACGTAATGATTTATCCCTACGGCCAGGGATTTTCAGTAGTTTTATTGTTATTTGGGGATTTTTTTTTTCAAAAATTGCCTTCATTTGGGGAAAAATCTGAACTGAAATCCACTTAAGTCTGCTTGATATATATATATATATATATATATATATATATAATATATTTGTATGTATATATATATATATATATATATTTTTTTTTTGAGAAAAATTTTACTTTTCCTTTTTAGTAGAAATCCAGTTGGGGATTTTTTCGAAAAAAAAACCCTGATTTGGGGAAATTTGAAGACCTGTTTGGGGAAATAATTTTCGACCATCTGGCATCACTGCCTCTGTGTTCGAGTCAGTTTATGGATAGACACCAAAGTGTTAACAGGGATCCTCGAGCGAGATCCCACCTTGAGTTTAGTGTTTTAAAATAAATTAGAGTATACAGTCCATTTGAGTTTAATTTGTACCTCCCCACACGAAACCAGTCATGAGAAACCTAAAAGTGGAAACAGAATTAAAAATAAAATAAAATAAAACTTAGGCAACGAGTAATTTTATAGACAATTTTCCCCATAGAATTACATGGAACTTGATAGCCGGAGACTGGAATTTTTTAAGAGTTAAATAGAAACCTTACAGTTCCGTTTTCTCCAGAATTCTCATTGGAAAGGTACCAAGAAGTGATACGAAATTCACTTCGGTTTGATTCTTAAAACATAATCAAGGGGGTTTTCTTAGTACCAATTTGGATCCTTTCATAAAACATTTCATTTTAAATACAGACTTTTCACAAAAATCTTATCATCTATCTAGTCATTTCAAATCCATTTCTTTTTAAATTAAAAATGATGAAAATGATCGTTTCTAAAATTCACAGAAACACTCCACGTTTACTCATTAATTGTGGAATATAATTGAATCAAAGTGTAAAAACTGCAAGATTAAAAAATTAAATAACTAGTTTGTCTTTTCTTTTCTTTCTTTCTTTCTTTCTTTTTTTTTTTTTTTATGAGTATTAATAATTAGTTTTATGTTAGTGGCAATGATATATTTTTTACTACTAACTGAAAAATTACAAGTCATTAAAAAAAAAAAAAAAAAAAAAAAAAGTTTTGTGCCAATACTTAAAATGGAAGTAAATATGTTACTGCTGAATCTAGCTTCTTTCATTTAAAATTTGGATGATAATTCCGTGTTTAGTTTTAATTATGAAATTTCATTAAATGAGGTTATAAAAACTACAAGTTTAAAATTAATTTATTTTCATACTTAATTTAAAATATACTTTAATGGATATTTATAATTAGTTTTAATAACTGTGTTAATGAATTTTCTGCTTTCTTGTTAGAATAACAATTATTCAAATATTTTTGTGTCAGTGTAATTAGAATCGAATATTTCATTTTAAATCTAATTTCTTTCACATAAAATTTTTTTAAAAAAAAGCAAGATTATCGTAAGTTTTTTATTGATAAAATAATGAACATAATTAAATCAGCTTGTACTATCCAGACAAATTTTTAATTTAAAATATCTTTCAAATGGGTATTAAAAATTAATTTGAATGACAGTGTAAATGAAATTGGAATTTTCGTTTTCATGTTACACAACACATAAAATAACTCCAAAATTTTTGTATTTATGAATGCGAAAATTTAATTGAAAATGAATGAGAAAATTTAATTTTCAGGCTTCTAATTTCTTTCGCATAAACTTTTGGAAGAAAGTGCGAAATTTTTTTACATTTATTCTTAATTATAGAATATGACTGAATTGAAATGCAAAAAGTGTTATCATCTTTCAAATAAGTTAATGCTCATTTTTAATCATAGTACAAGAGTACAGTTTTTTGTCAAATTAAATTTTCTATTTTCTACATTAATGTAAAAAATGCATCTAAATTTATTTCCAGAACTTTTACCACAGATGTAAATGAAAGGAATGTCATATATTTAGAGCCATTATTTTTTTTTTTTTTTTTTTTTTTTTGGAGAGGGGGGGGGAGAGGGCGTTGTTTAGGTGTTAATTTTATAGTGTATATTTAATAGTATTTCTCCTCCATCAAGTTCAGCGCTACGCAGGCTAACAGTGGCAGTGGATATTTTTAAATTCTGAAAACAAGTTTTCTAATTCTTGCCATAAGTTCGAACAAGATTCAGGATTGATGTTACACTCCTCAACTATTGATGTTACACACTTTTACTTCCTGTCATTTTGCCGTTTTTCTTGCAGTATTGAATAAGAAAATAAAAATTTTCATTTGATTTGTCTTTGCTTATCTTTAATAAATTTCTTGTTCCCTTTGCATTCATATATGACTGAAATAAGTACGCAGAGTTGATTTATTTTGCTAATTTTTTACTTTCTCTTACCCATAAGGTAGAGAAAGTATTGTTTTTGGGTCAAATTTTCGAACGCGAGATTTTGTTATATTTACACGTTTTGAGGTCCCCAGAATACGAAAATCATGTTTTTAGCAAATGGTCTGTGTGTATGTCTGTGTGTCTGTCTGTATGTCTGTGTGCCTGTCTGTTATCAGCATATCTCAAAAACAAATTATGGCAGAAAGTTCAAACTTGGTATTCTAAATGTGTATCATATAGGGATGCTACAGTAAGCTTTTCGTTAAGATCAAGCTAATGGTTTGTGTAAGGGACAATCAAGAGAATTCTAATACATTACGTCTATGGGGGAAATTGCAGGAAAGTAGAGTTTAACGTCTATAGACTGCACTAAACCAAATGAAACGAATATATATATTTTCTAATAGAGATAGTTAACTGGGAAAATTTTTTTGTGTATGTAGGAGCCTCGCCTCCCCCCCCGGGGGAAGTCCCCCATCGAGGGGAGTAAATTTCCATGATGGGTATCTTTCAAAAGAGCTCGCCAAAACCTTTAAAACGAATGGTTGAACCATCGATCTGCGATAACTTAAAACAAAGTTATCGATTTTTTTTACTTTTAACGAAAAAAAAAAAAAATCGTACATTTTTTTTTTTAATTTTTGAGAATAAAATGGACTCTTTTTTTTTTTTTTTTTTTTTTTTTTTTTTTTTTTTTTTTTGGGGGGGGGGGGGGGATATTTGGTGTTATACTACTCCTCTAATATGGGAATCGTCTGCATTATCATGAAAGATAATTTTTTTAAATTATAATTTTAATAAATTATTTTTTAAAAACAGACTTATTTTTTAATAACCGAATTAAATTCTATATAAATGTAGATGCATTAATGAAACGGGGGGTTGAGGGGGAGGTAGCCCCCCTCACACAGAACTAATTATCATATAAAACTCTTCAGAAGCCTAATATGAATTGTTTAACATAGGTTTACATAACAGTACTCGTTATCTTACTTATTAATCTGAATCTGCAACCTGTATTTATTGTATTAAATTTCAGGGTAAGAGAAAGTCGTGTGAGTGACACACCAGATTATTTATTTTGCATTACTTGCAATATTTTATGGGTTTCCATTACTGTTATTACAAAATATCATCTCTATCCACTATTGGGCCACCAGTGACGGCGGAGATTTTTGTCCTCGAAGCTGGTAGACGTGAGGTGCGGGGTTCGATTCTTGGTCGTGCTCATCGGCAGAACCGTTAGGAGTTTTACTTATTTTTATTTATTTATTTATTTATTTTTAACTAGCGTAAATACAGACTAGGGCCCCTTGGAAAGACTTCCACGGAGGTCTCTACCTTTCAGACCTAGGACTTCAGCGCAGTAAGTCGGCCTTAATTCTTGCTCGAACACAACCTATCCATTACTGGCAGGCTCATTTGTCTTTTAAAGACGAGTTCCACTAATGACATGGCTGCACATTTTCTTAAATTCGTAATCTGGAACGAATATCAATTTATTTCGCTCAAATTTAGATAAAAATACTACAATATATTCATAAGAGGTGATTTTTTCCAACCTAATTTTTAGACGAGATTTGCAATTTTTGGAAAGGACACACAGTATTCAAATAGATATCTGAAAGTAAGACTAGCTACTTCTGGTATTTCTAAACTTTTCATACCAAGGGGGGAGGGGGGGGGTCTTAAAGTATTATTTATAAATTTAAACTGATCTAAATAAAAACAATGTGTTATTGAAGCTATTAAATTTTTCAACGATAATTTGTTTTCATCTGTGATATATATATATATATATATATATTCCCCTTAGTGTTTGATCATTATAATGAATTGTTGTTATTAGTTTAAAATGCCCAATATTTGGCGCATTTCAAACTTTCTGGAAAACTAATTTCTTGAGTATAAAAATGTTTTAATTAGCATTTTTCACAGTACAATCGTAAACAAAAAGAGTTAACTGAGATAGCAAACGCTGCCTTTACAAATGTTACCGGCTCTAAAATTAAGAACAGTACAGAAAAAATAGCCAGAAAAATGTTCTTAAATTGTTCACCAGGGGTACGGTTACCCTGTATATTTTTTATTTTAATATTTATTTTCTGAACGGCAGAATAATTACATCAAATTAGTGAAAACTGCATGCTTTTCAGAAAATCGTAGAAAAACTTAACCTTTTAAGAATGACGAAATAATAATGTCATCGGCCTATTTCTTTCAATCTACAATTTAGCAAATTCACTTATTTTGTAAACCATATGGAACTAATTTGGATTCTTGCCAATATGAATTTTTAAGGGTTTTTTTTTTTTTTTTTTTTTTTTTTTTTCTTTCTGATCCTTTGCAAAAATTTTGGTGAACATGGACCTCTGGCACTAAATTAAAATCTGCTAATTTAAAAAAAAAAAAAAAAAAAATTATTTATTTATTTTTATTTTATTTATTTATTGTAACTGTTTCAGCGAATGTTTAAAAAAAAAAAAAAAAAAAAAGTCAAGAATTTAAATAGCTGATGATGGAAAATATCTGGCAAATTGAAAAATCACTTTTTGATAAAATACTCATCAGACTTAAAACTTTTTCTTTCTTTCTTTCTTTCTTTTTTTTTTTTTCTTTATGTAAAATATTCAGAATTTTTTTCCTAACCCAAACCTGGCTTTATTAATCATGTAAAAATCCATATTTTAAAGCATGTTTTTGTCAAGGTACTTTTTTTTTTTTTTTTAATCGATTAATGAGTAATTTTACTGACTGCGATAATCAATTTAAACTTTAATAACATTTGACATGTGAAGATCGAAAATTTTAATTTTGATTTTTAGAGGGAAGCAGCAGGAGCATGGTAAAGAAAAATGGTATTTTATTTTTATGGTAAAAATACTGGAAATTTTTTATTGTTTCTCTGTATGTTTATAATAGTAAGAGAGCTTTATTATTTTTTTTTTCTCATATAACAGGGAGACAAATCAGTAAAAAATACGTTTCAGTAAATTATTTATGGGGAAAAAAAAAAAAGTCCACTGTTGCATCGATCAATAATTTTGATACAAATGGAATGTATACAAGTCAATACTTTAGAAAAAAAAAAAAAAAAAAAAAAAAAATCTATTTTTTAATATTAATGAATAAGCAAAAGAAACTAACTTCTTATTTCCTTTTATAAGCACAAGCTAATCCAGAATTTTCTCTTAATCGTAAATAAAAACATCACATTATTTATTTATTTATTTATTTATATACAGAATTACAAAACGTTACTTGTGTTCTGACGAGCGCGATCTGGGATCGAACCTGTCATTCCAACTTAAAACTGCAAAAATACTAATACTAAAGGCAATTTTACTATCTTTTCAAAAATTTCAACGGACAAGCTCGCGAGTCAATTAGTAGAAAAAATTTCATTGTAACACGAGAAAATTCAGCCAAGGAACGTCAGTCAAATACAGATTAATGTTTGCAGTATATACAGGGCACCGAGAAACATACTTCTAAGATCAAATGGAACAATCATACAGTTACATGCATCAGAGAAAACTTCACTTTAGAAGTGTTCGTAATGAATATAATGATCATGAATTTCTCGTTGCTTGCATATTGCCAAGAGTAGAGTCTTATTTTTGATTCGCATAATTTTGTAAATAATCAAAATTAGGGTTTTATGGTGCCGAAAACAGCATTTCTTATTACATTTCCCAAAAGTTAATATTTGGGCTGTGTAGCAGCCAACAGATACATATTGTTTAACATTAACTACTTGCAAAGCTCTCATTATATTTTGTACTGTCTTTCGAATAGTTTTTGTAACCTAGCACAATTCGTCGAAAATATTTCTAATTTCAAAACTTCCATATAAGATATTCATGTTTTCCAATAAATGCATCACTTGGTTCGTCTTTAAAGCACAGTAAAAAGTTTTTTTAATTCGCAAAAGTGTTCCATGTTTTCGCTAGCTATTCCAGAGATAAAGTGATTATTCTTTAATTACTATTATTATGACCATTATCATTATTATTATATTATGAACGACGCACGCATTTGCTATTATGTGTGTGAAATCCTAATTATCGAAAATCAAAAATTAACATTTCATACTTGTTTGATTTTTTTAATGGGGATTTGACACTTTTAACGGCACATATTAGATTAACGGCATTAATTAGATTTCATATTAAAACTTATATTTCCCTTTATTTATAAATTGAGCTATATTATGTTTGTTCAATAAAATATATATACAAACAGCAATTCTTATAGATTTCGCTATATATTTGACAGATTCGAAATCTTTAAATTGTGTTTCCTCAGTTTGCATATTTTCGTGAATTCATGATTTCAAAAATGCAAAAACGTCTACAGATATTTTAAAAAAGACTTTTTTTTTTTTTTTTTTTTTTTTTTATTTAGATGTCTAATAGAATAAGGGTTGGATTTTGAAATTTACAGATTAGTTTTTGAGTAAAAAAATTAAAAAGCGTCTATGTAAAAATTTACAAAAAAGAAAAAAATGATTTTTGTTATATTTTTATTTTAAATATTTTTTTTCTTTTGAAGCTATTGCAAAATCCATCCCTAATTCTTTAATTCCCTAGATGTCTAAAAGAATTAGGGTTGGATTTTGAAATTTACGAATTAGTTTTTGAGTAAAAAAATTAAAAAGTGTCTATGTAAAAATTTACAAAAAAGAAAAAATTGATTTTTGCTATATTTTTATTTTAAATATTTTTTTCTTTTGAAGCTATTGCAAAATCCATCCCTAATTTTTTAATTCCCTAGATGTCTAAAAGAATTAGGGTTGGATTTTGAAATTTACAGATTAGTTTTTGAGTAAAAAAATTAAAAAGTGTCTATGTAAAAATTTACAAAAAAGAAAAAAATGATTTTTGTTATATATATATATATATATATATATATATATATTTAAGCTATTGCAAATTCCATCCCTAATTCTTTAATTCCCTAGATGTCTAAAAGAATTAGGGTTGGATTTTGAAATTTACAGATTAGTTTTTGAGTAAAAAAATTAAAAAATGTCTATGTAAAAATTTACAAAAAAGAAAAAAATGATTTTTGTTATATTTTTATTTTAAATATTTTTTTCTTTTGAAGCTATTGCAAAATCCATCCCTAATTCTTTAATTCCCTAGATGTCTAAAAGAATTAGGGTTGGATTTTGAAATTTACAGATTAGTTTTTGAGTAAAAAAATTAAAAAATGTCTATGTAAAAATTTACAAAAAAGAAAAAATTGATTTTTGCTATATTTTTATTTTAAATATTTTTTTCTTTTGAAGCTATTGCAAAATCCATCCCTAATTTTTTAATTCCCTAGATGTCTAAAAGAATTAGGGTTGGATTTTGAAATTTACAGATTAGTTTTTGAGTAAAAAAATTAAAAAGTGTCTATGTAAAAATTTACAAAAAAGAAAAAAATGATTTTTGTTATATATATATATATATATATATATATTTAAGCTATTGCAAATTCCATCCCTAATTCTTTAATTCCCTAGATGTCTAAAAGAATTAGGGTTGGATTTTGAAATTTACAGATTAGTTTTTGAGTAAAAAAATTAAAAAGTGTCTATGTAAAAATTTACAAAAAAGAAAAAAATGATTTTTGTTATATATATATATATATATATATATATATATATATATATATATTTAAGCTACTGCAAATTCCATCCCTAATTCTTTAATTCCTTAGATGTCTAAAAGAATTAGGGTTGGATTTTGAAATTTACAGATTAGTTTTTGAGTAAAAAAATTAAAAAATGTCTATGTAAAAATTTACAAAAAAGAAAAAAATGATTTTTGTTATATTTTTATTTTAAATATTTTTTTCTTTTGAAGCTATTGCAAAATCCATCCCTAATTCTTTAATTCCCTAGATGTCTAAAAGAATTAGGGTTGGATTTTGAAATTTACAGATTAGTTTTTGAGTAAAAAAATTAAAAAATGTCTATGTAAAAATTTACAAAAAAGAAAAAAAATGATTTTTGTTATATTTTTATTTTAAATATTTTTTTTCTTTTGAAGCTATTGCAAAATCCATCTCTAATTCTTTAATTCCCTAGATGTCTAAAAGAATTAGGGTTGGATTTTGAAATTTAGAGATTAGTTTTTGAGTAAAAAACTTAAAAAGTACATATGTAAAAATTTACAAAAAAGAAAAAAATGATTTTTGTTATATTTTTATTTTAAATATTTTTTTTTCTTTTGAAGCTATTGCAAAATCCATCCCTAATTCTTTTAAGAAGGTTCTATTAAACATCTAGAAAAAATATTAAAGATTTTTTTTTTTTTCTTTTTTTTTTTAAAATATCTGTAGAAGTTTTAGCATTTTGAAGATCATGATTTCCTGGAAAAATGGATACTGAGAAAACGCAATTCAAAGATTTCAAATCTGTAAAAAATAATATATCAAAAACCATAAGAATTGTTGTCTAAAAATTGATTTCATTGGGAGAAATATATATATATATACAATGTATAATTTAATTCATAATCATAAAATGGAAATATGAGCTTTTATATAAAACCTTTAATTGTGCCAATTCAAAAGTGTCAAATCACTTTAATCACTTTTTTAAGTTAATGATGAATTTTGATGATTTCAAATTAGATTTTTTTTTTTTCTCTTAACCTTTTGGAAATTTCTAAATTATTCAAGAATATTTTCGTCACACAAGTCACAGAAAGCGTACATTTTATTTCATTTTTATACGAAAATTTTGAGAAAACTCAGCATGATGAGAAATTCGCTGAGTGTGATAAATCTTTCCTTTTTGCTATTCCATATGCACAGGACATCTTTCAGGGAGAGAGACGTGCCAAGGATTTTGAAAAGGGATAATCCGCGCAATCCGCCATTTTTGTGCTAAGATTTGATAAAAGGTGATATTTAATTAAAACTGAAAGCGACCGGCATACCAATTTTGTTCCGGAAAGAAAATAATTGTATTAAAAGTAGTAGGTCTCAATTTCTTAGAAAGGAAAGACATGTTATTGAATTATTTAATATTTCATGATGTAGTTGCTTTAGCTCTAATCTTAGTCAAACGGAGATTTTATTTTCTATCAGTTACATCAAAGTTAAATTTACAGTACTAATGGACTGGACAGTACAATCCTACTCAGTTATTATGTGTCTAGTACAAAAATAATTCAGTTATAAAAAGGAATTAAGTTGACAACAAATTAGTAAAATGAAAAATTCTGTTAATTAAAGTAAAATTGCTATTTAACAACTAAACAGTCTGCTGGTATGAAAGAATAGAACCGTTTATAAATATATATATTCTATAGTTTTAAATCATCGGTGTCCTGAAATCCAATCAAAACGGAAAAAATATCTTTATTTCAAGTTATAAAGATTTTTTTGCTGTCTATTTTTCTGTTAATGTTCAAGTATTAATTTTCGTATACAGGGTGATTCAATTTAAAGTATCTCTGGTACACTCTAGGAAGAGAAGCAATAAACGTAACATTTTTATATTTGCAAGTAACATATATAGTGTCATGGAAAAGTAAAGGTGAGGTGTTGTGATTTTTTTAAGGTAAGGAAAATGTTTTCCTTTGTTACAGCGTCTAGAATAAACAGTGTGGAAATCACCTATAACCGTGATGTTAAAATAATGCTACAAAAATTAAGCTTCCCCAGATGTCACTGTGATCGAAGCTATTGCTCAAATCGAAGACCTGATTGGCTTTTCCCAGTTTCGTCAGCTCAATCACGTGATCTAAGCACATAATTAACTAATAGGGAGTCTTGGTTTTGATGTCGTGACACTAGCTTCGATTACAATGACATCTGGTGACAGGCTTAATTTTTTTAGTACAATTTTATTTGCCGCTTTCCACACTGTTTATTCTAGACGCTGTACCTTTGTTTTAACATGTTGAGCGTCAGGCAAATTCTTAAAATTCATTAAAATTCCATAATGATTACTCCTGTAATAAATAAAAATTAAGAAAATTTTTAATAAATTTTCAATCATTAAATGTAATATTTTTAGTTTTAAATCCTATTTTATAAACCGATATTTTATACCGATTTTATACCTATTTTATACCGATGGTTGACGCAGCTTTATATCATATTTGACACTGTCAGCCATTGATGGCTCACAGAGCGCTCAACGTTTTAATTTTTTATTGGTTTGCTTTTACTTTCAGGGTGAAACTTTCACTGAAATGTTTGAAGTGTAAAATGTTCTGCTCACTCCTAAAGTTTCAAGATGATTCCTTCAATACTTAGCAGATGTATGACAAAATGTCTGGAATCTAGAATGGCTGACATGGCGCTTAACTTGTTAATGTATGTAGTATGACTACTCGTCACGCAGCAAGTTGTAATAAAGTTATACACACACACACATACACACACACACACATATATATATATATAAATAATACAGTAAAACCTCTCTAATTTGGACACCTACGGTTCCAAGAAAAAGTGCCCAACTTAGAGAAGTGTCCAACTTATAGGGGTTAGACATAATGTTAATGGATACATTCCGTTCCGAGAAAAGCGTCTAACTTATAGGGGTGTCCAACTTGAGAGGCATTAAAACAAAAATACTATCAGTAAAGGTAAGAATACGAGTTGAATACGAGTACATTCCATAATGATTACTCCTGTAATAAATAAAAATTAAGCAAATTTTTAATAAATTTTCAATCATTAAATGTAATATTTTTAGTTTTAAATCCTATTTTATAAACCGATATTTTATACCGATTTTATACCTATTTTATACCGATTGTTGACGCAGCTTCATATCATATTTGACACTGTCAGCCATTGATGGCTGACAGAGCACTCAACGTTTTAATTTTTTATTGGTTTGCTTTTACTTTCAGGGTGAAACTTTCACTGAAATGTTTGAAGTATAAAATGTTCTGCTCACTCCTAAAGTTTCAAGATGATTCCTTCAATACTTAGCAGATGTATGACAAAATGTCTGGAATCTAGAATGGCTGACATGGCGCTTAACTTGTTAATGTATGTAGTATGACTACTTGTCACGCAGCAAGTTGAAATAAAGTTATACACACACACACACACACACACACACACACACACATATATATATATATATATATATATATAAATAAATAATACAGTAAAACCTCTCTAAGTTGGACACCTACGGTTCCAAGAAAAAGTGCCCAACTTAGAGAAGTGTCCAACTTATAGGGGTTAGACATAATGTTAATGGATACATTCCGTTCCGAGAAAAGCGTCTAACTTATAGGGGTGTCCAACTTGAGAGGCATTAAAACAAAAATACTATCAGTAAAGGTAAGAATACGAGTTGTCAGTAGTTAACTTTATATAATAATCATGTATGCAAAAACCGTGCTAGTTAGATGAGAATTTTAATATCCGACTATGCACACAGTACCTTCATGTGTTATTAGATTACCGAAAACTGTCCTTCATTTAGGCTGTCATCATTTCTGTGGGATCGATATTTTGTAAACAAATAAAATGTAATAATAAAATTAACTACATTTTTTATCTTTTCTTAAATACCTAGCAGCCTTTGTTGGGACTTTTTTCTTCCAAGAATCAACTTTCCACTGATATGCAGAATAGAGGTCTGCACGGGCCGAAATTTTGAAGCCCGGGCAAGCCCGGCCCGTACGAAAGCTTTGCTTACCCGGCCCGGGATGAAATTGAAAAATTCGGCCCGGGCGCGGCTCAAAAATATGAAAAAAAAAAAAAAGGCATGCCTTTCTATGAAAAAGATTTTTAGTACGTGTTTTGCAGAGATTTTATGTAACGAAATTGAAGAACTTTTTTGTAAAAAGACGCTTTCTTAAATTGAAAAGATTTTTAAAAAGAATAAAGTTTCTTTTTATTTATTTATTTTTTAATTAAAAATTTAAATATCTAGAAAGTTTACTTTTTGAAAAGAATTAAAAGTTGATATGTAATATAAAACAATCAGTGATTATATATTTAAATATGTATATAGTGTGCGTGTGTGTATACAGACTTTCATAATATGTATTTCCTGAATTAAACATTATTAAAAAAAAAAAAAAAACTGCGATACAATAATTTTTACAAAAAATAATATAGTTTATTTTCCTCGCATAAATGGTTGCTAACTGCTAAGATCCAAACGGAAGAAGCTAACGTATTAAATGAGTTTTACCGAATTTTAATTAAGGAGTAATCTAATACAAAACATCGAAGAAGAATATACAAAATAATCTTTTTACAAGGAAAATTAAATTTAAATTGACAGTAACATAAGCATGAATAAAATTTTATTCGCGAAGAATTTCCTCTCTTGTTCGAAATTATTACACATTCTGTGCGTTACGTTTTACATCTAAGATATTTTATTGTGGAATGCATTACAGTATTTAGATGATGTAGATACATAAAGCCTGCAGAACTTAATTCCCATAGCAGAGTACAAAAGATAACAGAAGAGACTGTTAATGACGCATTACGTTTATACTTTGATAAAATCCGTGCTTCATTTCGTTTTACTAAAGCTATACTTCTGTTTCTGTACTAGTTTAACAGCGATAATAATGTAAGTATAGCTGAAATTATAAACTGTAACCGAATCAAAAATAACAAATGACTTGTTCTAAGTCAGACGATTTTCGTCAGACAAAACGTAATATAATAGCAATTTACAGAAACTAAAAAAAAAAAAAAACAATAGGCATTTTATCACAAATTATTAAATAAACGGTTGACGATTTCTAAGTACACAAAAATAAAAATTCATATGATATCGCTTTTATATGAAAACTATAGTTCATTAAATTAAAGATACAAGCAATTAAACCACAAAGACTTCGAATAAAAAAATTAGAATATATAAAACTTTTTTTTTTTTTTGTTGTGATATCGCTTTCATATGAAAACGATAATGAATTATATGAAAGATACAAGCAATTCAGCTACAAAAATTTCGAATTAAAATATATAAAACGCTTTTATTTTCTTTGAAATATGTTTCTTTAAAAATAAAAATCATGCTTAATAGATGCAAGATGGACGAAAATGAATACAGTTGGAAAAAATATCTACATAATTTCCTAATAAATATGCCACTTTTTTAGTTCCTTACCGTAATTTTTTTTTTTTTTTTTTTTTTTTTTGGATGATTTAAAAAGTCGTGTGTCATCTTGCTTCGGAAAAAGACATATGTCTAGCTTTTAAGATGACTGGAGTATTCAAGAACTTAATTTTTTCAACTAACATTTAAAAAAAAAAAAAAAGTGTTTTATTTGAATGATGCAATGCATACATTTTTATGTAAGTTATTTTAGCATGGTTTTTAGATTCGAGGAACAATTTTTTCCTCTTTATTTTATTTATTTTTCATTGTTTGAAAATATTATTTAAAGTAACCTCCCTAAATTTAAAAAGACGTTTTTATAGCTGATTGTAATAAAAATTATGATTTGGAGTTAGAGGTCTAGGGCCTCCAGGCGCTTCTCCCAATCCTTTATTGCTTTAACGTGTATTAGTATCGGAGTTATACAGTCGGCAGCAAAAGTATCCGAGCACTAGCAAAAATTCCTACGTATAAAAAGTACACTTAATACTATTTGTTAAATAAATTCTTGTCGAATCAAGTTCTTAGACTGACTAAGAACAGGATTCGACAAGGATTTATTTAACAAAACTGTATTAATCGTACTTTTTATACATAAGAATTTTTGCTAGTGTTCGGATACTTTTGCTGCCGACTGTATGTATGCAAAATTTCATCTCAATCGTATGTTAAGAGAAGAGTTAAAATTCGAAATGACATTTTTAAGAAGATTTGGGGTCCCAGAAACCTTCCTCCTATTTATTCCCATTATACATTAAACATGCATTGTCGTTGGTGTTATATGTGTATGCAAAATTACAGCTCAATCGAAGTGGATTAGAATTCAAAATCAAGTTTTGAACTGGAACTGAAGGCCTTAGAGCCCCCAGGCTCTCTCCTCCAAGTCTGTTACTGCTTCACCATGTATTATAATAGGGGTTATATATATATCAGCACAAAAAACCCTTAACGGGTTAAAAGTTTGTGACGCCGCTACTTTATGGCTATAAGAATTTGAAATATGAGTCTTAAAAATAATGATATCAAATTTTAAGTGACGCTTTGCAATTAGTTAAAATATACATAGATTTTCTTATTTGATCATTTACTTTCTACTTTTATTTATATTTATAATGCAAGCGTAATATTTTTAGCTTCAAGATCAGACAGATATATAAAATACACTCACCGATGCTTTTTCATTTACATTTCAAATTCAAAATAACAGTTTTAAAAGGAATGAAATAAAAATTCCAGTGGCGCCTCGGTGTTATTTTAAAAGATTTGTTTTTAGATTCCACTAAAACTACTCTTGTTTTGTCTAATAAAGTATATTTACATATTGAAACAGTGCTTTTTATTTTCAAATATACTGTCAAATAATTATACTTTCACTGAGTTTGCATTATAAATTAAAATTATTTATTTCAATAAATTGATTTATCTTTTGCATCACGCTATCCAAAACATAGTATATCATAGTATCCAAATGAGTGAAAATTTGCGCAAAGAGGTAGTGTGACGTAAAGAAAACATTTACACAGATTTTACTTGCAGTTTTGGATAGCGTGACGCAAAAGATAAATCAATTTATTGAAATAAATAATTTTAATTTATAATGCAAACTCAGTGAAAGTATAATTATTTGACAGTATATTTGAAAATTAAAAGCACTGTTTCAATATGTAAATATACTTTATTAGACAAAACAAAAGTAGTTTTAGTGGAATCTAAAAACAAATCTTTTAAAATAACACCGAGGCGCCACTGGAATTTTTATTTCATTCCTTTTAAAACTGTTATTTTGAATTTGAAATGTAAATGAAAAAGCATCGGTGAGTGTATTTTATATGTCTGTCTGATCTTGAAGCTAAAAATATTACGCTTGCATTATAAATATAAATAAAAGTAGAAAGTAAATGATCAAATAAGAAAATCTATGTATATTTTAACTAATTGCAAAGCGTCACTTAAAATTTGATATCATTATTTTTAAGACTCATATTTCAAATTCTTATAGCCATAAAGTAGCGGCGTCACAAACTTTTAACCCGTTAAGGGTTTTTTGTACTGATATCATTACTTTTTAGGGGTTATTGATCAAAAAATAAAAACAAGTCCTTCTGGCTCCTAGGAAGGGTGAACTGATTTATTTTTTATTATGAAGTTGCCACCATTTTTTTATTTATTTATTTTTTTTTTTTTGAAGATGGCAGCTACAATTTATTAATGGACTTCGTGGATTTATTAATGAAGGCTTGTATATATGGAGTTTTAAGCAAATCGGTTCATAAAACCTTTCTAATGTAAATTTGAATTTTTCAGTGGGCTGGCACAGGGAAACAAGAGGGTAGATTAAGTTGGCAAATGAACATAACAAATACATTTCTGAGATAAATCCAGACTATAAATTTAGTTTGAATTAATTCAGTATTTCAAATGTTATCATGCTGACAAATTTTCAAGTAGCCTGCCACTTGGAAACAAAATGGAGAAGCTTCGCACTAGAAAAAAATATTGAGTGGGATTCTCAAACTTTTTAAAATAATAATAATAATAAGTGGGAAATTTCAAATTTAAGTTAGAATTACGTAATTTACATTTTGCAAGTTTCTTTTTAAAGAATTACAAATGCAAATTAAACAATTAAAAAAAAAAAAAAAAAAATCAAGTTAATGTTAAAAATGGAAATTTATTTATTTTCTTTTCCCTTTTGAGACTAAGTATAGATATTGCTCCAATATTCACAATTTTAAATTTTCATCAAAAGTGCAGGTAAAAATTATTTCATAAAAATATTTAGTGGAAGAAAATAGACAAAATATAAATTAAGCTCTACATTTCTATAATTTTAAAAATAAGATAAAATCATTTGGAGAAAAAATTTATGGAAAATACAAGTTAAGCTGAAGTTCATACAAGTTAAGTAAAATACAAGTTAAGCTTAAGTTTTATGAAAAATACAAGTTATATATATATTTCTTTTTAAAAATTAAAAATCTCTTTTTAAAATACAGTTAGAGTTTATTCATATATTTACTTTTCAGACTTTAAAATGATACACATTTTAAATATTAACATAATCAAACTAATTTTTTTATTATTATTATTATTTAAAGCAATAATGGCTAGGGGATGAAAAAGGGGATAAATACGCTGTATATTAAAAAAAAAAAAAAAAAAAAAAAAAAAAAATAGAATTAAAATTCATGAAAAATGTGTCAAATATAGCAATTATTGAAAAACACATCAAAATAAATAAATAACATCTTTACTTTGAAACCAATAATAGTTTATTTAAAAAATATAATTCTCTCTTTCTTTCTTTTTTTTAAATTAATTATTTTCTGCATGAAAAATTCCATTTCATAAATATATTTACAACAACGATAAGGAAAAAAAAAAAAACTCCTTTAATTTTAAATAATATTTCTACATGTTTCTAAGCAATTAAAAGTGCCTTTTTTTTTTTTTTTTTTTTTTTTTTTTTTAAAGAAAATAAATAAAATATAGGAATGTATATGGTTTCAATATAAGTTACGAGATGGCGCCACTAGATGGCCAAATTATTACCTTCATGATAAAACAATACACACTCCGATATTTAAACTATTTTTTTTTAAAAAAAAAAAATCACTTTTAATTGCTTAGAAACATGTAGAAATAATTATTTAAAATTAAAGGAGGGTTTTTTGTATATTGTAGTTGTAAATATATTTATGAAATGGAATTTTTCATGCAGAAATTAATTAATTAAAAAAAGAAAGAAAGAAAGAGAGAATTATATTTTTTAAATAAATTATTATGGGATTCAAAGTAAAGATATTAATATTTAAAATATGTATCACTTTAAAGTCTGAAAAGTGAATATATGAATAAACTTTAACTGTATTTTGAAAAGAGATTTTAATTTTTAAAAAGAAATATATACATATATATATATTTGCAAAAGTGTATGTTTTAATTTAAATTAAAATCAAAAGATGGCGCCAAAACTGCATTTGCTGTTTTTTCCTATTCCCTGTGCGGAAGGTTACATGAATAGGAATCGCAAATGATTGAGCTACTACAAAATCGATGTTTATGAATTATTAAAAATTTTTTGCTTTAAAAAATTGTAAATTCATCATTATTATGATAAAATGGAATGTCTAAAATTACAAAATACTTCCTTATTTAAAATGTTATCTAAATACTTTTTTGACTAAATATGAAATTTTAAATTCAAAAATATCTTTTTCATAGCAGAAGAGAAAATATATTTAAGTGAATTTGACTTAGTATATATACAATAAATATATAAAAAATGTAATAAAGTATTTTGCGTTAAAAAAAGGAAAGTTTAAATAATTCATTGACTGCATTCACGTGGTCAGCCAACCAACGTGCCTTGAAAGTGAGAACCGAATTACGACATTTTCGCTGAATAAAAGCATGCATTTTGGCGGAGTAATATAGTTCTATTTTTAAAGCAACTTTTACGAGTTTTCCTGAAAAAAAACGAAAACGTTACTAGATTCAGAAAGATCCCATTAACAACATATATTAATTAAATTAAAATCGTTCGTGCGGTTTTAGAGATATTTTTTCATTACATCCTTGCAGCGTACACCACACATTTTCCCTTTTTGGCTTTAAATTGAGATTCAAATCTCAAAACACACTGCATGTAGAAACGTAAAATTTTCAGGATAGATTAAGACCGACGATAAAAGACTATTTTGAAAATATCAGAACAAAATATGGCATATTTGCTGAGATATTAAGTGTCGGCTTTTACAAATCTCTTTGATGTCAAACTAGGCGTATATATGAGTTCGCAGCGTTCCGTCCGTTTGTCCTTCCGCTTGCGTCACTCGAAAAACTGCCGTTTTTCATGATATGTACAATTCAACTCAATTGGGTGATAGGAAGTGAGTTGTGAATTATTTGCAAGCTATATCCCTGATTTAGGTTTTCATTTTCGATGTACCTACAAGGGAACAAATCAACAACATGCGTACATAATGTCAACAATCATAGCACTTACATTTTCTTACAGTGAATATTTAAAGATAGAATCTATACATACAGTCGGCAGCAAACTTATTCAAGCGCTAGCAGTAATTCCTATATAAAAAAAGTACACTTAATACTGTTTTGTTAAACAAATCCTTGTAGAATCATGTTCTTAGTCAGTCTAAGAACATGATTCGGCAAGGATTTATTTAACAAAACAGTATTAACTTTCCTTTTTTTTTTTTTATATTAATTATTGCTAGCGCTCGAATAATTTAGCTGCCGATTGTATAGTACATTGTCAGCCACATCCCGTATGGTTGTATATGTCATTTTTTATTATTTTACATGCACGAACCTAAGAATCACAAGCCTAAGTGAGGTAAGGGATACCTTTATAACAATATAACAGACATATTTACATTTTAAAAACAGTCAACATATTTCCCGAGGCATAAGAGATGATGAATTGAAAATTGTTTAAATATTTTTTTAGATGAAGGGGGGTGGGGGATCTATGTGCAATTCCACGATTATTTTTTGTAAGTCGAAATGTTCTCTGTAGCTTAATAACACGTTCAAATTTTTTGCTGTTGGCAAAATTTTGCGAAAATTGAAATAGACAGACAAACCTAATTTTAAATTCCGAAAAAAATTTCTAAGGAGCCACCACAAGACAAACACAATCGAGAATCTACTGCAATAATAGCTTTAGGTCAAAATAATTGAATACTACGCTTCATTAGGAGAAAAAAAAAAAAAAAAAAAGACACGAGAGCAGCAAGAAAGCATGATTGGTTGATAAAAATACATGAAACAAGATGAAATAGAGGGTTGAGAGCATATTCTTTAAAGGTTTAGGTATTGAGTGTGGATTAAACAGGAGTGAAAATAAATCGAAAGAAGGCAAAACGATAATAAACAATGGTTTGCTATACCTTTTCTTTTGTATTATGACAGCTTAATTATTTCGACTCAAAAAAGTTGTTGGACAGTTGTGCATTGCAAGGTAATTGTTTAAAAATTACTTATTCTTCATTATATACAACTTTTGGCGAGTTTTAATATAGAAGTCATGTTTGATTCCAATATATATATATTTATATACAGTAGAGCACCGATTATCCGCGAAATTGGGTGACAATCGCAGATAACCAGAAAAACAGAATAAAATGGGGTGCAAACATGAAAAAAATACGCGGTAGAACAGTATAACCCCTATTTCTAAAGTAAAAAAATTAATTTCCTCCTAAAACCGCCAAAAAAATTCCAAAAAACCACTAGCCTACCTCAGTGTCAAACATACAAAGCAAATCATTTACAAAAAAATCATAACACATCAGAACAAGAGTACATGTTCAGGAGGAATAGCTTTAGCCTCGTTCAAGGCACAAAGTTGCAATTTAGTAAAAGTGCAATGTTAATATATATGAATCCCGTATTTTTCTAGAGAGCGCTTTTACTAAATTGCAACTGTTTGCCTTGAATGAGGCTAAAGCTATTTCTCCCGAATATATAATCTTGTTCTGATGTGTTATGAATTTTTTGTAAATATTGTGATTTGTATGTTTGACACTGAGGAGTGCTAGTGTTTTAGCCGAAACGTCTGTCGTGTATTTTAAATTTTTAATTAAAATGTATTTTTAAATTAAATATATATATATATATATATATATATATATTATTTATCTCATTTTAAATGTTACTTTGATTTCTATTGTATTTTCCTTGTTGTTGGCTTGAATTAAAATTGAGTTTTTTGGAGGTTAGTAATTTAAATTGTTTTTCGAGGCTCTCGCACTCACGGATAATCCACACCGCGGATAATCGGTGTTCTGCTCTATGTTTATTAATCTAAACAGCAAATAATTTTAAAAATTATGTTGATTTGCGAAGTAAGGCAATGGTGATTTTAAAATATCTAGTACAATTCAAGCATATGTAAAGGAAAGGGATTTAAAAGGCTTAGCTATATTTCCAGAGAAAATTTAGATATCTATGACAGATGGTAGGTAGTTTTAATGAGTAGTACCATAAAAGAGATAAGGCTAAGTTAATTTATATCACGTTGGTCAACAAACTGAATCTCAAATGAGAAGAAGCCAGATGGCGAAGGAATAAACTTTAAAGATAAGTAGAGATATGAAAGGGGTAAATTTCATTAATCCCTTAGAAACTAATAAAGCTTATTTTCAATAAAAAAAAAGAAAAGTACATAAGAAGACTTTGATTGACTAAACACTTTGCAGTAGAATTATACGTGCTAGTGGATATATATATATATATATGTGTGTGTGTGTGTGTGTGTGTGTGTATATAATTCCTGCAAATATTACAGTTTAATAAACACAACAAATTATAATTAATAGCAGAAACAGGATAACACTCCAAAATACTCACAGAAATAGCGCATTTGAAATAATATCGCAGGTACGGTGCACACACACCAAAAAGATTTATAGGATCTTAAAAAAGTATATTTTAAATAATAAGGATGCTAAAATATGACACCAAAATTACACAAGATATAAAACAAAAAATAAATATTCAAAAACTCCACAGAATTAAAACTGTAAACGACTCGCAGAAGCCTAACTGAGAGACTGTAAGTCAAATAATAAGTGTTTTACATGCAACCATAAATGAAAAAAATTACAGATGATATGCCCAATCATTTATTAGTAAAACAAATAGGAAATAAAGTATATATTAATATATATTTTTTAATCTGTAGATCAAAATTAGGAATAATATTAGAAATATGCTATAAGAGTTTTTATTTTAAGAAATTAAGAAATTTGGTTTAGATGTAAAATAATGGAGTAAAATACAATATCATTTAATAGAATTAAATTATATGCATTAAAATTAAATCACAAGAAAAATACGATTAATAGCAGAACGGCAAAATAATAATCTATATAAGTAAAGAGAAGTGTGTGTATCTGTGTGTCTGCAACTTGATGCTCACATTACTCATCGCAGAACTACAAAACATCGCAGATTGTTACCTGGGACGCTGTAGGTGTGCATCTCATTAAGATTTTTGCGATTTTCGATTTTTTTTTTTTTTTTTTCAGTTTTAAATATTGGTTTCAATGTTTCCTTTTACAAAAGTTTGATCTTTCGTTTCAGTCGTCTGCGTATCTTAGCAACGACTATTAAGCTATATATATATATTTTTTAATTCATTCATTTGAAGGTAATTTATTATTATTATTATTATTTATTATATTTATTGAAAATTAAATGGTAATTCAGTAGAAAAAAACTTCAGTAGACTTTTTATTTTTTACTTTTTTAAATTAACTTATTTTTTAAAAATATTTTATTATTATTATTATTATTAATTTGAAGTATTTATCGGTAAAAAAAGGTAGTATATAGTAGAAAAGATTAAACTGATTAAAATTTAAGTTGAATTATAATATGTTTTTATTTATTTATTTCCATTTAAAAGAAAATCTATTTTTTACTTTATTTATTATATTGGTCGGAATCATATGGTAATATAGTGTAAAGAGCGAGGGATAAAAATTGTTCAAAAACTAAAATATTTAATAAATGCTGAGATATTGCCATCGTTAAAATCGTAATTCTTAAATAATGGCAGATCCACCCGTCGCCGTTAAATACCAAGACTAAAAGGCCTGGAAAGACCTTTCTGCAGGCAGTAGGAACCTGGACCCGATGCAGCGCGGGCGGAAAAAGAGATAGCATGTTCCCGAAACGAGGTTTAGAGCGAGTTCAATGTAGGTAATTTTTATTTATTTATTTATTTTATTTTTTATTTATTTATTTATTTTTAAGTTTATTTATAATGTGATATAAAAAATAAATTGTCTTTTGAAAATGCATTTAAATATAGTGAACAACGTAGCGGGCGTAGCCAGCTAGTAATAAATAAAAAAACAAAGGATATAAATCGAACTGTGATATTTAGATATCATTATTCACATCACAAGTGATTACTTAGAAATTCCGAATAAAATTTAGTCAACATTCCTTCTAATATACAATATATATATTCCTAAAGCTCAGTACAATTTCTTTTTCCTTTTTCTCCTTTATTTTATTTTATTTATTTATTTTTTTAATGTAAATTTTAAGGGAAGAATCCAGTTATGGGAGCCAGCAGCCAAACTCTATGTTATTCTATGGAAAAATTTGTTAACAGAATTATTCATTGCCTAATGTATTTTATTTCACATTCAATTAAAAAAAAAAAAAAAAAAAAAAAAAAAAAAAATACAATCATTAAAATTTCATGTAGAAGGGTTTGCCTGCTGGTGACAGGGGAATTTTAAAAAATAGAAGAAAAGAGGCCTCAACAAGAAATACTATGGTTCATAAAAAAGACGAAAATGAATGAAAAACTTATTTTAGAAAATGAATGAATAGACAATAAATATTTACAGAAATAAATTTGAAAGTCAACAGACTGGCTGAACTGCTATTTTATGGTGCAGAAGAATATTTTGTGAAAGCAGTAGCGTAAAATTCGAACTTTATATACATTAACACTGATTACTGTAATACATAACATTCTTCTCCGAATTTTTCACAATTCTTTTTTTTAAACATATGATTCTTTTTTTTTAATCCATTATATATTTGCTTCCTTTTTTTTTTTTTTTTTTTTTTTTTTTTTTGCGTGTGTGTGTGTGTGTGTATTTGAATTATCCATTTTTGTAAAGTTGCAGTTTCAGAACCGAATTTTACTCTAAATATACCACTTTATATAAATTGTACTACGAGAGAAAGGTGAATTAAAATAAAATAAAAATGTAAAAACCAGTATTTATGTGTTCATACGTGCGTAAGAAATTTAAAACGCTGAATAACTTATAGCAATTGCAAAAGGAAGATCTCGATTAAATACTTGTTTACGCAATACTTCGACTGGATCAAATCTCGCATGTAAAAAAAAAAAATCTATGCAAAAAAATAATAAAATAAAATAAAGTCCTCATGTAAATAAGACAATGGAATTCTAAATTAACTCATGCATGAATAAACAGAGAAATTTCCAAACACAAACTCAATCTGCGAAGACAATTCAGACAACTGTGACAGAAAATTGTTTTAATGAGCAGTTCTGTCAAGGCGATAACCACGAACGTTTCATCTCATTTGGGTGAATCCTAAATGTGAAATTCAGTCAGATGGTCAAAATATAAACTTTGAAGTACACTGTATAATGATTTGTAAAGAACAAGTTTAGATATGCAAAAATTCTACAATATATATATATATATATATATATATTTAAATTCAAAATCTAATGTATTAAAAAATACATAATGTATAAAGAATGATATACTACCTTTTTAAAATTATTATTATTATTATTTCAAAAACAGATATTAACTTCAAAATAAAAAATCTCATAATTACCACAGGATACAAATAATTCAAGAATACATGTGATATGGTAAGTCACATATATATACACATTGTTTTAGTAAAATTATCAAAAAGAAGATCTTTTAAAACAGTTATCTGATAAAACACAAAAATTAGATAACATTTATTATGCTAAAATTGAATTTATCATTATTCACTCAATGAAAATATCATTTATCCAAATCAAAAGCGACTATTTTTTAATGGTGAGAATATTGGTGTAAAGGATAACGCCGATTGACTATAAAAAAGTCCTTGGCCAGGGTAGAATGCCTTCGGTGGGGGTTTTCTTTTAAGATTCTTATCCGTACTTACGCTGGTTACGGAGAAAACCGCGGAAAACATTCTATGTTTTCCGCGGCTTTCGGAAAACATCGACAGCTAGGTCGACGAGCACGACCTGGGATCGAACCCGTCCCTTCTTGTCTACTAGTTTCGAAAGCAGTACCTATGGGCTACTGGTGGGACCCAATTAGAAAATAACTTATTATCTGAATACATATTTTATCGCTGATTCATTACTCATTTATTAATTGTAAATTAATAGTTTGAATTTACATCTCTTTCCAATATTCCTCCTCCTCCAAGATAATAGACTTTATCTGAAAATTTAACATGGTCATGGGTCTTCCTCCCCCTTTATCTGAAGTTATAATAGAACACATAAAGTAAAATTAAATGCACATTTTTCCGATGTTTGATTAAACATCACTATCGTTACATAATACAAACAATTATAACTCAATAAACATCAATGAAAAATAAATGAAGAAGAGAAAAAAAAAATAATAATAATAAATAATGTTATAATAAATACAAAGAAAGGAAAGATATTTCTATATTTATTCGTGCATTAATGTTAATCTAGGTAAGTAAGTTATAAAATCATACCCGTGTCTAAATAGGTTAATAAAGATTCTAAATAACTAACATTTGCATACGTAAAAGATAGAAATTTCGAAAGACTAACTGAATCCCAGAAGACATTACTGACAACTATGAGAAATGGTTGTTTTAATGAGTAATTTTATGAAGGTGATAACGGCGAACTATCTCGTCTTCTGACTTCGGTCAACAAATGGATTCCCGGATGAGACGTAGCCAGATGGTCAAGGAATAAATATTAAAGATTTTGAAGTATATTACGCATTGATATGGGACAGGAGAAATTTTATTGCTCCCTTGGTAACCAATAATATTTAGTCTAAATGAAATAATTCCGGATTATATTTAGGAATTCCTACCAACAAAATAATTTAATCGTTAATTGAAATAAAATTTAATTTGATAATCATAGAAATTTTACATTTATCTTCTAAAATAAATTGGAGATGTAGCTTAATATGTTAAAACTTCTAAAAGTATTGATTAATGTATATTTTTTTTCGTTTAAAGCATATTTATTATTACTTTTATGTATAAATTAATAGATTTACTTCATGTAAAAAAAAAAAAAAAAAAAAAAAAAAAAGTTATTTTTATCCATTTGGAGTTTATTCTCCCCTTAAAATAAAACAGAGTACGAACGAAAAAATCTCATAACATTTGGTATAATTATTATGTATGCTATTTCCAGTAAAAGAATCATTTTATTGGATTATTAAGTTAAGTATAAGGAAAAATAATATACTCCATGTAAAATCAAGAAAAATAATAATAATGACAAAACAAATAAATAAACGACAAAAGTTCACGAAAACTGATTAAATCAGACAATGGAACAGATTGAGCGTCTTGTCGGCGAAAGACAAACTATCAAAGATAACGCGAAACCTCTAACTTTATATATATTTTATTATTATTGTTGTTGTTATTTTTAAGTACTAAAAATACAGTAATGCAAATTAATCTCAACAAATGTCCGTTGTTCAATTTTTCATCTCCCCCCCCCCCCTCTTATCAAAATCAGCTAATATATGGAGTGTTGTCTTATTTTTGGAGCTTACTTCCCTGAATTCCTTCTTTTGAACTTTTTTATTAAAAGGCTTACATGATAGATATTACTTCAAAGAAAAGAAGTAAAGTTGTTAAACTTCATCAGTTCATTGGTATAACCAGGGTTCGGGAAATTTTCGCCTTGCCGCCACTGGCGACCAATATATATTTTAACTAGGGACTATGTTTTTAACTTTAAGGAAACTCAACATTTTTTTCTCTTTTTTTTTTTTTTTTTTTTTTTTTAATTTAAATTTTAATATTTTGGAGAAAAAAATGGTCCCAGCATCAAGCTCCGATTCCACTATCGATGCAGGTTAACTCACGCTGTTTTGATTCCCACTTCTCTCACCACTTTGCTCCGTGCATGTTTCACAACTCAATGTTAAATTAGTACACGGTTTTGTGGAATTGGTTTATACTGCTCTTGTTTGCGTGTGCTTTGGGACCAGATGCTGAATCGTTGTGCCGGTGTAATGAAGTATCAATGCTGATAGAGTATCGGTTTATTAATAAAACCGGTTTCATGATATTAAATTTAAACAAGTGTCCCCTAATGTATAAAGTGTATTAAACCGTATTAAAGTGTATTAATGTATAAAGTGTATTAAAAGGAAAACAAGTGTTCCCTATGTTCCTACTGTATCATTCCTATCATGTTCCTAATATCACAAGAAATTTTGCTGGAGATCATTTTTTTTTTTTTTTTTTTTTCAAATTCTTGGAGCCTTGGGTATCACAAGGGAGATTTACAAAAAAAGTGGTGGAATTCAGGAACAGTGAATAACAGGAACAGTGAATTTCAGGAACAGTGAATAACATTTTGTCGTTTTACAAAAACACTGAATCAGTGAGCCCCCAGTTGGTAGAGAATGTGGAAGGAAACGCTATACATCAAACAGGGGATGCTGTTTTGCTTCGAAAATCAAAGGAAAATCCTCGACTTATGGGAACATCTGGGATCAAAATTCACGACTCTAGTGTTCGTCGAAGGCTTTTGGCTGCTGCCCGTAAAGCAACACGACCCAGAAAAATAACTCTTGACGATTCCAATGACGAAAAAAAAAAAAAAGAAACCTCGATTGAGCACGCAAATATTCAACTTAGAGTGAAGAAAGTTGGGGACGTGTGATCTTCGGATAAATCACATTTTCTCGTTCAGGATCAACGTTCTCGCTACGTTAAAAAATCACCTGATGAAAACATCGCCCCGAAGCATTTTTATCAAATTGTAAAGTATATATATATATATATATATATAAAAAGAAAGTTTTTTTGCGGATTTTCACTATCTACAGACCTTGTACCTGTCAAAGGAATGGTGAATTCTGACAAATACATCAAAATAGTGGAGCACAGAGTGGTGCCTTTACTAAAAAAAAAAAGCTGTGGGTCCAATGGCTGAGGTGTTTTCCAACAAGGACCTTGAATCCTATAACAATTTAAAAAAAAAAGTCAATAGGTTTTTCAAAAAACACAAATTAAGTTTCTTGATTGGCCTGGAAAAATTGTTTTAGAATCACAACTAAAAATTATGCACTTTTAGAAACTTTAAATTACTTTTGAAACTATGGTCATGTCTTAAATTATGTGTTTTCTGCAAAATTAGCTCTATTCATGTATACTTGGGCAAGAGCTTTCGTGGAAATCTCAAAAAGAGCAATGATTTCTGTCAGCTGTTTCTTTCATAACAAGAAACGATAATCTTAATTTAATGAGAAAAAGACTATGTTGATTTACAGTTAATCTAACGGTAACAATGAGTCAATAAGGTCCTTATCTGTCCCTGTCTTGTTGATAAAGAACAAACTTGATGAGAAATGCTTTTATAATCACAACTGATGGATGCAAATTAAAAACACGAACTTAATTTAGCTTAATAAACACGAGGAAATCTTTTAAACTGAGTACAGTCCACTTAATTGAAAATATGTTTGAAACTATGATAATGTATGTGTTTAGAGAAGTATTGCAAAATTAAAGTGCCATTCATAATTTTTAAGGCGAATATTTATTTAAGTAAGACCATTTGTGAAAATCTCAAAAGGAGCAATGATTTCCGTCAGTTGTTTCTTTTGTAGCAAGAAACAATTGTCTTCATTTGATGAGAAAGGACATATATGTTGATTTAAAGTTATTCCCACGGTAACAATTAGGCAGTAAGGTTCTTTCTTATCCTTTCTTTCTTGTTAATAAGGAACTAACTTGATGTGAAATGCTTTTACGATGCGAACTCCACACATATTTAAAGAACTTAATTTCTCAAGATGTTTTCTCCATAAGACGGGTTTTGACGTCCTACACTTATTTCTAAAATGACAGAACTTAAATAAATATATACGTTGTAAATTAACTACAATGTTTTGTCATATCAGAGATAAATAAAAATATTTTTCCAGCAGCCATTACGATCTCCTGTTTAAAGAAAATACTTGTTTTATAGTAATTCTTCATCTTTTAAAATCTTATTTTACATATCAACATTATCTAGAAAGTTTCAGGTAATCATTTATAAAATTTCTTATACCCCCCCCCCCCCCCCCCCAAAAAAAAAAAAAAAAAAAAAAAAAAAAAAAAAAAAATGTAAATTTTAGAGCTACATTCTATTAACTTTTTTAAATATTAAATAAATGGACTTCATATTTAATTTTCTATTAATTTAGATGTATTTTTACTTATTTCATTTTAATTAATTTATTTATTATTTTGCATCTGCTGAAAAAAAAAAAAAAAAAAAAAAAAATCATTAAAATTTTTTATTTTAAACTGTGCCACTTTACACATTTAAGCGAAGAATAAGATACAAATAAAATTATTGTAAGGAAAAAATATCAAGGAGATAATTATTGTACTTTATAAAAAATTTTCATAAATATTCAATCCATGTAATGCTTTTTAGAAATTCTTTCAAAGCAAAATAAAATAAAGTTATTTTATATCGTACAGAACTAGTTTCAGTTAATTTATAAAGCCTAAAATTTCTGATTAAATATTTTAAAATATTCTTTCCTTTTCTAAACATGTACCTTTGCTTTTAAAACTTCTACGCTTGAAATAAATTATTTCATAAAAAGAAGTTCTTAGCAATAATTGAATTTCTACTTTAAGTTTCCAAACAAACTTAAAAAAATAAAATAAAATGTTAAAGCGTACACTTGGCAGAACATTCTTAAAATAAAAACTTACTGGAAATTTAATTTATGATATTGCGAAAAAGTCAAAGAGAGAGAAAACGTTTTTATTTTCTAGAAACGGTAACTTAGAAACAAAATCAACATTATCGTTTTCAAAGCATTTCTTTAAATAAAAACTGTAAAAACATTTGATTATTTCGCATCACAGCTGCATTCTAAATTTTTCTTTTCTGATTAAATTTTGTGCCTGACACCTTAGTTTCAAATGCTACATTGGAATCATATTTATACACAATGGAGAAAATCAAACATGTACAAATGTCGATCCTTTTTATTATAATACTTTTTTTTTTTTTGGCCTCGTGCAATTTAATTTTACTTAACATTCTACATTATTCGTATTTAGGTTTATACTTTTCTTTTTCTTTCTTTCTTTTTCTTTTCTTTCTTTTTTTTTTTTTTTTTTTTTTTTTTTTTTTGTCAGTTTGTTAATTAATTTGTTAATCTGTATAGAGGGATAAACTACAGAAGTCACATTTCTTTTCTTTTTTTTTTTTTTTTTTTAAATCGGTTACGCTATATTCTAAACTCATTTGAGTATTTTTTTGTTAATTCATTGATAAATTAAAATATTTTTATGTTTGAACGCTAAAAAATTTCATGAAAATTTACACGAATATATTTATAATACATTGAACTAAAAAAATTAGTTTGTAGGAAGCAATTTTAAAGATTTCGAAAAAATTTTAATTTTTAATTTTATTATTATTATTATTATTTGAATTTAAATAGTTTTCGAAAAAATTTAACACACTTAATCTTATTATATTTCAATCTATATATACGCAAATTTTCATAATTCTAACAGCAAATTGGGAAAAATATTTATGGCATCTTTAATACAATTATTTAAATTTTGAAAGAAGAAATTTTAACCATCCCAGGCCTAATTATTACTATTATTTTATTATTAATATTATTGAATTGCGCATTTTATATAGATGCATTGATTTTAAATAGTTTATTTGCAGATTACTTAAGAAAAAACAAAATTTACCAAAACAGGTAAATCTTTTTTTAAATTTTCCTAACGATAACAAACTCATTAAACTTGGACAAATCTAAATTCATTACTTACGGAGAAAAATAATAGTCATCTTCTTTGCACTAAGACCATAAATATTAACGAATCTAACAAAAAATATTCACACATAACGAAAAAAAAAAAAAAAGACACATACAATTACACACACATTACATGTTCAAACTTGGTTAAGCAATATGACACGCAATTCTAATTCCTTTGCGAACAAAAAGGTCTGCAAATGAACAGATTTATTATCTTAAAAGCAAGTCGGGAAAAAAAAAAAAAAAAAGGAAAAATAATATATATATATAACAACAGAAAGAAGTAAGAATAAAATGTTTTTAAAACTTACCAAAAAATTCGCGATTCCTTTGGAAATTTTTTTTTCCCTTTATTCTGCCGAGGCACAAATAACACCTGAAAGACATAGAGATAATTAGTTTACGAAAATCAGAACATATTATTAAATTAAGGGGTCGTTCTTAAATTACATAAGATAATGTTGAAATATAAAAAGAATATACTAAGATAAATATTTAGATGTTGAAAATTCTAGTGTAACATTAAAGTAAACTTAAAAAAAAAAAAATTCTATCTATCTATCTATTTATTTATTTAGAAAAAAAAAAATTAATTAATTTAATCATTTTTTAAAATTATTAAATAAAATTTTATTTAAAAAAAAAAAAAAAATAGTTGATAGGTAAATTTAATTGCATAATATACGTTTATCTTTTCTATCTTTTTCATTAATCGGATCATAAGTAAAGTCCTTAAAATTTTAGAAATAAATTTTTATGAAATAGCTTAAAATAAATAAAGTATCTGTACACATAAATATCAAATGTACAAAAGAAATTATATACAGTATTGCTTGACTTATTTGGTTGCTGAAACTATGTTAAAAAAAAAAAAAAAAAAAAAAGTGGAAGGAAAATCAAATCGTATTTGTTGTGCGTACCATCACTTTTATTTTATTTGTTTTAAGTTATTTTCACCCTGTTATCATAGCTGCAAGGTTACGGATGATACAATACTTATATCAAATATCTTTGTAGTAATTTACTATTATGATATGCCATCATTAAGTATAGCTATACTACAGATTGGATAACATTTTAAAATGTAATATAAATGTTTGATTTAGTTTAAATGTAATTGAATTATAATAAATATCAATAATTATTTTAAATCATAACATATATGATTGACTTAGTTCAAATAAAGTTGGTTTCTAAACGTCAATAACTATAGAGTATTTTTTCTTCATTTAATAATATAAAAAGTTTTTATCTTAACATTTTCTTTCTTATCATATGATCTTCCAGATGTTTTAGGAAAGTTTGGGCACTCGTAAATCTTGTAAAACCAGCTCCACCTGTTTTATTTCGTAGTGGCCTCTTCTCATTCTCATTCTCATTTCATGTGTTTGGATATTGCCTTGTTTCCAGGGCCTGACTATCGCAGGGGCACCTGGGGCTCGTGCCCTGGGCACAAAATTTCTGAGGGGCACAAAATTTTACTGATGGTTAAAATATATGGTCTAAATCTTCATTTTTCTTTCTTTCTTTTTCTTTTTTTTTTCCCCCTCGCTCAACTGTGTTTCACTTACATGAATAAAATTTTAAAATAAAGTCTGTCGTTAGGTTGACTGGGGATAATTTTATTTGTCTTTAGATACCAAAACAAAAGCAGATAATTTTTTTTAACCAAATAACTCATTTCGGTCTGTCTTTTCGCCGGCTATAAATTGTAGCAAGTTAATAACCATTTTTTTTTTCTTCTTTTTTTGAGTGTGTGTGTGTGTGTGGGGGGGGGGGGGGGCATGAAAAATTCTAAAGTGCCCTGGGCACAAAAAGTTGTTAGTCGGGCCCTGCTTGTTTCACATAATTTTAATTATTTTATTAAATATATGCATTTGTTTATTACTTCACACACAGCATTTAAGCATACATAAACTTAATAGCACATTATTCATTATACTTAAATTTTTCATTTTTATTATTATCATCATTCCCTGAAAATATAAATGTAATCTTAAACTAAAAATAATAATAATATTTTTTTATGAAATAGTTTTAAAGAAATAAGTATCACTAGTACTTTACAAATTTCAGTTTTAGGAAAGTTTTGGGGTTAAATGCATCAATTCTGATTGGATGAAGGAATATTTTCTATAGTTCGGGTAAACGTTCCCATACTTCTCAACTATAAATTAGCAAGAAGAAGATAATTCAATAGAAGCGTGTAATCCTAAGTCTATAAAATTTTATCAAAAAATTTTTGATAAAACGTAATAATAATAATAATAATAATAATAATAATAATAAAGTATTACTTATTTAACTTTTAAAAACATGAATTCATTATTATTCTATTTCCAAATCCTATCCCGGATTCTGTTAACTCTTTCAATGGTTTTGGCTGCAAGGTATATCCATCAACTTTAGAAATTTCTTAAGTGTGACATGGCACTGTATTAAAACTAAACACATCGTGTGAATTGAATATATAGAGAAAAATTTCTAAATTTGATGAATAGACTTTCTAAGCCGCTGCCAAGAAAGGGTTAACAAAATTTATTAATATAAAACTGTATTATAAAATCATATTTCATATAGAGACATCCAGAAACACGTGTCATTGTAGAGATAACCACAAATTTGATAAAAATATGTTACAGGAAATATTTTCTGTAAAGATCCAAATAAATATAAGTTCCTTTACTACAGACTGTAAGTTGCCCCATAGAAACACAGTGAAGCTCAACTAGATTTAAGCCCAGGAAAGCCTCAACCGTTGCACAATAAGTGTCTCCATGGCGACTCAATGAAGCTCAGCTAAAATTCAGAATTTACATTTTCAGACTGTTTCATCTATATTAACTGTAACTGTAATATGTTTTTATTTGTATATATAATTCAACTGTTACTGCACTTGTAACTAAAAAATGGCTTGAGATTGTCCTGATGATGCCCTGATAAGCAGGGCGAAAAGCTTTGACAAGATGCAATTTCTAATGATTTTAATTAAATTTATCTTTTTAAACGTGTTTTAAAGTGTATTTTTTATCACAAAACTGTACTGTTAGCTTATCTGTACACTGTTTTATTTAAACCTTTAACGTTCACTACACATTTTTTTATTTATTTATTGAAAATTCCTGAAGTAATTCTGAAAATGGCTAATAGAAAAAAAGGAAACAAAAGCAACTCTAATTTTTGAGAAATTTTTGGATTTGAAACATCTAAATATCAATCTGATTAAATTCTAATAATAATTTTTTTAAATAAATAAATAGCTTTGTTAGTAAACACAAAAAATTGACAAAAACTCGTTGTTTCAGGTTTCAAAGTAATAGCACAACCCTACATCACACAGGAAGAAGCGTTACATAACAAAATTTTTATTGAGGCTATATCAAGAACGACGACAATAACAAAGTTTTGCTTCATTTAACAGTGTTGTTTCAATCAAATTGTTTTGTTAATATAGCTTCAATATATTGTTTTTTCAGCAAAACTTTTTTTTTCTTCTTCTTTTGCGCATGTAGTGGAAAAAAAAAGGGGGGGGGGGCTAGGCATGAGTGTATCTTCAAAGCAGCAAGGTTCACTTGTACCAAAGAAATTTAATGTTATTTCCCCATGTGGCTTCCTTTGACACATCATTTGTTAAATTTCGAGTAGTGCTTCTATCAACCCAATAGAGAAGGAATAAATATTTAAAAATCAATTAAAACAATATATATATATATATATATAATATGTATATATAAAGAGAATAATGAAAGGAATGAGAACGAAAAATAAAGAGATGAATAATTCACCCTAAAAACCCACAAAGGCCAATTTGGTAATGAGTGAACGTGAAAGTTTTTAATTATTTTAATTTATTTGAAAAAAGAATAATATTACTCACTTAAATTTCTTTAAGATAATAAAACACTTTGATAACATAGAAAAGAAGGATATTTCAATTAAGTGTGGTAAAAAAAGGAAAGTTTAATTGATTGTATTAAAAATGCTACAAATCGACCTTACTATAACAAAAATCTCTCCCCTACCCCCGAGAAAAAAAAAAAAAAAAAAAAAAAAAAAGAGAGAGAGAGAATAGCTAAATGTACGGACCAAGCTCAGAATGCTGAGGTATTTCGTCAGGAGTTACCCCCTTCAGCAATGAGCGGAAATCATTACGCAAATTACCAAAAGGGAACTCAACCCTGTGTCCAAAATATTACTATGAAGGAAACAAAAGAAAATAAGACAGATTACAACCTGCAATTCTAACAAGCAAATTTTCCCCAAAAATAATAACGTAAAGCAAAACACGTGTAGAAACATATTTAATTAAAGTAGAGTAGAAAATCAAGTAAACAAGAAATTTAGTTGTATTTTTCTAAACACACACACACAAAAAAAAAAAAAAAACTTTATTGATTTAGTTTATGTTACAAAAAACTTTGATTAATTTTAATTTTATTACAAAGACAATTCATTTTATGCAAGGATTACTTATCGGTACAATGAATATTAATAGATTACAATGAATATTAATAGATTATTTTAAACCATTTATTGAAATAATCACATAGCTACCGTGTTTTAATTTTTTACTTGTAGTTTAAATGCTCACCTTATGACAGACTACATAATGCTGCCATTTACATTGCAAAGTTAAAATCAAAAGGAATTAAATCTATTTTAACTGCGGATACTTGTACGACTGCACAGTGCAGCGATCTTCATTGCAAAGTGAAAATCAAAAGAAATTAAATGTTTTTTAGATAATTCAAAAGCATATACATATATATATATTCAAAAATTGTTGCATAAAAAATGTTAAGTGTTTGATCGCAGTGCAAAAATAAAGAACGTTAAAAAGATATACTTTTATAATTATGTGCATGAAAATGATTCAAAAGACAGAAGAGTCAATAAAGGATCAAAAAGCACAAAATATCACTTAACTCAAGCAACAAAATTTGTCAACCATCTGCAAATATTTCAGAATATGGAATGATTACGTGTACACTAAATCTTTCTAGAAATATCACAATTATGTGAAGTAATCATCCTTCATTAATATGGAAATAAAACCATAATGTGAATTTAGCATACTTCATTAACTTTGTACATGGATAAATTAAGTATAACACAAACACAAACTTTCAAAAAAAAAAAAAAAACATTAAAATCACATAAAACGGGATACAGCAATGCAAACATAAATTTCATTTCGATGTATAATCAATTTGATATGTTTCCGTATCATCAAACCTATGCCTTTTTACAATTAAGGACTGATCTTAATCTGTCTCTCAAGCTGCCAACCTAAACATCGTTATCTTTGTTAATTAGAAAGTGGTGAATAAATCACGAGATTTCCGATCAATAATCTTATTAACAAAATTATTAAAAATTGTTTTTTAATCATATCTAAATGAATTTCCACATTCTAGATATTTTCGTTACGATATAAACTCAAAGTTTTCGATATTTTTTTATCATTTTTATTTAGTTATGTACTTATTTATTCCCAAAATGAAAAACACGTGTCTTATCAATAGACAAATAAATCATAATCGATTTATTTTAAGGTCTCATAAAAATTTCAAAATTTGTTAAAAATGTGCAAAATGAGAAATGAGAATAAATCATCGATTAACAAAACTTAACCTATCTTAATTAAAATTAAGAAATATTATGTTAACAAAAAATACTAAATATTTCAATAGAGTATTTATTAAAATTACCTCATTGAGTTCAATATTCAGTGAGTGTAATTAAAATCACTAAGTCATCTTGCTTTAAATTTATCTGTGTATCTATCTTATATACCAGGCCTGTCCAACCCAAAATACTTAATGGGCCACATTTTTCTTTCTTTTTTTTTACTTATTTTATATTCAGGCAGGCACACCGTATGTATCGGACTGTCCGGAAAATTCGTGCCGATTTTGAAGGAAAATTGAAACGCAACACATTTACATGCTCGTGGATAGTGGATTTTGATATTTTTAACATTTCTACTAATTCACATGTCATACAGTGTGTAGTGCTGACTCTAGGCTAATTTGGCAGGGTGCTCCACCCTGCTGCCCTTTCAAAAACATTTTAGCACCCTGCTGCCCTTTTTTAACCCATTTTAGCACCCTGCTGCCTTTTAAAAGCATTTTGGTACCAAGTAGCCTTTTTTAACATTTTAAATGTTCAGAGGCCTTTAGATACTTTTCTTTCTGACTTTTTAACCTTCTAGCAATAGCTCTACAGCATTTCCGGGAAAACAAATGCAAATAACCTATATATATATATATACAGATACACGTAAAATTAGTAATTTACTTTTGTTATGCACAAAAATCACAAAATAGAAGACCGTAAATTATGCCCTTCTTGAAAATAGGTTGCCCTTTTTATTGAATCCCCCCCCCCCCGGCGGCCCTTTTATTCTAGAGTCAGCAGTCAGCAGCACTAGTGTGGGTTATTTTCGATCAGTGTTTTAATCTGATCTTCATCTGTGGCGGAGGGCCTATCCGGGTCTTCTTGATCTTGAAGGTTGAAATCAGCTTTAATAAACCTAGCAAACCACTTCCGCAGTTCTTTCAGCTACAGCACCTTCGCCATAAACAGTGCATATTTTGTTTGCCACTTGTATGGCATTTTTCCTTTCCGGTATAAGAAAAGCATTAAATGTCTATCATGCACTTTCTTTGCTTTCATATTCAAATGCGTATAAAACTGACAAAAATTAACATATCGTAACCAAATTTTTTTCTAAATATGCCTGAAGTACCGACTTTTAGAATATGTATGCATGTCATTTGTTTTCAATCATAAATATATATTTAGACCTATCCTTTATGCCACCTAACGGAAATCGGCATGAACTTTCCGGGCGACCCAATATACAATGTGTATGTGTATAAATGTTTGCGAGTGTATGAATCATGTATGTATACACTAGGAATGACGTAATACCGGCACTGGATTGACATGTATGTATATATACCTTTTTCAGGGAGGGTAGGATGAAGAACCGCAGCAGAATACATCAATTATTATTATTTATTTATTTATTTTTCCGTTCATAAATTAACAACAGAATCATGGAAAAAATATGACTATGTATTAATAGCTATAATAAAACGAATGGAAAATAGATGTAATAATATTTCATTACAACAGTGTAATACTTTAGCTACAATAATCGTTGAAAGATATTTTCACTTCCGAAAATCAGAACGAATTTATTAAGTATTTAATCTGTTAACCACAGTTGTCAAACTTTATATACATCTTTAGTCTCCTCACCGGCCGCAATAAACTACACGGGTTGGCTACCACTGTCATATACGAAGTTCCCTCTAGATTTAAAGAAAAAAAAAAAAAAAAAAAAAAAAAAAAGGAAGACAACAGAAAAGTGTATTATTTTAGAAAAAAGAAACAATTATAAAATAATAATAACAATAATAATTAAATTAAACTAATTTAAAAAACACCATATGTTAAGTATATGTAGAATATCTTTTAAAGGAAGGGGGGGGGGGACTCAGAATTAAATAAAAAAAGATTATCAGCAAGATAGATAGATTATATTTACACATAAATACTTTAATTTTAAATTAGAACTTATATAATGATTTGTATCAACATAACAACCAAATGTCAAATAAATAAGTTTTATCACAAATTATTAGAAACTAAGATCTCAAATCTAAGATTAAGACACGCTTTTATGAGATAATACTAGAAAATATATAATCCCAGGCATTTTAGGCATTAATTTGGTCCTTAGTGTTTTCTAAAACAAAAGATACTTTGATTATCCAGCAGTTTAATATATCAAAAGTCATTTATTTTAAGCCCCAATACGATCCCCAAAAGGATTTTGTTAAGATCTGCAGAAATGAGATTTGACACGTAATTAGTTATTGAAAGTTCAAGTCATTCAACATTTTCACAATTATTTGGAATAAATATTTTCATGTAAGTAAGAATAACGTATTTACGTGAAACAATGTAAGTTATTGGCAAAGGATAAACTAATTTATGGCAAACTTTGGAAGAATTAAATCACGATTTAAATAAAATTAAATTTTTGTAATTATATATGAATTGTGTATTAACTGAATTTTATAGAATATCCTGAAAAAAAAAAAAAAAAAAAAAAAAAAAAAAAATGAAATTATGCATTTAGTTTTATCGTGTTATTCTAAATATCACGTGTATAATCAATATTTAAATATATTATATTTTGTTTTATCATGATATTGCTTTTTAAGATTTCTTTTTTCTTTCTTTTTTTTTCATTGCAGTTTATTTCATTCATTCATTCATTTATTTTTTATTATTTTAAAACATCTTCTTTGGTGGCATTTTGTATAATGTTCGTCCAAGAAAAGACCAAAAAAATTCATTTCTGAAAGCAAACGTAATATTAAATAATCATTTTAAATATAGCTAAATTTATAAGAACGACTGATTAAGAGAGAAATTTCTTTCATTAAATCAAAAATTATTTACCACATTGTACAGTACATCAATTAGCTTTTAAAATTTATTTTAAAAATTATATTTTAATTAGATACATTTTTACTAAAAATATTATTTAGTCATTCTTTCATCACGATTTAATTTTTCCTTAAAAAATCCTCTTTGGAGACACTATGTGTAAAATATTTCTCAGAAAAACAGATAAATATTTTCGAAAAGCAAACACACAAAATGAATATTCTAGATTCGTAAAATTAAATAAAATAATAATAATAATAATAATACGAGCGAAATCCATTTATTTAAAATCAGTTGTTTTTCAAATTATACAGTACATCAATTAAGCTTTTAAAATTAAGAATTATCAAACCAAAAAGTAAAAAGCGTTTTATGTAACACTTTCCAGAGTAAATCCAAAAAGTTACTTTCTAAAAGTAAATACGCTAAACAAATATTTTAGATTCAGTAAAACGAAATTTTAAAAATAAATAAAATGTAATGAAATAAAAATTCATTCAATTAAAACACCAATCTTTACAATACATCGATGAAGCTATTAAAATTAAGAAAGACCACATCAGTAAAAAAATATTGTTTATTTATTTATTTACTGCAGTTTAATTTTTCATTGAAACGATAAATGAAAGTTCTTTCGGAAGCAGTTTATGTAATATTCTTCTAAGAAAACCCCAGAAAAATTTCTCTTTAAAAGCAAACACACTAAATATATATTTAAACTCATAAAATTAGATATATATATATACATAGTACATCAAAAATAAAATAAATAAATAATAAAATAAATAAATAACAAAAGAGAAAAAGAAAGAGAAATCCAATCTTCTGAAATATCGGTTATTTATCACGCAATACAGCACAAACTAAGATTATAAAATATCATACAAGCAATAGTAACAATAATTATTATTATTATTAATATATATGTTACCGTTAAAGCTGGAAATCCGTTAATGTGCAGATTACCTAGGTAATCTGCAGATTAACTAAAATGACCCGTTAAAGTGCGGAATCAAGAGTTTTCCGCATTTTAACTAGGTAATCTGCAGATTAGCGGCTTCTGTGTCGTTAAAGTTCAAATGTTTGTTTCGAGCCATAGTTTTTTTACATTCACTATGACGTCAAACAGTCATGTGATACAGATACGCGAATGACCTTCAAACACAAACCAAAACTTTCATCCTTTCCGCTCCGCTTCCGCCTCCGCCTATGATAATTGGTAAACGCAAAACTTGGAACATCGAAGACATGGTTATTATAGGTTTCCTATCATGACCAACACAAAACTTAAAGTAACAAGTAAGTTATAATTGTTTTAATTTTGATTTTATGTCTTCTCTTTTTTTAATTCTGTCAATATAAGTTTGATAAAGGTCTGCACTGCATTTTATTATTAAAATCTAATCTTAATCTAAACGTTCTATCTCCTGAAACTTCATTTTGAATTATGAATATTAAAATTTACAACACAGTAATTATTTCCTCCCGAAATAAAACTATTAAAACACAACTTTTTAAAACTAATTTATTTAAAAATTGATTTAAATTACTATTACTTACTGAAAAAAAAAAAAAAAAGTTTTAATTTTTAACTCTGAAAAATATGGCATTCAATATTATGGCTTTCTTTAATAAATACTGAATATGAAATTTTTATGCATTTTTTTTAGCATTTCATTACATTCTATTGTTATTTCTTTCAATTTCAAGTTTCCTTTATATATTTTATATATCATGATTACATTTTTATTTTTATTTTGTTCGCTTTTTCATATAATTTCGTTGTAGTTTATCACATAAAATGTGTTAATAAAGTTTTTTTTTTTTTTTTCTAATTGTGAAATTAATATATTTGCTAAACTTGTACTTGTTGCTTTAATATGTATGCTGCAAAATATTATTTAACAGGCCCATATTATCGCATGGGCAAGTCGGGACTTTGCCCAGGGGCCCCGGACATTGAGGGGCCCCAAAAAGCCCTAATATTTGCAAAATATTCCCTTTTATTTCTATAAAAATTCAAATCTACATATATATATTTACATATATGAAATTTATCTTTATAAAATAATGAACGTTCTTGTAAGCAGAATTTTCATTTTGGATATATTTTGGTTTTTCTATATCTGCTGGCTCATCTAGTACCTAAATAGTGGGTCTTGGATAACATATGTCAGATTCGTTCAGGCAGGGATTTCGAGCTGATTCGAAATTCATTGTAATCAATAAGTAAATCCTGCTGTAATTAATCCTAATGTGTAAAAAAAGGGCAGTAGAGCAGTAATCTAAAGCTGGCAAATCTATGACTAGAAAATTTATATATCAGTTCCTCTTTAGTGTAAATTAAACATATTACACGATGTTTTTTTATTGCCGCCTGTCAGATAGGATATCATGAAGGGATTAGCAGAACAAATCCATTCCATATTCAATTGCATGTAGCTGTATAACATAAATAATAATTGAAAATGTAAAAAATATTAACATATTTAAATATTTAGCCTCGAAAATGTTGTTTATGTATTGTACATACGTCTGATCATCTATTGTACATAAATGATGTTGCGACTGTTTCAAGGGGGCCCCTAATTTCGCTTTGCCCAGGGCCCCAAACTGCCATGATCGGGGCCTGTTATTTAATAAAGCATTGGAAAACAGTCATTTTAATTTTCCTGCGGTCTAAAAATTATTAAAGCAGTTTTAATTATTTGAAGTACTTCTTAAATAATGCTCTGAATTGTCTAATTTAATATTTCTTTATCGAATTAAAAATTGGTGCATAACATTTAAAAAAAAAAAAAATAGTAATAGCAATGTAAGTTGTTAATAAAACTTTTTTTTTTTTTAATTTAAATGGTTAAATATTTTTATTTTGAAAAGAAATCATTACTGTATTATTATAATTCTAACATTCATTTATAAAATAGAATTTATTGTAAGCTATTAAAGTTATTATATTTCATATTAAAAATGCATAACATCTTCAAACTTATATTGACAGAATAAAAAAGATGAAATAAGTAAAAAAATTAAAACAAATATAACTTTAAAAGACATAAAAATTAAAACACATACAGATTAAAATAAGTAAAGAAAGAAAGAAAAGGAAAGAAAACTATTATTTTCCCCCCGAATGAAAAAAACAAATACAACACAGCGTGCTGTAAAATTACAACACCAGAGATCTTATTTCCACTTTAACGAGTGCCTAGTAGGTAATGTGCAGATTATCTAAGTAATTCGCAGATTACCTAGGTAATTTGAGAAATGAAAAAGTTTTCCCTACTTTACGGATCGCCCAAGTTAATGTGCAGATTACCTAGCTAATCTGCAGATTAACTGATTTCTGCACTTTAGCGGTAACATATATATGTTTTCCTTGAAAAAAAGTCTTTTTGAAGACATTTTATGCTATGTTTTCCCAGAAGAAACCAGAAAAATTACTTTCTAAACAAATGATACTTTCTTAACATGCTAAACAAATAATACAGATTCTTGAAATATTAAAAATTTATTTAAAGAAAAATCCATTGAATTATAAAAATCAATTCTTTATCAAACTATACAGTATGCCAATTAAGCTTATAAAATTAAAAATTACTACATCAACAAATATATATACATATGTATATATTTAAAACGTATTTTTTTTAAACGTAGTAAAACCCGAGTAAAGATTTAAGACCCTTGAAGCCACATAGACCAATAAGATTAAAATATCATCAAATTAAATATATGTATATATATATATATATTGTGGTTTAATTTTTTTCCTTGAAAACACTTTTCTGAAGCATTTTATGTAATGTTTTCCCAGAAGGAAATACAAAAATTACTTTTTAAAAGTAAGCACGCTAAACAAATAATTCAGCCCCGTAAAATTAAATATATATATATATATATATATATATATATATATATATATATATATAAATCCATACCATTCATTTTAAATTTTTTTTTTTTTTTTTTAAACACTTTTTGAAGGCATTTTATGCAATGTTTACCCACAAAAAATCAGAAAAATTACTTTCTAAAAGCAAATACGCTAAACAAATATTTCAGAACCGTAAAATTAAATATTATATAACAATTTAATGGAAGAAAACTCCATTCAATTAAAAAACCAATTCCTTATCAAACTACACAGTACATCAATTAAGCTTATAAAATTAAAAAATACCGTATCAGCAAACACATACACACACACATATATATATTTAAATTGAGGTCAATTTTTTCCTTGAAAACACCTTTTTGAAGGCATTTTATGTAATGTTTTCCCAGAAAAAACTGCAAAAATTACTTTTTAAAAGCAAACATGCTAAACAAAAAAAAGTTCCACGCCTTTCATTTGAAAAAATCAATTCTTTGTCAAAATATACAATACAAAAATTAAGCTTATAAAAATAAAAAATAGAATTAAAAAAAAAAAAAAAATGCAGTTTAATTTTTTAAAATAGTTTTTAAAGGCATTTCATGCAATGTTTCCCTAGAAGAAATCAGAAAAATTACTTACTAAAAGCAAATACGCTAAACAAATATTCCAGACTCTTAAAATTAAATATTACATAACAATTTAATGAAAGAAAAAATCCATTCAATTAAAAAATCAATTCTTTATCAAACTATACAGTACATCAATTAAGCTTTCAAAATTAAGAAATACCACATCAGCAAAAATATTAAGTACCGCAATGCAGCACATTTTAAATTAATCTCATTCAGTTCTTTTTACTTCAACTCTGGATTTCAATTACAATCACAAAATGATATTGCAATTTTATCGAATATGAACACCAAAAACAGAAAAATGAAAATTTCAATTAAACATACAATTAAGAGAGACAGAAGTATCTTGTAATTTTTTTTTAATCACTTTACTAGGAAATTAATGTGGGTTGAAAATGAAATGATTAAAAAAAAAAAACTAAAATGGAGCACACTTTGGTTTGAGTTTTCAATTGATAGCGAAATACAATTTTTTTTCGTAAAAAACACTTATGAAGCATTCCAAAAAAAAAAAAAAAAAAAAAAGAAAGAAAGAAAGAAAAAGAAAAATTAAAAGAGTTTGAACTTAAAAATTAATACATTTGTCATTTGGACATTTAACAGGAAATTAACCACTATGTTTTTTGTTAATCAAATTCTTGAAGTACTGCGATTCCATCTTCTATTTTTTATTTCTTTTAATTATATATATATATATATATATATATATATATATATATAATGTAATAATGATTCTTTCAAAATAAATTAGTGTAATCTAACACGAATGTATTTAAAAGGGAAAAAAATTAAATAATAAATACGTTTGTCATATGTGTCCCTTTTCATAATAGATGTAATTAAAAATAAAAGCAAATTTCAAAGGAATACGGCAGATGGATAAGAAAAAACTCAATGTAATTTCTAATTTAATTTTTCCTTAATTTCATTTTCCTGTTATGTTTAATTTTTATTACATCAAGAAGTTGGGTAATAATAACTGGAAATTTTGGATATGTGCTTAGAGTTATAGAATTTTTTGTAAATACATGTTTGAAGTAGTTTGAATATAAGAGATCTGGAAAAAATATTTGAAAGGAGCTTTCAATTGATATGCAATTGTTTTTGTCCAACGCATCTTCAACGGGGTAAAAAAAACAAATGTGAAATTACTATTTATTCGAATTATTTTCCACGATGAATGCAGATGATTTTTATCTCAGAGAAGTATAACACTAAAAGCCGTAATAATGTCAATTTTGTGCGATTTACGATATTTTTTTCCCGATAAAAATGACAGAAATCGATAACTTTTAAATTATTACGCTTCTGTGATTCAACCATTTGCTTTAAAGGCATTGACAAGTTCTTTTGAAAGGTACCATTATTAAAAAATTACAACCCCAGGGGAAGGAGCCGAGGCTCCTAAGTGCACACAGTTTTTTTTTTTCCCGAGTTTACTATCATTATTATCAATAATTCATGTTAATTTTACCGCCTTTCGTTAAAAATAACTCTCATTAAGCACATTTATATAATATTTTGCCCGATATTTCCATATTAAAAATAATGAAAGAGTAAAGCGCCATCTATAGAGCGATTGATTTCGAAATATAATCAGCACCAGTTTAGATCAAGATCCAACTAAATACAGTCGAACTTCGTTAACGTGAATCTTAAAGGGGATAAAAAAAATTTACATGTTATCAGTAGTTCATAATATCAGTAACTAATCTTCATATAACTAAACAAATCTTCATTTTGACGGGGATTGTGGAAACAGTTCATGTTAAAAGTAATTCACGTTAACAGAGTTCACATTAACGAGGTTCGACTGTACCAAGTTTGATTAAATTTCGTTCATTGGTATGTGAGATACAGCGTCCACAAAATGTTTGACATACACAGACAGATATTTTCTAAACATACTGAAATCGTTTTCAGGGCATCTCCAAACATATAAAAGCGTGGAAAACCAGAGTTCTGAAATTTTCGCGAATCCAACACTCATAAAATGAGATTATCTCAAAGTCAATTATTTTTTCCAATGGTTGTTGGCGATCTAGAAAGTAAAAAGGGGGACGAAGAAAGAAAAGACGTGCATTTATCTTAAATTTATAATACATCCATAATAAATTTTCAAATAAAAAATAACACTAAACTAAATAATAGGAATAAAACTCTCTTTGTCAATTAGAAGAAAAGTGCAATTTATGATAGATATAACTTTTAATTAAAGGCTTTTTTTTTTTTCTTTACCAGAAAAACAAATTCCATGAATAATCATATTTTCAGCAATCTTGTAACATCTCTTAAACATAATTTTGACTGCCTCGTATATGTACTTTTGATTATCGAAGCAACCAAATGCATTTATTTATTCAAGGTACAATGTGCATTTGATTTAAAATTGCTTTTAAGGCAAATGAAAAGGATAATAAACTACACTGATGGGAAAAAAAAATCCCAACACCAAGAAAAAATTATTGTACAGTAATGAAATTTCAGCAATACATTTGTCTAGGTAACATATTTAATTGATTAAAGTTTCAAGATCACAGGTAGAACCATTGGCGAGAAGAGCCATTTCAAATGTGAAATGTTGGTACATTAGTAACCGGTGTAACCGCCAGAATTTTGAATGCAAGCATGCAAACGTGCATGCATTGTGTCGTACAGGTGTCGGATATCAGTTTGTGGGATGGAGTTCCATGCCTTTTGCACTTGGGCGGTCAATGCAGGGACGGTTAATGCTGGTTGTGGATGACGCTGGAGTAGTCGTCCAATGATGTTCCATACGTGCTCGATTGGAGAAAGATCTGGTGATCTAGCAGGCCAAGGCAACATGTCGACACTCTGTAGAGCATGTTGGGTTACAACAGCGGTATGAGGGCGAGCGTTATCCTGTTGGAAAACACCCCCTTGAATGCTGTTCATGAATGGCAGCACAACAGGTTGTATCACTAGACTGACGTACAAATTTGCAATCAGGGTGCGTGGGATAACCACGAGAGTGCTCCTGCTGTCATACGAAATTGCTCCCCAAACCATAACTCCAGGAGTAGGCCCTGTGTGTCTAGGCCGCAGACAGGTCGCTAGCAGGCGTTCACCTGGCCTCCTTCTAACCAGCACACGGCTATCACTGCGACCAAGGCAGAACCGGCTTTCATCAGAAAACACAACAGATCTCCACTCCGTCCTCCAATGAGCTCTAGCTTGACACCACTCACGTCGCAAACGGCAGTGGTTTGGAGTCAGTGGAATGCACGCTACAGGGCGTCTGGCTCGGAGCTGTCCTTGAAGTAACCGATTTGTAACAGTTCGTTGTGTCACTGTGGTGCCAACTGCAGCTCGAATTTCAGCTGCAGACGCAGTACGATTAGCCACAGCCATACGCCGAACACGGCGGTCTTCCCTCTCAGTAGTGCCACGTGGCCACCCGGAACCCGGTCTTCTTGAGGCAGTACCTTCCCTTGACCACTGCTGCCAACACTCATGCACAGTGGATACATTCTTGCCAAGTCATTCTGCATTATCGCGGAAAGAAAACCCACCTTCTCGTAGCCCTACTACACGACCTCGTTCAAACTCAGTGAGCTGTTGATAATCGCTTCTTCGTCTTCTTAGAGGCATCCTAGACTAACATTAACCCACTACGTCAAATCTCAACTGTAAATAACGATCACGAACCTTACAGCGCTTATTTAAAGCAAACCTCATTTGCATGTTCATAGTGTCGGTACTAGCGCCACACTTATGCGCGCAGCTCGAAATTTGAATCGACGTCATCTTTCAGATGTATAAACACGCCTACCAAATTTCGTTTATCTAGCACAGCCCCTTCCTGGTGTTGGGATTTTTTTTTCCATCAGTGTATGTTTGTCCATCAGCTAGAAAGTTTAGTTTATGATAAAGTATAACTTATAAATAACGCCATTTCTTCTTATTTGTCTAGTAAACAAATTATCTAACATATCCATACTTTTTTAGACCTCATACTAGTTCATATATCTGTACTGATAAGTATAAAGGATTTAAGTCCATATTCTTGATTTTTCAGGAGACGAAAAATAAAGTTAAACTAACTAAAAACTAATTAGAAGAATCGATTAGGGAAAAGGTATTATGTTGATTTACACCCTTTATACCGTTCAGTGATTGTCAACCTTCATTTAATAAAGGGAAAAATTTTAATTATATATTTTATACGAAGATTAATGCTAAATTTCTGACTTGAATCTTTTTTTACTAATCGATTTTCTCAAAGACTAAATGACATGGATTTAAATCCTTTATACCAATCGATAGAGAATTTTTTTCTGGGTCTGACTATGTACTTAACTCAAAATCGACATTTTTGGACTTAAATCCTTTATACTTATCAGTACAGATATGCTCGTGACGGTATTGCCTTTCATGCATTCATGCCCATATCGTTTTTTCAACTTCTCATAAAAATAATTTTCGTTGGAGTTCCTACACGGGTCACGATATATATATACATATATACATATATATATATATATATTACACATGGAACAACCTGCAGTTGTTTTAAATTTATTATCTGTTTTAAATGCATTTAAGGTCTTTCAAACAAATAAATAAATAAATAGAATTTAAAATATCTATATTAATTCAATACCTGAAAAATTTAATTTGTTTTAAAAATTACTCTAAGAAAAAAATAGTGCCCTCACATTCGCATAATTTTAGCAATCTTTCAATTTAAAAATATGAAAGTAACTATAAATAGTCTTTTAAAAGATATATAAGTCTTATAGTCTTATAAAAGTAACTTTTTGTGGAAATTCTTGTATACGAATCACTAAATAATTATTATTTTCCCTACAGGCAACATGCAATTGCTCTGCATTTGTAATACATTTAAGATAAACTTTTAAATGAGAATAATAAAAGATAGTAGTAATAAATAATATAAAAGAAAACGTGTTTACATTATCTAAAAAGTGTAATTTATCATAAATATAATTAATACGTAACCCCCCCCCCTCCTCTTCTAATCTTAAAAAAAAAAAAAAAAAAAAAAAAAAATCCCTTACACACTCATATTTCAGCAGCCATCTTTCAACTTCCCATAAAGGTAATTTTGACAACGTTTTTCACACATGAGTCACCAAATAATTTTTATTTACCCAGGGGACTGTTATTGGGGGAAGACGAGTTTTCTATGTTATTTAGAATGACGTATTACTAAGAATAAGAACAAAAGCACTAAAAAAATATGTGGGGCAAAAGATGAATTTCAGATGTGAAAATTGAAGCTTTCACTGTCCTTTCTGAAATCTGATACTCATGTGAACACATCTTTCACAAACATTTATTATATTTTGAGTAAAATGAGCTTTTTTGGGAACTCTGAACTCACTTACATTTAACCCAGACCTTTCTAATTATACAACATGCCATGACTTATCAACACCATCTCGCTTCTTATAGAGAAAATGTCACATGCAAATGAACTTGGGGCTATGTAAAGCTCTATCTCCTAATCCTACTTACAGAGAAGTAAATAATTGTTCTTTCCTTATTCGATTTTATTGAATAATTTAAGGTTTCGTTAAATAAATTCCTTACACACGCAGTTATGTATGTTATATTACTTAAGTAAAAATTGTTAGTAATTTATTCTATCACTATAAAGTTATTTCGCATTCTAAAGTAATGAAAACATTTTCTTCTTAAAAATATGTAAAATAAGAAACAAAAATTTTGTTTTTAACGTATATTAAATATTTTTTAAATATTTTAAAAACATACCATTTCTCATTTACTTACTTTAAAATAACGCCTCTACGTTCGGCTGATATCTGCATCCAAGAATACAAACATGCATATAAAAATGGGGATCTTAGATAGAAATTAATCGTATTATCTGATTAAAAAAGGTGAAAATGCACGAGGTGCGTATTATATGCTGATGCTTATTAACTGTTGTTTATTTATCAGTGCCGTAATTGTAGCTTTCATTTTTATTCTAATTAAATATAAATAAAACATAAATTTGAGTTTTCACTCTAGAAATTGTGCCATCTAATACTATTATAATATTCTTTATCCCGTGCAGAACTTGTATTTTATTTTATTTGGTGTTTAAAAGTAAATACTTGTTTGTTTATTTAAATGCATACTGTTCGCTTTTGTGCTTGAATACAATAATTCATTTGTAAAGCATCATATCATAAAATAGAAAAGAGGTATCTGATGAAAATGATAAACGAAGCTGAAAAAGTGCGTTTTTAGAAAGATAAGTATGGTAGTGCATGGTGAAATTGAGATATATGCTTTGCCATAAGGGTGGCTTCGTCTCAAAAATTCTATTTTTGTACCTGAATATAACCGTCTTAAATGATCTCAATATTAAAAATTATCAGGGCTATGTATTTTAACGTTTCTGTAGACTTTAATGTTGGTAATTTTACTTTTTATAGTAAAGATACCTATTGGCTCGATATGGCTTTTATTCTTATCCCCAGTAACACATTATCCACATATAATCTGTCGATGCGGATTATCTATAAATATTTTTTTTTATAAGTTCCTAAAAAATAACAGCTGCGGATTATCTGCTGCTGCGGACTGTATGCCAAAAATTATGGTTCTTATCGCATACTCTTCATTTTAATCAATGTAAATCTTTGTAATTCTTGCATAGGTATGAATAACAAGATTTATATATATATAATATGAACTGCGTTATAAATGTATCTGATTATACAATCTTCAGTTTCAAACCATATACCCATACGGATTATTTAAGACATAATATTTTAAATTTTATTTAAGTTATTCCCCTACCCCCAATAGGAACACATTTTATAGTTCACCAGAACCAAAAAATATCCACGACGTACGATGAAAAGTACGATGTACGAATCATCAATTTGCATGTAATGTCTCGGTAATTAAAAATAACAATAAATAAATAAATAAAAATCTTTTTTTATATGCAGAATTATATTCAATAAAATAACCACCAGAAGCTATAACTATAATGTTACACGAAAAAATTTCCATTTCTTAATAACGTATTAAGAAATGCAAAAAAAAAAAAAAAAAAAAAAAAAAAAGGCAATAAAATAATCTTTTTTCTGACTACAAAAAATGCATTTCAAAATGTTTCACGTCTTTCATGTTTAATGTTTCTCTATAGCCTTATTTCATAAGAGGGATTTCAACGACTAAAAGGAAATAAAAGAAATTAAAAGGAATGCAACTAATGAATTTCTAGAACTCTGCAATGCGTGAAAAATACACACTCGCAAAATTAAATTCATTGAATTTCCATGAAAAAGAAGTGATTTTTCTTTTGTATTTGGAAAAAAAACCTTGATTTTTTTTTTTTTTTTTTTTTTTTTTTTTTTTTTATCCTTGACGTTGGGGTTCAACTTGGTTGAAGCCATTCAGATTTAAATTCATTATTATTATTATTATTATATGACGTAATAAAATGTAAATATAAAATGTAGCATACAAAAGAAACATATTACCAATGCCAATTTCATCCAAAAAAAAAAAAAAAAAAAAAAAAACAGCCATGCATACTAGATTAAAGATGAATTCTGCTCAATTCTGCAGACTGCTGCAGCAATCCTTCGAAAAAATATTCAATCTGTAGTGTGTGACAGTAACAATTACGACCCCCTCCCTCCTAGTCAAATTTTCGACAATATGAATAGTGGCATTCCAGAATCCTTAACTTATTTCTTGGAGCAAGTAATTTTTAAAAACGAACAGTACAAATTGGAACAATTGAAATTAATACGTACGACTGTCAGCCACTGTATCATGGCTGCTGTTCGTCCTAGATCTTTCATCTAGAGATTGCATTTGGGTCTCTCAGTTTTTTTTTTTTTTTTTTTTATCAACGATTTGGATCAAAACATCTCATACAGATCTTTTTATCTTTTGGTTAGTGTGCATCGTATAATGATACTATGATATAAGAGACGGCAGCAGTTCTTCCTCGTCAACCTCATATTTTACTACCAGAAACTAAAACATTAAATCAATATGCTTCTGATAATGCTGACATCAATGTATACACTTTAGATGGCTATAACACTTTTCACATAGTGACACCGATGTCAGTAATGATGTGAATGTTTTCGTAACTGAAACAGCTTTAGAAAAGTTTAATACGAATGCAACTATTGCTGTTGGTGAAGATTTCGATTTGTTAATATTACTGACAGCATGAACTCCTATTTATAGGATTATTTACTTTTTAAAACCTGGAAAAGCACAAATAGAAGCAAAAATGTATTCATCACAAAGTTTAACTTCATATCCAAAATGTCAAGCTCATATATTATTCCCCCATGCAATAACTGGATGCGATACTACGTCAGCGTTTTTCAAACGCGGTAAAACACAAAAATATTTAAATTATTTGAAAAATGTCTTGATTTAATTGATTGCGCCAAAATATTCACTAATATCCGCTCTTTTCCAGACATCATTCTTACACATGGAATTTGTTTTCTTCTTGGTATGTATGGAGCTCCAAAAAAAGTTGATTCCATTGACAAATATAGATATTTGAGTTTTGTGAAAAATACACGTAACAAACTGTACAGATATCCTGTCTTTCTCCAACATTTGCTGCTGCTTATCAACATTTATGTCGTATCTAATATCAAGTCCAAGTATGGCTTTTAATTCCACCTGCTCCAGACAAACTTCTCAATACAATTTTTTGTAATTGCAAGAAGGGTTGTAATTATAACTGTGGCTGTAAAAAAGTCAGATAGTTTTGTTCACATACATGCAGCAATTGCCAAGAACATTCTTGCTCAAATGTTGAAACAAATACAAAAGATGATGATGCTTATGATATCAATGAAGAGATACCTGATCCATCTTTTTTTCTTCGAGCAAACTATAGAAAGCCAGCAAATTGGGAAAGAAGTAGAAAGCGAAGAAGAATATATCACTATTGGAGAATTTGAAGATTATTTCGATGACAATTGAAGATGAATCATAACACCGTTTTTAAAAAATAAGTAGAAAAATGTATGACAAAATTTGCTTCATTAAAATAGAGATTTTTTTTAAAAAAACTGTTTTACATGGAATTGCGCAATTTAAAAATTTTGTATGAACTATTTTTAAGGTAACTCTTACAGTTTAACCCTTTATCTAGCACATTATGATATAGTCCCAAAAAAAAGTATTTCGTATATAATTTTTAGTTACTTAATAGTTTATTTTAAAGATATATGCAATAAAAATTATGCATATCACCTCATCATAATAACTAACGGTGATTTTGTGAGGGATACTTTATTGAACCATTGGTACATAGAGATCGAAAAAGATATTCGGACCTTAAAAAGTGTAAAAAAAAAGTATTTCTCTTTTATATTCGTTATATATTTTTTTAAGACTGGTGGTAGATTCTTTAGGTAATATAGAAATTATTTAAAACAAACGTTAAGATCGTAAAAAATACCAAGCAAAAACAGTGAGAGCACTCTATAAAGACTTTTCATAAACAAAAACTGCTACATGTACCGTCCAATGCCTTGTAGTGAGATTAAAGTGAGATACACACGTTCTGTTCTAATAAATACCTTTGACATGTCTTTACTATATTCTATTTAATACTCTTTTTAAATTAATGATAGTTTAAAGTACCGTCTAGTTAGATATTTGTGAAAAACCGATTTTTTGGACCTTTGACTTTGCATAAAAATTTTAGCACAAGTGGGATCGATGGAGACATTTGATATTTCATTTATAATTACGTATTTATAGTCTGTGCCAATTTTCAGTTCTATGCGAATTTTTCCGAAATTTCCAGGTTTTTTTTTTTTTTTTTTTTTTTTTTTTTTCTTCCCTATTTTGACTGGACTAACAATAATAAAACAAAGACAATTTTTAACATAATTTCATTTAAATAAGGGTGAAAAAACCAAAGAGCACGCGCTTTAAAAAAAAAAAAAAAAAAAAAAAAGTTTTGGAAAAATGTAAACGTTAATTAAAATTTAGTGTATGTTAATTAAGTTCCCAAAATAAACTGCTATGTTACTCGTACGTACTCGATATCAATTTTTTATCTCCAACATCAAAAAGACAAAATTTAATTACGATTGTAAAAAGTTTATCTCCATCATAACATCACTGAATATGCGCTTTTAAGATGGTAATAAAATTCTTTAATTAAGCATACAACCATCAGAGACAGCAATAATTACGAACTTTTTAAATTATTTCATTAAGGAAACATTATGTTCATAAAAATAATTCAGAGTGAAAGAAGGAGAGAATGCTTATTTTATAGGCAGAGTTTAAATCAATTGCTGGAGGATTTTTTTTTTTTAAGTGAAACATTTATCATGAATTGATGGTAATTTAGTTTAAAAAGTCGGTAAAAATAAATAAAAATAAATAAGTAAAATATTAAGATTGTTACGTTAGATTAAAATAAATATAAATATTTAGAGAAAATTTTCAATTTTTGTATAAATTTGTCGATTCATTGCAATACTTCTTATTTATTTTAACGCATTGTATATGGGTATATTTTGTCACGGACTTTACCCATGTAGCGGTTTATTTATTTTTATTTTTTATTTATTTATTTTTTGTGGTTGTTTCCTTGGTAAGGAACGCCAAAAGGTGGGGGGTTACTGTTCCAAATAGGAAAATACCCCCGATAACAATGTTTTAAAGTAGGTCGGGCTAGTTTTTCTAAAAACGTATTTTTGTATGGCCCACGCTCAAGAGACAGACTGCAAAAAACGTGTGTTTTCCATATTACGTATGTTATTTATTTTAACACATCACATCGCATGCGGGTATATTTAGCCGCCGACTTATGTAGCGTTACTCATGTAGCTTTTTTTTTTTTGGTGTGTGTGTGTGTAATGAATGCAAAAAGTGGGAAGTTTTTGTTCAAAATAGGAAAACAACCCGACTACAATGTGTTTAAAGTAGGTGAGGATTGTTTTTTTAAAAACATATTTTTACGTGATTCATGCTCTAGAAATAGACTGCAAAAACACGTATTTTCCACATTACGTATGTTATTTATTTTAACACATTGCATGTAGGTATATTTCGCCGCCGACTTATGCATTATCCATGTAACGGACGTTTTTTTTTTTTTTTTTTTTTTTTTTCGTGAGGAACATTAAAAGGCGGGATTTATTGTTAAAAAAAAAAAAAAAAAAATACCCTGACAATAAAGTGTTAAAGTAGGTGGGACTTATTTTTCTAAAAACGCATTTTTACTTCATCCCCGCGCTAGTGACTGACTGCAAAAACGTATGTTTTCCACATGCAATGTGTTAAAAATACGTATTGACAGATGTTAAAACATTAGTAAGTAAAAAAAATTTCAGATATATTTAATATCTGAAAACTTTAAAACTGACTGTAAGATACAAACTAATTTCTTCAGAATAAATCATAATTAGTATGGGGAAGGTGGGGCACCATGGGGCACTTTTTAGATAATGATTTTTAGAAAATTTATTTTTTATTCAATTTTCGTTTTAGCATAAAGTTTAAGCATGTTTGTTTCAGTTAAAATTTATTCCAATGCTGTATTCCACCAAATTTAATTTCACTAAAAATATTTAAAAATCTTTACATTGACAAATAAAAAAAATAAAAAAAAAACTTTAATGCATAAAAAAATACTAAGCCTAATTGTCTAATAAATCTTTTTTTTAAACATAGAGTCTAATAAATGACAGTGCATATTGCTATATTACATAGGCAAATATTATATATTACATTCGAAAATTGCTCTCGTCTACGTTCTAAAGAAAAAACAATCTTCTTGATAGTAATAACCATTTTCCCAATTATAGCACATTTAAAGTCTCGATAAATTTATATAGTACAATGCAAATATTGCTTTCTTTGCATTGCATAGCAGAAGGGCAGGTTGAGAGAGTGTCCAAACTTGCCCCATCACTATAAGTCCCAACCTGCCCCACTTGGATCATTATCATAATGTAACTCTCAAAACGTTAGGCTTAGCAGAACAATGCATTTTTTAACATTAAAATTATTATGAAAGTCCACATTTTAATTCCAACATGCTCAGATTTAAATTATTTCATTTCTTGCCCAAGAAATTTGTTTATGAAATCACCCATTAATGTAACTTTGAATCTTTCAAAACGAAGAAAATTGGATTAAACTTTAGCTACTGATCTGAGAAATTCCAATTTCCATTGAAGAGTAAACTATGATGCCCACTATAATGTCCTAAGAAAACTAATTCCTATTTACAAAATCCGAGCTGAAATTGGGACACCTAAAAGGTCCAAGGTGCCACACTTTCCCCTACAATTAATTTTAAAAATCCATTACAACATGAAAAATCTTAAATATATTCAAACATAATAATGAAGGTACATTCTTGTAATTATCAAAGACAGAAAGAATATTTAAAAATGTTGATAATTTTATTTCAGAAGAAAATAGAAGAAATCCTTTGTTATAGAATAGATAATTATAACAACCATTATCAGAAAATTATTTCGACTCGTATTATATTGGAAACTTTTCATTAAGAACTTTGATTGTCACATAAGAAAAAAAAAAGTTAAAAACAGGACGTAATAATTAGCGAATTTTTAAGACAGAGAAGTTATTATCAAGATGTAAAATTCTAGCGCTGAGAAAGTAAAATACGATTCCGGGAATAACGTGTCTTAATTGCAACATTTAAGTAATTTGGAAGTGAGTTAATATTTCATCGCTGAGTTATTTAATAGTTTTTTATGTAAAACTAAGTATTAAGAAGAAGCTAAACGGTCTATGAATGAAAAATGTATTTACTTTACACTTGAATAAGAATGTGATGAAAAGTTTTAGAGTGCTCAACGTAAATTTGAAAATCTGAGAGTGAAAAATGAAATGAAATTATCATGCTATCAATTATCCTGAAAGGTTATAAATGTAATTTAGTAATCGTACGCGGCACATTTTAAAAATATAATTTTGGGAAGGAAATATAAATGTTATTCAGAAACAATAAATTATCAGCGAAAAAAATAAATTTATAAATGGTCGATTTGTATTATTATAAAATTGCACAAATTCACCAAAAAAGGAAAAAAAAAAAAAAAAAAAAAAAAAATGGTGTTTAGTCGTCCTTAACAGGGATTAACAGACTGTTTTTTCATTTAACCTTCTTTCTTCTTCTCATTATTATTATTATTTACACTTTTTGAAGAAATAAGAGTAACTGTTACTACTTCTTTAATAAATGAAAAATAAACATAAGTATACCTATTAAAAATTTACATAAATGCCGAAAAGTACTTATTTATTTATGTTGTAAATTTAATGTTACGATAAAAATTTATTTAACAGAATAAAATCATGACTACAATTTATTTTCAAAACCCATTACAATATTAAAAAACAAAATGTATTTATTCAAATATAATAATGAATGTACATTTTTATAATTATCAGATAAAAAAAGAATATTTAAAAGTTTTGATAATTTCATTTCAGAGAAAAAGAAAGAAATTTTCTGTTTGAATAGATAATCAAAACAATCTTTATTAGAAAATATCTTTATTTTGATTCGTATTATATTGGAAACTTTTCATTAAGCACTTTAATTGTCACTAAAGAAAGAAAAAAAAAAGTTAAAACCTGGACATTATAATTAGCATATTTTTAAGGCAGAAAAGTTATTATCAGGATGTAAAATTCTAACGTTGAGAAAGTAAAATACGATTCCGGGAATAATGTGTCTTAATTGCAACTTTTAAGCAATTTTGAAGTAAGTTAATATTTTATCGCTGAGTTATTTAATCGTTTTTTATGTAAAACTAAGTATTAACAAGAAGCTAAATGGTTTATCAGCGAAAAATGTATTTGCTTTACACTTGAATAAGAATGTGATGGAAAGTTTCAGAGTGCTCAATTTAAATTTGAAAATTTGGGAATGAAAAATGAAATGAAATTATAATATACCAATTATGCTGAAACGTTTTAAATATAATTTAGTAATCGTACGCAGTACAATAACAGTACAAAAATTATATTTTTAAAATGTAAGTGATTTAAAATGAAATAATAAATGAAATCATAAATGGTCGAATTGAATTAAAATATTAAATTTTCGATTCTTCTTCACAAAATTTATGAAAATAATAAAGTGGCACTTTGCAGGCGTTGATGGTTGAAAGTGTTTGATAGAAAGTTATTACTTACAAACTTTGAATAAACACCATAAAATGCAATAAACTCGCAACAATTGTTTCGGGTCGAAAAAAACACGACCCTTCATCAGGCGAACAAAGTAAGCACGAGTGCTGCAGTCAAAGCGGCAACGCACAAAATCGTTTAAAATGAAAAGAAAAAGTTTATAAAGTAGAAACTAAATATAGCTACTGGTGTGAGTAGAATTGTACAAATAAACAAGAAAATAAATAAATGAGTGGGATTAAACATATAACAATCTAAGGATAACAAAAATTAAACTAAAATCTAAGTTACGTGAGTAATTTCCAAGCATCAGAGAAGAAAGGAGTGGAAGAAATATCATTAACAAGATTTTTCGAATTTTTAAATATGTAAAATGCTTCATGAATATCCAAATGGGAGGAGCAGACAGGAGATGAAATTATGTTAGTTTTGGAAAAATCAAAACGATGACCTTGAGACCAGCAGTGGGAAGCAATAGAAGATTTGGTAATCTCTTCATTACGAACATTCCGACGGTGCTCATTTATTCTGTATTTCAAACGCCTCCTAGTTTGACCAATATAACCTAAGTTGCAGGACGAACACGGAATTAAATAAATTCCAGAACGGTTTTCGGTGGGAATGGGATCCTTAAGAGAAGATAATTTTATTTTGTTGACGGGTTTGTAAATAACTTTGAAACCAAACGGGGAAAGAATTTTAGAGATTTTAAAAGAGAGTGAAGAATAAAAAGGTAAAACAACTGGGATGAGACTGTGATCGTTTAATTTGGGAGCAGAACGTTTAGGATTCTTAAATTTATATAGAGCTTTATCGATGATAGATGGGTTATAGCCACGAGAGAGGGCAAGAGATTTTAAATAATTAATTTCTTTCGAAAGATTAGACGGATCAGAACAAATGTGTAAGGCACGGTAAACATAAGTGTAAAAAGCAGACATTTTTTGTTGAGGGGCGTGGTTAGAGAGAGCATGCGGCGGCAAAGAGACTGAGAATGGTTTTCTAAAAACAGTAGTTGAGAAACAATCCTTTTCTTTATTCACAAGAACGTCAAGGAAGGGCAAAGAGCAATCCTGTTCAACCTCAAAAGTGAATTGAATGCATGGGTCAATCGAATTGACCAAAGAAAGTAAATTGGACAAATCGACGTCAGGGGAGACAAGAACGAAAGTGTCATCCCCATATCTAAACCAGTGAGGAAATTTATATACACCGAAGAGTTTTTCTTCAAAATAGTGCATATAGATGTCGCAAAGTAAAGGAGAGAGAGGACTACCCATGGCCATACCATCATTTTGGGAATAATAAGTACCATTAAAAATGAAGGCAGTTTGCCTGATACACAAATGAACTAAATTTATAAGCTCCTCAATTTCAATAGAAGAATAATGGAATTCACGTAGTCTTCTCTCTAAACAAACCAGAGCACCTTGAACCGGAACATTTGTAAAAAGTGACTTTACATCTAAAGAAATCATAGTATAATTAGACGGGGAGATGCATTTAATTTTGTCCACAAAATCATACGAGTTTTTTACAGTATGAAGATTAGTAGAAGTTAGATGAGAAAGAGAGTTTGAAAGAAATCGAGCAAGATTATAAGAAGCCGTACCAATATTAGATACAATAGGTCGAAAGCAGAGAGTGGGTTTATGAATTTTCGGAAGTGCATAGAAACGAGCACAATTAGCAGCAGAAGGAATTACCATGCGTTTGGTATAATCATTAAGAATAACGGAATTTTTAACGTGGTGTTTGACTTGATCAAGATGATCATTAGAAGGATCTTTTTTAAGTTTCGAATATGGACCTGAGGTAAGCAAGGACTCAACATGGGAAATATAATCCGATTTGTTGAGTAGAACAGTTTGTCCCCCTTTATCAGATCTTGTGACAATTAAATCGGGGGCGGAGTTTAATTCAGAGAGGGCGGATTTTTGAGAAGGAGTAAGGTTAGACTTTTGTGGATGATTATTGGAGGAAATAATGTTAGATAAAATGAAACGAAGAGATTCTAACTGGCCTGGAGAAATTTTACTATTTTTAAAGGAATTTTCAATCGGAGCGATCAAATCCGGAATGGAGGGTCTCGAAGTACGCGCAAAATTCAGACCCAAACTGAGCACGTCGCGTTGAGTATTAGTCAGAACGTGCGAAGAGAGATTAACAACAGTATTCTGAGCAAGAGGAGAAACGGGAGAAGTAAAGGAATTTCTTTTAATAAGATAATTAAATTTCTTATTTAAGTTAGTTTGATGCCTAGAAGACTGAAACGCAACGTATGCGAAATTTCTTTTTTCAAAAGAAGAGAAATCATGAACAGAATTGCTAAGAGACAGGTGTAAAGTATATAATTCAGACTCAATAGACGAGAGAGACTGTCGTGTATCCTGAATAATAGCCCTAAGAATGGCAAATTTACTCCTATTTAAAGCATTTTTAATGCGAAGAGAAGCAGGAAGATTGTACTTAATGTCTATGAACTTAGGAATTATCCGAGCACGCTTACATCTAAGAAGAAAATTTAAATGATTGAGATAGCGAGAACGTTTCAAACGAAGATGTTTGAAACGATTAATCTCTGAAGAACACATGCTAAAAACATATACAGAAACAAGAGTCAAAACTTAAAGAAGGCGGAGTTTAAACAAAAACAGAAACAAGAGTTAAAACTTAAAGAAGGCGGAGTTTAAACAAAAAGAATGGGGGGGAGGGCGTTAAAATACAAAAATGTAATTAATCAAATAGAAAAATCGATAAAATAAAAATATAAAATGACAGTATCTAAAAATGAGAAAATTGCTAATTTCTTTCTCATTTTTGCTAATTTCTTCTCATTTTTGAGCCTCTAATTTCATATTTTTTGTCGAGGCTTTTCTAATTGTTTAGTTACTTTTTTGTATTTTGTATTTACTGTTTTGCATCTTTAAACCCCTCCCCACCCCCCTCTTTTCGTTTAAACTTTGCCTTCTTTAAGTTTTGACTTGTTTTATTTGTTAATTTTTGCTAATTTTTTCTCATTTTTAGATACTGTCATTTTATATTTTTATTTTATCGATTTTTCTATTTGATTAATTACATTTTTGTATTTTAACGCCCTCCCCCCCCATTCTTTTTGTTTAAACTCCGCCTTCTTTAAGTTTTAACTCTTGTTTCTGTTTTTGTTTAAACTCCGCCTTCTTTAAGTTTTGACTCTTGTTTCTGTATATGTTTTTAGCATGTGTTCTTCAGAGATTAATCGTTTCAAACATCTTCGTTTGAAACGTTCTCGCTATCTCAATCATTTAAATTTTCTTCTTAGATGTAAGCGTGCTCGGATAATTCCTAAGTTCATAGACATTAAGTACAATCTTCCTGCTTCTCTTCGCATTAAAAATGCTTTAAATAGGAGTAAATTTGCCATTCTTAGGGCTATTATTCAGGATACACGACAGTCTCTCTCGTCTATTGAGTCTGAATTATATACTTTACACCTGTCTCTTAGCAATTCTGTTCATGATTTCTCTTCTTTTGAAAAAAGAAATTTCGCATACGTTGCGTTTCAGTCTTCTAGGCATCAAACTAACTTAAATAAGAAATTTAATTATCTTATTAAAAGAAATTCCTTTACTTCTCCCGTTTCTCCTCTTGCTCAGAATACTGTTGTTAATCTCTCTTCGCACGTTCTGACTAATACTCAACGCGACGTGCTCAGTTTGGGTCTGAATTTTGCGCGTACTTCGAGACCCTCCATTCCGGATTTGATCGCTCCGATTGAAAATTCCTTTAAAAATAGTAAAATTTCTCCAGGCCAGTTAGAATCTCTTCGTTTCATTTTATCTAACATTATTTCCTCCAATAATCATCCACAAAAGTCTAACCTTACTCCTTCTCAAAAATCCGCCCTCTCTGAATTAAACTCCGCCCCCGATTTAATTGTCACAAGATCTGATAAAGGGGGACAAACTGTTCTACTCAACAAATCGGATTATATTTCCCATGTTGAGTCCTTGCTTACCTCAGGTCCATATTCGAAACTTAAAAAAGATCCTTCTAATGATCATCTTGATCAAGTCAAACACCACGTTAAAAATTCCGTTATTCTTAATGATTATACCAAACGCATGGTAATTCCTTCTGCTGCTAATTGTGCTCGTTTCTATGCACTTCCGAAAATTCATAAACCCACTCTCTGCTTTCGACCTATTGTATCTAATATTGGTACGGCTTCTTATAATCTTGCTCGATTTCTTTCAAACTCTCTTTCTCATCTAACTTCTACTAATCTTCATACTGTAAAAAAACTCGTATGATTTTGTGGACAAAATTAAATGCATCTCCCCGTCTAATTATACTATGATTTCTTTAGATGTAAAGTCACTTTTTACAAATGTTCCGGTTCAAGGTGCTCTGGTTTGTTTAGAGAGAAGACTACGTGAATTCCATTATTCTTCTATTGAAATTGAGGAGCTTATAAATTTAGTTCATTTGTGTATCAGGCAAACTGCCTTCATTTTTAATGGTACTTATTATTCCCAAAATGATGGTATGGCCATGGGTAGTCCTCTCTCTCCTTTACTTTGCGACATCTATATGCACTATTTTGAAGAAAAACTCTTCGGTGTATATAAATTTCCTCACTGGTTTAGATATGTGGATGACACTTTCGTTCTTGTCTCCCCTGACGTCGATTTGTCCAATTTACTTTCTTTGGTCAATTCGATTGACCCATGCATTCAATTCACTTTTGAGGTTGAACAGGATTGCTCTTTGCCCTTCCTTGACGTTCTTGTGAATAAAGAAAAGGATTGTTTCTCAACTACTGTTTTTAGAAAACCATTCTCAGTCTCTTTGCCGCCGCATGCTCTCTCTAACCACGCCCCTCAACAAAAAATGTCTGCTTTTTACACTTATGTTTACCGTGCCTTACACATTTGTTCTGATCCGTCTAATCTTTCGAAAGAAATTAATTATTTAAAATCTCTTGCCCTCTCTCGTGGCTATAACCCATCTATCATCGATAAAGCTCTATATAAATTTAAGAATCCTAAACGTTCTGCTCCCAAATTAAACGATCACAGTCTCATCCCAGTTGTTTTACCTTTTTATTCTTCACTCTCTTTTAAAATCTCTAAAATTCTTTCCCCGTTTGGTTTCAAAGTTATTTACAAACCCGTCAACAAAATAAAATTATCTTCTCTTAAGGATCCCATTCCCACCGAAAACCGTTCTGGAATTTATTTAATTCCGTGTTCGTCCTGCAACTTAGGTTATATTGGTCAAACTAGGAGGCGTTTGAAATACAGAATAAATGAGCACCGTCGGAATGTTCGTAATGAAGAGATTACCAAATCTTCTATTGCTTCCCACTGCTGGTCTCAAGGTCATCGTTTTGATTTTTCCAAAACTAACATAATTTCATCTCCTGTCTGCTCCTCCCATTTGGATATTCATGAAGCATTTTACATATTTAAAAATTCGAAAAATCTTGTTAATGATATTTCTTCCACTCCTTTCTTCTCTGATGCTTGGAAATTACTCACGTAACTTAGATTTTAGTTTAATTTTTGTTATCCTTAGATTGTTATATGTTTAATCTCACTCATTTATTTATTTTCTTGTTTATTTGTACAATTCTACTCACACCAGTAGCTATATTTAGTTTCTACTTTATAAACTTTTTCTTTTCATTTTAAACGATTTTGTGCGTTGCCGCTTTGACTGCAGCACTCGTGCTTACTTTGTTCGCCTGATGAAGGGTCGTGTTTTTTTCGACCCGAAACAATTGTTGCGAGTTTATTGCATTTTATGGTGTTTATTCAAAGTTTGTAAGTAATAATTTTTACAACGCCAGTTTTGTGATGCTTCTTTATTAAATTTGATAGAAAGTGTTTGATAGATTAGATGATAGAAAGCTCTGAGAGAAAATGTTAAAGGAATGTTTTTGATTATTATTTTTTTTTTTTTTATCTAAGCTTTTTGATAAAATAAGAGTAATTGCAGCTCCATACTAATAAGTAAAAAATAAACAAATTTATATATTTTTTAAAATATGCAAATTCACAAACGTATTTATTTATTATGTAGATTTAATGTGTAATAAAAATTAATTTAAAAGGATAAAATGACTAAAATTGATTTTCCAAACCCATTAAAATTTCAAGATGTATTTATGGTAGGTGCTCCAGTGACTGGCATGCTCCAGTAATTGACATCTATCCCGAAATAATTAATAAATAAGAAAAATAATAAAATCATATATTTTACATATAAGAATTTTAACATTTTACGTCAAACACTGGTGCTAATAACTGGTAAAATGAATAACTAGCAGTGTTAAAAAAAACACTGGAACATAGGGGGCCAATTACTGATAAAATGAAAATCTGGCAGTGTCAATTACTTTAACATTGAGTGGGTGTCAAACAAAAATTCATAATATATATATATATATATATATATATCAAATGTATATATTTTAACATATATGTGGTTCTGAATGTCTTTCATACTATATGTACTAACTTAAGATTTCTAAAAATATTTTCTGATGACTAGAACATTAAAAACATCAGAGATTTCTCTAAAAGTGTCAATCACTGGTGCACTTACCCTATTCAAATATAATAATGAATGTACACTTCTATGTTATCAGGTAGAGAAAGAATGTTTAAAAAACATATATATATATTAAAAGAGCGTTTTTGTTAGAATTAGCAATTAAAACAATCTTTATCAGAAAATATCTTTATTTCGACTCGTATTATATTGGAAACTTGTCATTAAGCACTTTGGTTGTCACTAAAAAAAAAAAAAAAAAAAAAAAAAAAACTTAAAACCTGGACATTATAATTATTAGATTTTTAAGACAGGGAAGTTATTATCAGGATGTAAAATTCTAGCTCTGAGAAAGTAAAATATATGATTTATGGAATAATATATCTTAATTGCAGCATTTAAACAATTTTGAAGTAAGTGAATATTTCATTGCTGAGTTATTTAATGTTTTTTTTTTTTTTTTTTTTTTTTTTTTTTTAATGTAAAAGTATGCATTAACAAGCAGAAACTAAATGGTTTATCAGCGAAAAATGCATTTACTTTACACTTGAATAAGAATGTGATGTAAAGTTTTAGAGTGCTTAACTTAAATTTGAAAATCTGAGAGTGAAAAATGAAATGAAATTAGAATGCTACTAATTATACTGAAATGCTTTAAATGTAATTTCGTAATTATACGCAGTGCACTTTAAGAATATAATTTTGGCAAGTCGATAAATGTTATTTAGAAGCAATGAATTATCAGTGAACGAAATAAATTAATAAACGGTCGATATGCATCATAAGACTACAAAAATTCATCAAAATTTTGAAAAATGGTGTTCAGCAGTTGTTAACACTCTGACAGTGATTAACAGACTGTTTTTTTTTTTTTTTTAAATCTTTTTGAAGAAATAAAAGTAACTGATACTACTTCTTTAGTAAATGAAAAAGAAATATACGTATACCTATTGAAAATTTACACAAATGTTCAAAAGTATTTATTTATTTATGTTGTGTATTTAATGTACGATAAAAATTAATTTAAAGGAATAAAATCATGCCTACAATTGATTTTCAAAACCCATTAGAATACGAAAAATTTTAAATGTATTTATTCAAATATAATAATGAATCTAAATTAATATAATTATCAGATTAAAAAAAAAAAAAAAAAAAGAATATTTAAAATTTTTGATAATTTTATTTCAGAAAAAAAAAAAAAAGAAAGAAAGAAAGAAAGAAATTTTCTGTTAGAATAGGTGATTAAAACAATCTTTATCAGAAAATATCTTTATTTCGAATCGTATTATATTGGAAACTTGTCATTAAGCACTTTGATTGTCACTAAAGGGAAAAAAAAAAAGTTAAAACTTGGGCACTATAATTACCTGATTTTTAAGACAGGAAAGTTATCATCAGGATGTAAAATTCTGGCACTGAGAAAGTAAATTACAATTTTGGGAATAATGTGTCTTAATAGTAACATTTAAGCAATTTTTGAAGTGAGTTAATGTTTCATCGCTGAGTTATTTAATTGTTTTTTATGTAAAAGTATGCATTAACAAGCAGAAACTAAATGGTTTATCAGCGAAAAATGTATTTACTTTACACTTGAATAAGTATGTGATGAAAAGTTTTAGAGCACTCAACTTAAATTTGAAAACCTGAGAAAATGAAATTAAATTATAATGCTACCAAACTGTACTAAAACGTTTTAAATGTAATTTATTAATATGATACGCGTCGCATTTTTAAGAATATAATGTTTGCAAGGAATTGTGAGTGGTTTAAAAGCAATAAATTATCAATGGAGAGAATAAATTATGGTCGATTTATAGCATTACATAAATTCTTCTATATTTCTTCACAGAATTTCTTAAAATAAGAAAATGTTATATAATTATAAATTCATTAGTTTTAAGTTAAGGATCAATGTTTAAGTTATGCATTAATTTTTAAGTTGCGTATACTATTGAATTAATTACCTTACTAGCATAAAAAATGACTTTACTAGTGATTTTTGACGTTTTTTATCGTTTAGTATTTCTTAACAAACTATTTGAAAATTGTTTTACAGAATTTGAAATTCATCTACTATTATATAGATTAAATTAAAAAGAATACCCTCATCCATATTTAAAGTTACACCACATAGTTTATTACTTTCCGTACATTCATATGCAAGGAAAGTATTGTAATCAACTTGAAATTTTGGTATTTCTACACGTTTTGAGGTATCCCGAGTTTGTTTTTACTATTATTACGTTCATGTATGTATGTATGTGTGCATATGAGTGAATACGATAGCGTCTAAACGCTTTGTTCGAATAAACTGAAAGTTGTTACATATGTTATAAATCGAATAACTAACAGGGACGAGGAGCCGCTCACCGCTCTAGGAGCAGTGTCGAGCGATTCTAGCTATGCTAGGACCCCCTCTGGAACGTTTATTTAAAAAATAAATAAATAAAAGTACAAAGGCCGCCAGAGATAGGTCTTCCACGCGACAAGGAGCGGCAGTGAAAGATGTAGGAACAAATAATTTTTTTATTATGTTTGTGCCGGGATTGCACCCCACGCGACAAATGGCATTTTGGAACTTTGAATAGTTCTATTTTTCTATTCATAGTTCTATTTTGTTCACTGATAAAAAACAGTTCACTAGCAATCCAAGAAATAGTAACTATAGTTCATTTGGAATAAGCAGTTTGTTTAAAAGGAGTAAATAAAATGATTTTATCACAGTAGAACACTAGGCAGGTGCTGCTTGGCCGATGATGTTCACTTAGAGCTTCATCCTGAGAATCCTTAGCACTATCCACGGTTGTACATTTGAGGTTGGACTGTAGCTAATGCTGTTGTTACATGACAACTGTCAGATCTATCCAGGAGATGACGAAAGTTTAGGATAAGGAGAATCAAAGGACTCTCTTAGAGAGGAAAGCGTTGATTGAGTGGAGAGAAGTTAAATTAATTATGTTTAATTACAATTTAATCTATTGAATTTGGTAACAGTAAGAGGAGATCATAAGATCAGTTTTGCTCTTACAGTTGTATATTAAAATACTTGAGAGCCAATTTGCTGGTTTTGGGGTTGGATTTCTTATGTGCCAAGAGGAAGTGAGTAGGCATGAATAGTATATGTGTGAAGCTGTGCTCTCCTCCCAGCAAGGGCACTTAGGTGAGCGTAAGCAATGAAAGCGAAATAGAATAACTTGCAAATGGACCATGAGCAGTTAGGAAAGCGGTAATTGATGGTGTAAGAGACCACATAGAGGTAGAGACATTAGGGATAAGATAATGGGTGTAAATTCGTCCAAAGATCTTGCCATTCCCACATTAGAAGATTCTTTAAGTTATTTTCAATATAGGGGGAAGTAGGTGATTTTAATTTTTATTGGCAGGTTTCTGATTATGTTATAATTCACCGTAGCACGAACTCTATTGATTCTGGTGAATCTAGCACTTAGTTTTTTTACAGGTACACAAAGAAAAATTCTTTATCATTATGGCCTACACGAGCCGAAATATTTTAAAGTGCGATAGCGTCTAAATGCCTTAATCGATTGAGCTGAAAATTTACCCGCATGTTATAAGTTATATCGTTGCACGAATTGTATAGATTTCGACGAATCTAGCACTTATATATATATATTTCTTTTTACAGGGACATAAGTAAAATTCCTTATCATTATGGCCTATGGGTTCAAATTTTAAAGTGCTTACATGTCATTCTTACACAAACTGCATAGATTTTGGTGAATCTATCACTTATAGTTTTTACAGGGATGCAGCGAAAATCCTTTATCATTATGCCTTATGGACTCAAATTATTTAAAGCGCGACAGCGTCTAAACGCCTTATCCTATTAAGGTGAAATTTTATATACATATTATAAATCACTGTCATATAAGCTGTGTGAATTTTGAATAATCTAGCACTTATAGATTTTTTTCAGGGACATAAAGAAAAATTCTTTATCACTGTGGCTTACGGGCTTAAAATATTTAAAATGCGATAGCGTCTAAATGCCTCATCCGATTAAGCTGAAAATTTATATACATATTATAGGTCACCGTCGCATGAAATGTACAGATTTTGGTGAGTCTGGCAGTTATAGATTTTTACGGGGACACAACGAAAATTTATATCATTATAATCTATGGGCTCTAATTATTCGGAGTGCAACAGCGTTAAATAAACAATATACTATATACAGAAAAATACTCAAACACCCTATTATAGTTTTCTCTTTTGTTTATTTAACGATTTCTCTTTCTGTAATTCATTTATACAACCATTAATTACTTAATGTTCGGAAAGTCGAGTGGAGTCGCTCCAAAAAAAATTTTATTATTTATTTGCAACAATAACAGCATAAATAATAATTATTAAACTATTTTCGAATATTATAACTCTGTTTTTAATAAATATTAATTTCTCAGAAATTATTTTTCTCACATATGTCAGGTAAAGAATATAAATGGATAATACATTATAATTTTTATATTTAAAAATGTTAAATACAGTTATAAAAAAATTAGCTTCATTTCTAATTTAAAAACTTTATCAATTACTTCGTAAAATGTAAAATAAAAAACTCTTCTAAGACAAATTTTAAAGCCGATCAGATAGAATTTTTAATAATCAATCATAAAGTTCAAACATTTTCGACTATTTTTTATTTTTTGATTACTGTATAAATTATTTTAATAACTTTAAAATACAATATATGAAAGCCATTTTAAAAGGCAGGCAGTATTAAATAAAATAGTCGAAATCTAAAGCATAGGGTAAATAATAATTTTATCTCAAAGAAAAAAATATTCAATGGGCAAAAAAAGAAAAGTCTACCACGTCAGCACTGACAAATTACTCCCTAGTAGCGAAACAATATAAATGAGGGTGTTAAATTCCACTTAAAATTCCTCTGAACAAAATAACTTTGCTAAGCAAAATAATTTATACAGTTCAGTACATTAGTATGAGACTTAGAAAAAAAAAAAAAAAAATCTGAAGTATATAAGAGAATACAGTAAATTGTACGTATTAATTACCTGGTTTTAACATAGTATTTTTATTTTTTCTTTCGTTCATTTTCTTAAAGGTACAGCCAGGAAAATCATTTACTTAAAATGTTTAAGTCTAAAGTCTGTTATGAAACAGGAACGACGTGAAAAGTATTGGAGGGGGGGAATTAGTTTTATCAACAAAATAAACGAATAAATAAATAAAAATAAAGATATAATTATGTATTTTAATAATGTAATAACTGAATAAATTTATATTACAAGAATAACTACAAGATTTTTTTTAAAGCAATTTTACATTTGAAATATTTTGATGGATGACTAAGCAATAAATAATACGATGTGATATGCTTTTTAAAAGGAGATATACTTACACAGCACTGTGGAACTTGAAGCAGGGCCCGAAGAAACCAAGATACTTGCACTGCATGGTGCTAGGGGCAATGAAGCAAATATGAGGGCCCAAATCTTAGTACATTTTAGTGCCCCCCCCCCCAAAAAAAAAAAAAAAAAACTTCCTGTAGCTGGTAAAATCCCGAACAATATTTGCAGAATTGCAAATCAACAGTAGTTTTCACGTAGAAAAATAATACCGTAAATATATATAATTTTTGCTAATTCTGTTGTAGTTTGGTAGCTCCAGCTTATAAATTAATAGATAAAACTTGCATGAGTAAATATAATTTTGCCATTAATGTATGTCCCTAAAATTTTCTTGCCTAAGTTCTCGACCCAGCAGATCCTGCGTTAAACATGCCCGTAACTGCACAAGATATACCACTGTTGACATGCGCTATCGTAGTCGCCTACGTAAGTATTAAAAATAATTCATTAGTATCATTGTCTTTACCCTGAATCAAGAAATCTAAAGGATTTAGGTATTTCAAGAAGAAAAAATTATAGATGTATTATGGTTGTATGAAAACAATTTTATTGCATTACATGGCTCATTTACTATGAGGGCTCGGAGGGGAAGGGGGAGGGGGGATGTAGAAGCAACTAAAAAGTCGCGATCTACCTCCAAGTTATGCACTGAAATTAAGCAGCGCTGATCTAGGTAAAAGTGAGGACCCTTTAGCTGTCTCTTCACAAAATTCAATTTTATAAATTAGGAGCGTTCATGAAATTTACGTTCATGAAAATGTCCCTTTCACAAAATTTTATTTTATAACAGTGGTTCTTTTGTAAAATTTGTCAAAGTTTTCGGTATTATTTCCAATAACTACTTATATTTCGTTCAATGAAATATTACTAGCTTGATATTAAACATAAAATTGAGTGAAGGCTGAAATAGAAACTTTTGCACTATAATTTTTTCACAAAAAATAAAAATCTTTTCTCACAAAAACATTTTACTTTTTTACAAAAATGGGCCCCAAAAATTATAACCTGAATAACAGAATCCGATTAAGTAACCTTAGCTAGAAATTATTTATATATATATATATATATATATATAAATATATAAGTGGTCATTTACTGGGTAAAAAACAATAATTGTTTCTGCAATAAAATTGAATCAACTTATTACATGATTAATTATATTTATTTTGACAGATGTACAACGGCGATTAAATTTTTACAACTTTCTTAACAATTTTAAAAGAACTTTTAAAAGAAAAAGAATTAAATTTTCTCTTAACTGATTCAAATTTCTGTATTGTTTGATATTTTATATGAACATTACAGTGTTAATATAACTTTATATTAACATTAATATACTTTATGAAAAGTTTTTTTAATCATCAAATGTGGTTCGAGAAATATTGGGACACTCTTGATATGTAATCTCAGTTTAAAAAAAAAAAAAAAAAAAAAAAACAGCCAATGCTGCAGTGGAATATTAATCCAAGTCTCAAATTGAAAAATGAGCATATTTAAAATGATAATAATAAATGAAAAAAATTAAACAAAAACTCAAATTTGAAATGAAAGGATAAAAGAGAAGAAATTATTAGGGGAGAGGGATGAAATATACATGAACGTGAAAAAACATTAAGATAGAAATTACCAACAGTTAAAATTGATATATAAGAAGAATAGAGAGGAGAGAAGGGAGATTTCACGATTAAAAAAAAAAAATGAACGTGCAAAAACAATAAAATAAAAATTATCATACAAGAATAGGAAGAGGGAAGAGGGTTTTCAAGGTAAAGAACGTCCAAAAACATTAAGAAAGATAAAATTAACAACATCTTTTATATATATATAAAGGTGAGTATAATTAATTTTAAATATTTATTTATTTTAACACTTTTGCAATGAAAAATAAATAAATAATAAGTATACAGATCTCAAATTGTTTTTAACTTAGTCTCACAACAGCATAATCAAAACAATTTGCTTTCAGTACCAGTTCTTTATATATTAAAAATAACACATAAAATATTATTATCTTTATTATTTTCCTCAAGTATCACTAAAGAACAGAAAAATAATTTAGCACTTTTTTTTTTAAAAACATTAATTTGCATACGCATTAACTCTTTTTTGTCTTTTAACTCTCAGCTGTATCAGCATTCCCAATGCTATATCAGCAAAATGAATGAAAAGAGAATTAACTTATTTCATTGTCGACACTTTTCAGATTTTATGATGATTCTTAAAAACGTTGTGTTTTAAGTTTTTCATCTGAATTTTAAAAAAGGACATTTCTTGACGAAATCATTGAAAAAAAAAAAAAAAAACTATAATAAAGGAAAATCATTCAAAACAAATCAATTTATACAAAAATCAACACTAGTTTCGATGTTATAAAAAAAAAAAAAAAAAAAAATGGAGCGGGTGTGAGTGTAAAACCTTTTTCTTTCTTTATTAATTACTTTTCTTTAATCTTTTTTTTTTTTTTTTTTTACAAAACATATAAAGAAAATGCTAAACCACCCACCCCAAGCTGCACCCCCCCCCCCCCCCCAAAAAAAAAAAAAAAATTTTAATAACGAACCCCGATGATAATTTTGTTTGATGATAATTATACTTCAGTCATAACTTTTCAAATTAATGTTTAAGAAATGCGTCGGAAATAAAACCTTGAAATTAAAATAAAATTTCGTAAATTTTAAAATGTTTCGTAGAAATTGTTATCAAAAGAAATATTATTATCATAAAAAAAAAAAAAAAAAAAAGATTTCATGATTTTTTTTTTAACATTTTTATGACTATCTGTAGGCTTCTAACTTATTTGTGAAATGAAATCTTAAGAAAGTATTAAGACATATCATATATAAATATTTCTGGTATTTTATAATTTAAAACAATCAAATTCTCCTCCTCCATTTCTAAGGAAAGGAGAAGAAAAAAAAAATATCACATATTCATATTGGACACTATATAAGTGCAACTGTGATAATCCTTTAATTGACAATATGCGTCATAAACAAAGTTAAGTTCTATTATAATTGAAGTAACATTAAAATCTAAAATTAAATTGTAAAAATTTACGAACCAGTGTGATAGCTTTTGTTTATACTAGTAAAAATATATAAACAGACGTTACCGCATCGGGTCGTAAAGTTACACCAAATGAAATAACTTTTAGCTGCCTTTTCTTTAATATTTTCCCAAATTGAAAATGATTATTGAGATTCCACAATTTGCATTAAAAATGTTAATAAAGCAAGCAAATTATACATAGAGAGATGAAATGTTTTAAGTTGAAACATTAAAAATAATTTTAACAGTTATAATTTATTAGTACTACAGGACTATTTCTTTCAATCTGGCATTTTGCGTCGTTACCAATTTACAGTTTTGCACTTCGAAAACACCTACGTAATTTTGCGCAAGTCGATATTTCTGTACTGATAAGTATAAAAGATTCAAGTCCAAAAATGTCGATTTTGAGTTATCTACATAGTCAGACCCAGAAAAAAAATTCTCTATCGATTGGTATAAAGGATTTAAATCCATGTCATTTAGTCTTTGAGAAAATCCACTGGTAAAAAAAGATTCAAGTCAGAAATTTAGCATTAATCTTTATATAAAATATTTAATTCAATTTTTTCCCTTCAATAAATGAAGGTTGACAATCCCTGAACGGTATAAAGGATATAAATCAACATAATCCCTTTTTCCTAATCGATTCTTCTGATTAGTTTTTAGTTAGTTTAACATTATTTTTCGTCTCCTGAAAAATCAAGAATATGGACTTAAATCCTTTATACTTATCAGTAAAGATTTATAATCACAATTTGAACTAACACTTTTTTAGTGATGGAAATATGATTTTACTAACAGCACGCTATTTCGCCGTGTATTTTTGAATAGCAAAGTTGTAGTTGCTGTTTTTAAAATACCAATGTAAATTCGTTTTTTGATTTTAATCTTGCTTACGATTTTCGACATTTTAATTTCAAGTGAGAGTGATTAAATGTAGTAGTTTTTTCTACATCTGAAAGTTTGTGGAATTCATATCGAAAGAAATTTTCATAAATAATTTAACGATACATTTCTTGACTCATATTCCATAATTTGAATAAAAAACACAATTTTTTAAATATTCTTTTATTCATTTTTGGCTCATATCTCCAAATATTAATTATAATTAACATGTCTTTATATTAGTACGACAGGACTATTTCTTTCAATCTGACATTTTGCGTCGTTACCAGTTTATAGTGTTCCACTTCAAAAATGCCTTCCAATATCCAGTTCTACCATTTAATTTCTTTCTCTATCTTAAATTTTTTTGTGAAATCCGTAAAAACCTCTATATGTATTTTTTTTTTCTCTTCCCATCGGTAAGTGTCGAACGCACAACCTTCGAGTGCGTAGCTCTGTACTCTGACCACACAGCCAACGGTTCTTGGCTAAATAATACTGAATATTTAGATTAGTGTTTTCAAGTATTTTTAGTACGACAAGACTATTTCTTTCAATCTGCTATTTTGCGTAGTTACCAATTTATAGTGTTCCACTTCAAAAATGCCTGCTAATACCCAGTTTTATTATTTAATTCTCTAATACTCTATCTCTATTTTTTCTCTTACTCTAATGCTCTAATATTCTCTCTCTAATTTTACTATTTAATTCTCTAATTTAAACCAACTCTATCTTAAAATATTTTGTGAAACCCATGAAAAGGTTTATATATATATATATATATATATATATATATTTTTTTTTTTTTTTTTGTTTCAACTTACCATCAGTGAGGATCGAACTCACAGTCTTCGGGTTCGTAGTTCTGTTCTCTGACCACATAGCCAATGGATTATATTAATTAATCTGTGATGAATTTTGAGTATAATTTTAGTATCGAATAATCAGTTTATATATATATATAATATATTTTGTTCTGTAGAAATTGACACTGTTAATTATTAACAATAAATGCGAAATTGTTTTTGCGATTATTTTAAAAAATAAAATATTTAGTAAATAAGTATTAAGCAATTAGGGGAATACTATACAATCAATGCATTCAAATTCCAATAATTTATTTGGAATTAAAAATCAATATACTATTTTACTATTTGAATATGTCTTTAGGAATTTTGCTATTACTTTTTTTTTTTTTTTTTTAAGGGTGTTAAAACACAAATAGCATTAGTCCTGTCGTACTAAATTAAATTCTGTCATAGACAGAATTTCATCCATAGTCTTGTTATGTACTTCTTCATAACTTTAATACATAGAGATATTTTTTGCTCAATTGAACTAAATATAAAAAGAATATTTTTTATTTCGATAATACTAAATTATATTTCTGTAATACCAGTTGTGTAACATATAATTTTACAAAAAAAAAAAAAAAGAACAAGAAGAAATAAGCTAAATTAGAGAAACTCTTTCCCCGGAAAAGCACGGAAATTAGAAGTTTATCAAAACCCAGAAATTTTGGAATTTGAAATGTATCTCAATGTTGTGTTTCTTATATATGAAATAATAAAACTTCAAAAAAAAAAAAAAAAATCAATTCAGCAAATTGAATTAATAAATTATTTGTTATTATTATTATTATTATTATTTTAATAAGACAAATAAATTAGCATACGTAAAAGGAGTTTAAAAAATAGTAGTCAACAATTATCAATGAGTACTATTACTTCCAATAATTATAATAATAATAATAATAAATAATTAAAAATATATTCCTCTGTAAAAAACATTTGAATTTAAATTCCAAGAGTAATGAATCAATTTATAACTATTCATATGGCTATCATTTCACAAGCATATTTTTGAGCAAGACGTTTTGGAAAACATCTTCTGAAAAAGTCCTATATGAAAACTTTCTTTAATAAGAAAGGACAAACTGATTTTTTAAAGTCTCTTGAATTTCAGTGAGATCGAATAAGATTAGTTTTATAAAAGTTCTTTGACAAGAGACTTCATAAGCTACAAACTCAGGAAAAAAAAAAAGTCTCAGTATAAATTCAAAGTTCTCGAGGTGTAACTGTGACAGTTACTGAAGGGTAACCTTAAGCATCACTCAAAAAAAGCTCTTTATCTAAAATAAGAAATTAGACTCATGACTGAAACAGAAGTGTCAAGCAATCAAAGTCATATAATGTTGCATGGCATTAATCCATTCGACTTTTAAAATACTTTATAAACTAGGTCATAGCAAGAATAATTTCGAATAAACTTTTTAAACCACAGTGGTTTAAAAAAGAAAGAAAAAAAAAAAAAAAAAAAAAAAAAAGGAAGGAAAAGGCGGAAATAAAATCAGTTAGAATAATAAAAATAACAGTTAATATATATTATTTAAACATAATTTTCCAATTCTGCAGCATTAAACAGTGCTAAAATACGTGACACATTTTGTTAACGATATGCAGGAACTTTTCTGGCAGTCTAATTAAAATGATTAGACATTTAATAGGAACTATCTTTTTCAAGTTTTCTCTAAAGGTATAGTATTAATCAGACATCTGATTGCTAAAATTAGAAATCAGCTGAAAAATTTTTCACTAACATGATTAGTTGGTTGATTGAACACTAAAAATGTCACTGTTAATAAATTGGCCACCTAAATAATTTATATATAGCTTTTATTTTCATTAAACATTTTCAAGATTTTTTTCTTTAACATAAAAAAATTATTTAATATAACTGCAATAACTTTTATATCCATAAAAATTCGTATTAAAATTCCACGTCAAGAGAAAAGCAAATTTTTCAAACAAATGTAAAATATGATTATTACGTATGTACATTAATCATGTATGTATATAAATAAGTTAACAGTAGCTAATTACCAGTTTCAAATGTGCATAAAACCAACTGAGTATAATTTTCTTAAATTGATTTAGAAAAAATTTTCCTTCCTGAAAAATGCATCCTGCATTTCTCCCCCCCCCCCCCTTGTTTACACATTTGGTATAGATATGAAATATAAACATTTAATTTAACTGAGGGAAAATAAATAGATTCATGATGTTCACTAATAAAGTCACTAATAAAAATTATAAATGAAATTATAATTTTAATAATAATTGGTCACTAATAAAAATGAAATTATTTAAATTTCAGATGTGAGAAATATTGAGCATTTCTATTGCTTTATTGTTTCTAGAATTGTTCATTAATAATTATCTGGAAATGGTGCAAGGGGGGAGGGTAAAAAAATTATTACATGAGTAAGAAATATGAAAGTATTTCAATTTTACTTCTAGAATATAATAAAACAAGTTTAAAATAAATATTATCATTTATGTTGTGGATAGAGAAAGACTGGGAAACAAAAGGCTTCTGCAGAACATTTGATTGTTGATCGCTATTTGGAGATAAGAAAAGGTGGAGGGAGGGGCAAAAAATAATTAAATGAGCAGGAAATATTTAACATTTCTATTTCTTTATAGATTTTAGAATCTCATAAAGCAAGTTTAAAATGAATATTGACGTTTATGTTGTGGATGGAAAAAGAATGGGAATCTGGAGGCTTTCATAGAGCATTTGATCGTCGATCGTTAATGGGGTTTCTTTTTCATAAACGAACGATATCCTCGATTTTTTTTTTTTTTTTTAAGGCGAAAGAAATTAATTCGCGGAATTCTACGAATTAGGGAAAAAAAAAATGCAGATTTCCGCGAATTTGCGGGAAAAATCACATGCCTGAAGCCCCTTTTTGTCGCTGAAAAAAGTGTCAAAATGCACCTTTACACTTATTTTCTGGAAATGTTTTTGTCTTTACATACATGCCAACTTCCTAATTAATATTCCGTAGTGTTGTTAGTCCCGCCCTTTTTCTAACACCAGTAATTTTTTAGAATAATATTCTCCAAATGCAATTACGATTAAACAAGAAGAAAATTACTCTAAAAAGACACTGGTGTGAAAAAGAAGGCAGGGCTAACAATACTACGGAATATTAATTAGTATGTTGGCAAGTATGTCTTTATATGAAGAATGGAAAACATCATGCAATTTTAATTTTTGTGAATTAGGTTCTAAATTTGATGTATACACCGGGAAAAAAAAAAAAAAAAAAAAAAAAAAACTTCAAACCATGGTGCTTTGTAAACATGTAGATTCCAGTTAACAACCCCACATTAAAATAGTCTGCAGAAGCATAGCAACATCACAACATAATTTCTATAATAATATCCATTCCACATATCCCGACAATTAATGGTCTGTAACGAGTGAACATGAAAATGGCATTAATTCTAACCTCCGGGGGAAAAAATCAAATGAAAGCAGAGGGGTTCATTTTCGCGAAAAAAAAAAAAAAATAAATAAATAAAAATTATTTCAATTGCCTGACTGAACCACAGAATGAGCTAAGAAAAGAACTACTCCTTTATATGACGTCATATCCTGATTCGAAAACTAGAGGGAAGTAATGAATAGAAGCGTCTGTGAATAAGCATCTCTTAATTTAAACGGACTCTCAAATTTTCGTTGCGAAAAAAATTGGTAAATAATTGTTTGATGTTCTTTAGAACATTATTAGATACAATGTTATAGAAAAATGGTGAAAATATATCACATAATAATACGGACGAATTTATGAAAAAAAATAATAATACAGTGACAAACAATAAAGATGAAACATAAAGACATTGTAACACAATTTATTTTCAGATTATCAATCCGTCTAGGAGTTTTCAAACTTAATTTCAGAAGCTCAAAATTAACAAGGATTTAAAAAAGCTCTTGTATCTCTTATATTTTTCTAATTATTTTTCATGATACTTATCTTATACACACTTTATCCCTCCCCTTTGTATAGTACAGGCATGTAAAAAATATTAGATTTTTTTTTTTTTTAATTTATCTATTTTATTTTATTTATTTATTTTCATTTTTTAATATATGCGATAAATTATTACACTTGATGATATAAGTTATTTTTTTATGCCTTAAAAATAGCTTGTTGAATACTTTTAACATTTTGTAAGAAAATTTAAAAGTGTTATGACTTCGATTCTTCTGTCTGTTTGACTGCGTTTCATTTCCATAAATGCTTTTTAAATTTCATAAAACACTGCATTTATCTGCCCCTTCTTCATAAATACTTTTCACATGACTGAGAAGTGTAGCAATATTGAGTAATGAATCCAAATATTTCTGTATGACCTGGTAAAATATTCCCCAAAATCAATTACATCATTTTCTATTGGAAACAACTATTAAACATCTACTATCTGAAAAATGGGCGTTCTTTTCATATGTTTAGTGCAGTATAAATATTCAGACCGTAATGTAACCGAATAATTTTGTGAACCCTTTCAGACAAGCTTCATAAGCAGCCATCTTGCTCATAAGCCGTTTGGAAGTAAGTCAAGCTGCTTAGAATTTTCTGAGGTCTTCTCCGAAACTCACGTAAACACTGGTATGGCCCTTCAGAAACACTCCCTGGTCAAGTTATCGAGGTGTTTCGGACTACTTGTAATTGGTCCCGCCTAATGCTTAACTCCAACGAAATTGGGAAAAATTTAAAAAGGAATTTTCTGAAAATGAAAGGGGAAAAAAAAAAAAGTCAAAAGGTTTTTAATTTAGAATTTGCACCAGGAATTTTTTAAAAAAGGGGGGGGGGGGGGGGAAGAAAAGTAAGGGGAAAAAAAAAACTCGTCGATTACACCAGTGTAACAGAGTCTGTAGTGTGCATTGACAAGACGAGCCTAAACAGCGAAAAGGAATAAAGATCTGGAACAGGCCGTCCCAAAAAACACAGAAAAGTGCCCAGAGTCTCGCAAATAATAATAATAATAATAAAAAGGGAAGGGGGAGCATATGTTTTACCCAGGCCAAGGAATGTAGTATAGTCAATCCCCCATATCATCTACATCCCACCACCTTTTCATGAATGCTACATATAAGGGAGCATTCGACATTAAATCTGAAGAATCTTAAAAATATATTTTTAGATTCATTTAAATATAAAAGTAGAAATGAAAACGCGAACAAACAAACAAACAAACAAACTAATCGATAACTAACAAATACCCTCAAAATTATTCTTAAGGAATGAAAGTAAAATTGCATTAAAAAGTGAAATTATTTTTCTTGAAATATTGTATGCATAAACAAAAAGTAATAATAATAATAATAATAATAATAAATTTACAATTATTCTAATAATTTTCAGACGCCTGTAAAATAGGAAAATACCAGACTTCATTCTTTTCCAAAAAATAAGACAAAGTTTATTATTATTATTATTATTATTAAATTATTCTTTATTATGCCTTTAATTAATTTTAACTATTTTGTTCCATTTTATTTTGGTATCTTATATAAAATATCCTTTCTTTTTTTTTTTTTTTAATCAGAAAAAGAAAAGAAAAAGAAAGGAAAAGAAAATTTTTAACTTATTGACGAGTCTAAAATATATATTATCAGCATAAAGATTTTTATTTAATACCTACTATCCTATTGAACACGTTGACTGCCAACTACGAGATAACTCCTAGTTTATTTGTATAGACAACTACCAGTTACCTCGTAGCTTGTTTACTTGCCATATTTGTGTATTTACAAGGACATTCACAGTACATTCGTGTGAATATGAATAGATGACATCAGAGAAGAGAACAAAAACAAAAGTTACCTTATTACAAAAACAGAAAATTTATTAACTAATGAACAGAGAATAGAAACATACAAAGTTTATTCAAAATCAACAGTCAAAAGAATATTTGTTACATAAGCAAATTTTCTGTTCCTCAAAAGAAAGTCGCCACGAACATGTTAAGGAACAACTAAATTGTTTAAATATATAAATTTGAGTGAGAAAATTAAATAAGTTGCTCATTGTAAATAGCTATATGGATTTTAATATCACAATCTTATTTCCATCAATTCTTCTGTAGGTTATTTTTTATTCACCCCTTACCCGCAGAGGAAAATTGACAAGATTCGCTTCAAAGTGCCACTAATCTCTTTCAACTTTGAAATGAGTAAATCTTTTAAAAACACTGCCAAGATCACTTTAAAGTTTATTTTATTTCACTGTTAAACCGTTTTAGTAATTTCACCGGTACAGTACAAAGGATCACCGGTCAGTAATTTCACCGATACCAGTACAGTACAAAGGATCGTACTTCGGAAAAACGTATATATACGCCCGGGGCAGTTCAGAGGTTAATCTAACAATTAATTGCTTTTTAGATTTCCTAATTTTCATTCTGATAGGAAATAATAATAATTTTTAAGGGGGGGGGATTTTTAATACCAACCACTTTTTCGAATTTCATGTGATCACCAAAAAATAAATAAATAAAATTACATAACATACATAAAAAAAATAAAAATGAATTTTTGGGGAAACTTTTTAACACCATTTAATTTTTGTGAAAGGTCTGTTTCATGTTTGGTAGTTTTTGTAAAAGGGCAGTTTACACATCGTCAATTTTTGTGAAAAATACGTGTTCGAAACCGAATTTTTCCAAGACAGACGCTTGAAAATGTTATAGGCAATTAATGAAGATTGGGACAGTTTGTTGCTGCTTAAGAAATAAAACTTTTGCGTCAGTTTGCCAAAATGCAAAATTATTTCGCTACTGATATAAAGTAGACTACATTTGATAGCAGAAAATAGCCGAATAGTTAATTATTTCACTACTCTGGATAAAAAATCGCACCTTTTTTCAAAACTGATTCACGAATTACGTGATTATTTCATCCTAAAATCAACAAAATTCCTACTTTTTTTTTTGTATCTAAACAAGAAATATGTCATACTTTTAAGGCTGATTTTTCAAATGCATCATTATTCCACCGTTATTCGGTTAATTTACATTTTTAATTACTGAAAATGCTCAATATACTTTTCATGCGGTGAAATAAAGCAATTCATAAATATTACGCAGAAAAAAAAAAAAAAAAAAAAAAAAAATAGGAGCGATGTTCTCTCTCCGTCTCTCTCTCACTCACTCTCTCAAACTCTCCCTCTCTCAGTCCATTTCATTCAATTTGGGGCGAATGCATATTTTTAAGTTCAGAAAAAAAAAAAAAAAAAAACGGATTTGCAAAAATTACATACATTTATATAAAATACTACTTCTTTTATCGAATTATAGGGTTAACCTATTTTAAAATAAAGTTATTAAAAAACAGCAAAATTTAAATATCCACTTATTTTAAAACCCGAATAAACTACTACGTCAGAAACGCTAAAGAAAAATATTGGAAATGCATACAGCTGTTTCGGTAGCCTAAAGTGTACCGTGATCAGTGCAAAAAGGATTCTGAATCAGGAGAAGTGCTCGTATATATAGGAGCACTTCTCCTGATTCAGAATCCTTTGTGCACTGATGACGGTACGCTTTAGGCTACCGAAACAGCTGTATGCATTTCCAATATTTTTCGTTGGCGTTTCTGACGTAGTAGTTTATTCGGGTTTTAATATTCCAAGTCTCCTGTTATTATTTATCCACTTATTTTATTTGAAAACTTCTTTGCTAATGTTGTTGTTATCGTGTATGACAAAGTGCAGAAGTGATAAAAATAGAAATAAAATAAAATAAAATAGTATCAAAAAAGGGAGATAAAAATTAAATATTGCCAAAAGCTGGGATCACAGCCTTGGCAATGTCAATGGCTCTTTCTGAGTATAAAAAGCTCGTGTTGCAGTCATTGTCTATCTTGAAGAGGGCACAAGCAATTCTTTGATTTTATTAGTTGATTGTTGCCATAATAAGGCTTATTACAAAAATATCTTCAATTACAATTAAATTTATAACAAAATACAATACAATCACACAAATTAATACTAATTTAAATTCGAATATAACTTCAACAGACAAATAAAGTATCATTTACAAATCGAATTAGAAAACAATTCTAAACTCGATTCATGACATGATTAATAATCGTATTCCTCAAGTTTCGGCAAAGATATGGATTCAAAAATTCTGACATAACATTATTCCATAATTATCCACCCTGAAACAATACAACTGTTCACCATCTACACATTACAACTGTTTATTTTCCTCATAACACAGCCAGCGCTGTATCTCGATGGATCGCCTTCCACCCCGAAGTCCCTCCGTGCCCTTTCCGTAAGCGTCAGCGGAAGGAAGAACGGAGAAGCGGAAACCGAGAGGGCTACAGCGGAACGAATCCGAGAGAATCGACGGCCGAGAATGATTCGCGGCGCCGGATTGAAAACAACCGGAGATGCAAAAGGATCGACACATTTTGGCGGGGATGTATACAAATTGTAATCTCTTGCTGAAAGATTGTAAACTTTGAAAATACAAAAAATAAAGTGAAAGATTGTAAACTTAGTAGAGTATCTGACAGCATATAACAAAAAGTGAGTTTTTTTATTTTTCATGATTATACAAAGGCCCATCAGCGGTCGAGCGGTTCTGCGTTCAAAGCTGGTAGATAGATGGTAGTGCCAGGTTCAATTCCAGGTCGCGCTCATCGACCTAATACGGGGCTAGAACCACTTAGAAAGACACCCACTGAGGGCATTCTATCTATAGTCTTAGGACCCTAGCGTAGTCAATCGGCCTTAAAACCCTAAAACCAACCATGATTATACATATAATACCAATATCCAGGCTAAATGACTGACTTAATATAATGCTTACCATCTCACAGCATAAGAGAAAAAAGTGAGGTCTTTTATGATTATGTAACACACGAAAACTGACTAAATTAAAAGAAAATAAATAATTTGGTGTGTCCCCTCACACGACTTTCTCTTACCTTAAAATTTAATACTATAAATACAGGTTGGAGATTAAGGGGTGAGATAACGAGTTCTGTTATATATACCCATGCTAGAACAATTCAAATTAGGCTTCGGAAGTTTTTTATATGATATTAGTTCTGTGTGAGGGGGGCTTCCTCCCGTTTCATTACTGGACCTACATTTATATAGAATTTAAAACTGTTATTAAAATTAAAAGTTCACTTAAAATTATTCAGACACCTTTCACATGCAAAATTCCTTGAAACTTCTCAATCATGATTAAACTTTTCCAGCAACAAACTTATATTAACTTCAAAATACAACATTTGGATCTCCTAAAATTATTACGTTAAAAAACTTGACTCGATAATCAGGAAGCCTCAAAACGTGCAAATATACAAAAAACAAGCGATGAATATTTAGCTAAAAAACATACATTATTTACCATATCTCTATAAGGAATTCATTTTAATTCCTGAACAGCTTTCCTGGAAATTGTAAAATATTATAGTAAAACAAATCCACTAACAACAAAAAAGAATGTTATCGCTTAAATATTTGCAGCCCTGTATATCTTTTGAAGATTATATACGGACCATATGGTGCACCTAAATATAATCCTATAGTAATAATACACGGCCTAGCCTGAAATACACTTCCATCAATTTGCAACGATTGTCGCACTTTTATCTAGTTTTTGTGTAGCCCTGTAAATGAACAGTGAATAATTTCCCTACCACATTCTGCATGAGACATATTTTTACGCATATAAAAAACATATATTCGTTTCTTTGGTTTAGTGCAGTCTATAGCTGTTAAACTATACTTACCTGCAATTTCCCCCATAGACGTAATGTATTTGAATTCTCTTGCGTGTCCCTGTACACGAATCATTTGCTTGATCTCAACGAAAAGTTTAGTGTAACATCCCTATGTTATACACATTTAGAATACCAAGTTTGAACTTTCTGTTATAATTTGTTTTTGAGATATGCTGATAACAGACAGACACACAGACTCACACACAGACCAACCGCTAAAAACATGATTTTTGGATTCAGGGGATCTCAAAACGTGTAAATATAACAACAACTCACTTTCGAAAATTTGACCCAAAAAACAATACTTTCTCTACCTTATGGGTAAGAGAAAGTCAAAAGTTATTATTATTTTTTTTTTTTTAAGGGGGAAAAATGCAGATGACAGTGGAAATTTATTTTTACCGTTTAACCCTTTCAGTCGCAGTGTTCTCGCTGGTGGAACACCTAATTGTAATTCTCAAGTGCAAAAACTCATCCCGGAAATTTTTTAGCAGAAATTTACATTTATAACAAAGCAGAAAAGGCCCCTTTTTTTTAACCTGAAACTTTAAAAATTCTTTTATTTTAATTTTTTTCGTAAATTCCGGTGGCAGTGTAATTTAAATGATCCGAATTACCCTGCGACGTAAAGGGTTAATAAACGACTTTAAAAAATTTACTTCAATTGAAACGACTGCAGCAATAATCAAGGAAAAACTGGTGTTGTTAATGAGAAATCTTTGCTGTTTGACATGTGTGGAGTTAATGAATTTATTATTATTTTTTTTTTTATTTACTAGAGGGATTGATCATGCATGAAAATATGAATTTTTGACAACTTGGGCACCTCCCCTCATCCGTTCCTCACCCATTCATGTAGCATTTTGCAATTATACATTCTACACCAGTTAACCAGCTGAATTTCGATGAACTTTATGAAGAGAAGCAATATTTTTACAACAGTTTAATTTATAAAATGCACTGCCTTCCCCTCTATTATAGCGTTGCAAATAATAGTCAAGATAAGTTATTTAAACTTTTGCAGAAAGTTTAAGATGATGTTGCCAGTAAACTAAGTGAATAATAAATATAATTATATATATATATATATATATATATATATATATATATATATATATATATATATATATATATATAATTTGAATAATTTAATACCTTTGTAACACTCAGCAAACAAAAGATAGATGAAAATACCAACATATAATTAAATTTTAAATGAGATTTATTTCGAATAAAATTATTGTCACGGTGATAATTTAATTTGAGTACCAATGATTAGTAAAAACAAGTTAAAGTACTTACGCAGAAAAGAAATGACAAAAACATAGCACATAAGCCTAACGATGCGATAATAGTTTGCAAAAACCAATAAATTAATAGAAACAGTCAACATTTTATAGAAAAGAGAAAAGGATAAAATTACCAAAAAGTTCCGACAAAAGGGGAAAAAAAAAAAAAAAAAAAGAGAGAGAGAGAATTCATGAATTGAAAATTGGAATTTTAAATGCTGAAAAATAGAAATGTTCACTCATCAGGAAACTTGCATTTCTGTCAGCAGAGTGCAAGATTTCGGAAAACTGTATAGCTAAATCAAGCCAATATACAGCTCAAGTCTCTATTTTGCAACAAAACAAAATAATATGTATATTAATAATATTATTACTATTATTACTATTATTCATCTGGTTGTCCTGTCAGGGTCAAACACTCCATCAATTTTAACCCATTTGCACCCAACCAAATTTACTCAAAAATTTCACACCAGTTCCTGATTAATGACAATACAATGTGCAAGCCTTTTTAGAAATCTGTCTCAATCTCACCAGTGGCAAGTTCCATGGGGCAAAAATAGGTTTGCCCTTGACAAATCTTGACTTGTAATTCATTTTTAATCACTGATGGTAAACTGATTTTACTCAAATTTTCTATCCAAGTCCATATTGCCTTGGGCTAGTCAATTGCCGTACATTCTACAATAAATGTATTTTGGAGATATTTGAAAAAAATATATTTCCAAAATACAACTTGTGGACCCGTTGAAACTATTAAGCCAAATGCGTGCCCTCGCAAATAATAATAATAATAATAATAATAATAATAAATAAATAAATAAATGCACTTATAGCGGGAAACCATCTAGACATGTTTGCACAATAAAAATAAAAGTAAGATAGACAAATTCTAAATAAAATAAAAATAAAAATAAAATAAAAGCGTAAAACGAATACTTACAGAGTCATTGCTAGGCCCATAATTAGAGAAAATGAAAAATAATCGAATTTAGCAGTCTCCCACCTTCATCTCATATTAAATCAAATCACTGATGCTTTGCCAAGCGATCGCTATAGCAACTGAGATAAAGAAAAATAAGAAACTATCAATTAGCTACGGAAAACTGTTGAGGTAAACCTCACAAACTTTATTATATGATTTTTTTTTTCTACACATATATATGCGGATATAAATTTTCCATGTTTGTAAATATAATCTTCATGCCTTTCCAATAGAATCGATAGTAATGAGGATTTGATTGAAAAGACTCAATTCGACGCAAAAGAACGTCTTCACACTCTTTTACAGGCTCTAATGTCTTTTAAAGCTTTAAAATAATCGATTTTTCAATTTCTACAGAATAAGAAAACAGTCAACGAAAAAAAAAAAAAAAAAAAAAAAAAAAAACTACACTATTTTTGGATAACATTTTAGTCTGCTTATTTGTCAATCCTGTAGAGTGTAAATTCGCCACATCATTCCCGCAACCTCTTTTATTCGTAATAGAAAAATGCTAGTTTTTTGAAGCGGGGGAAAAATCACTTTTTTCCCATTTTTAATAGTACAGACGGGTTAGTTCTTCAAAGAATAAAATATTAGTTTTATTTTTTCCCCCACACTAAATGGTATTAGTCTCTCCTAGCAAAAGAGTTAATGAGGGTTGCTAAAATATTACGATTGCATATTGTGCATATTGATAATATATACAGTCGAACCTCGTTAACGTGAATCTCAAGGGGGATAAAAAATTTTGTTCATGTTATCAGTAGTTCAAGCTATCAGCAACTAATCTTCATATAACTAAATTGATTTTCGTTTTGACAGGGATTGTGAAAACAGTTCATGTTAAAAGTAATTCACGTTAACAGTGTTCACGTTAACGAGGTTCGACTGTATAACCATTCTAAAAATAATTTTTCAAAATATAATAGTAGTCTTGTTTAATTATTATTTACTATTTTTATAAATTAGATGCATATTGTGCATATTGATAATGTATACAGTCGAACCTCGCTAACGTGAATCTCAAGGGGGATATAAATGTTGTTCATGTTATCAGTAGTTCAAACTATCAGCAACTAATCTTCATATAACTAAACTGATTTTCGTTTTGACAGGGACTGTGTAAACAGTTCATGTTAAAAGTAATTCACGTTAACAGTGTTCGCGTTAACGTGGTTCGACTGTATAACCATTCTAAAAATAATTTATCAAAATATAATAGTAGTCTTGTTTAATTATTATTTACTATTTTTATAAATTAGATATTTTAAATTTTGTTTTTGTTAGAATATCGATTAGTCGATTTATTTTCGCACAATTCAAATTTCACTTCATGTTTCAAACTATTTAAAAATCAGCAATCACTCTCACTCTTGGTTTACTGATTATAACTGCATATTTATTCACCTTTTTCGTTTTAATATTGTGATGTCTCTTACAGTTGATTTTACTGAGTGAGATATCGGTCAATTTAATAGCTATATTTTTTTATTTTTTTATTCATTGCTATTATCAGAAACATTTTTATTATTTTTTTCCTCTTGCAATATTTTTCCCTTTGGGAACAATGTTGTAAAAGGGAAAGTATTTTAAATTAATTCTCCTATTTCTTTAATTATTTTGGATTAATCTTCATTTGTTATGTTATTTCTGTTTGATTTTGCAGTTGTTACAGACGGTGCAGTGACAGATGCGCACGAGACGCTTGCGTACAAGCTAAAAATGGTGAATCAGCCTTACACATACTTTTAAGATCTTATATCTTGTTATCTATCACAAACACGAGAGAGGATTTAAAAAAAAAAAAAAAAGTTAAAAGGATAATGAAAATTTATTAACAATAGACAGAAAATGTCAAGAGAAATTAAGAAAGACGCATTTTTGACAATCATTTTTCCACATAATCACGAAATTCTTTTAAACATATAACTGAATGTATGATTGATTTGTTTAACTCAGCTCGGCAAACCTTACCGATCGTTTTTTCATATTAAGATAATCTTGTGTCAGACGAGTGTTTCTTTAATTTCGGAAAAGGGAAATAGTGACTGGGTACGGAATCTGGATGATATGGGGGTGACACTAGACCTTTCATTAGAACTTTTTCTGCCTTTCTTGAGTTGGACTACTGGCGTTATCATGCAGGAGGATAACATCATCACTCAACATGCGGATACATTCTTTCACATAATAAAATACAATCGCTCTGATGTGTCTGCGAACATACACTACTCGCACAACTGCTGTAAGAGAACTAGCAACAATCCTATTTGTACACATTTTTGTAATTCGTTATGCAGATGAGTTCCTGCAGTAACTTGTACATATGTGGAAATGTATTTATATACATTGCAAATGGTATATCTATGAGTTATAGTCATTGATCTGGAAGACACCATTAAATTCTGATTCAGATTCGAAAGAAAATATGATCTATATAAAGAATTTTATTTATTTTTCATTTTTTATTTTTTATCAAAAGACAAAACACATTAGCTTAATAATAATAATAATACTATATATATATATATATATGTATATACTGCTTCGCATTTCATATAATAACATAAAGCGGATCTCAAAAAAAATTCCGTTTTAAATAAGTTTAACCTTAACAGGTAGCAGGTACACTGCATCTTAACATTACTCTGTATTTAATAACGGTAACAAAATATTAATTACTTAAACTTATGACTTACAGATAATTAAAACTGTAGTCGACAGTTATTTTACGACTTTAAAATTGTTCCTTTAATAAAAAGGTGAAAGAGGGGGGGGGATAGAAGTACAGAACTCATATTGCTATCCAAATATACTTTTCCACACTAAAGTTTAAATCTTTTCAGCCGTCATACAATACAAATAAATATTCCACTCTTTTTTCCCCCTGACACCAATTCAAGACAGCTAACACAGCATCGGTGTTGACTCAACTTAAATCTGAGGCACGCACGCACACCTGAGAGAATAAAGCTTTAATCGGTAGTTTCAGTTATGTCATCGATTGAGCACGGATTCATCGATTCCACAGTCCGCTGCCATTAATATACTGGCAGCAGCAGCGGCTGAAGATAAATATTGTGGATGGAAAAGAAGACGCAACTATTTGCTCTCGGGTTTTTAATCGGACAGCTAAAGTAAACGAGCGGATGCTGGGGGATAATCTACATAACGAAAGTCTGCATGCAGAGAAAAATAAAATAAATCTTACAGAACATGTTTTCCCTTGATTAAATGAGAGTAAATAAATGTATATGTATCTACTTTTTATTTAAAAGAAATGGAACTAATTCCTGAATCGAGAAAAGTGCTAAAATTAAAAAAAAAAAAAAAAAAAAAAAGGGGGGGGGGCTTAAAGAATTTTCCATTTGTTCAGTTATTGCGTATTTTCATCCTTAAATAAATAATAGTTTTAAAAAATCACATTCTTATTAATAGGAAAATATTACAGATATAATTATTTAATAATTTTAATGCCAGTGCTACACGGTACCAGCTACACACTTTATTATTTACTAGCAGGCTTTCTCCACTTCGGTGGTCACTATATTTAAATTAATCATTTTACAAATGGACATTATATATACACACACGCATACATGTATATATATTGTTGAAATCTGTGAATTAGTTTACGAAAAACAAACGAATTTGCAGACGAACTTTGGTTCGTGTCATTACTGTCTTCGACAGCGCCTTACAAAGGGCGCACGCGGAGTGTCCACTATTTTTCTCTCGAGAAACAAATTAATTAATAAGTCTCCCAAAACATAAAACGTTTTCAGCAAATTTTACTTTAGTAAACATCTCTTTAAAAAAAAAAAAAAAAAAAAAAAAAAAAAACTTACCTTTAAATTGATATATCAAAGATCCAAATCGGAAACATACTAAAAATCCCTATACCATACCCTCAATATTTCTGGTGCACTTCCAGCACTCTTTTTTCGTATTCTGAGAGTTGCACCAATTATTATTATATCCTATAATGTAAAAAGTGTATCTTGTGATGATTATATGTATTTACTTGTTTCAGAAAGAAATGAATTTACTCGGTTATTTTTCTAGTCACTTCTCAGAGATACTAAATACTAATTGTTGTGTTTTAAAGGAACACCTAAATAAGATTTTTGTGCATATCTGCATTTTTTGTGCTTTAATTTCTTATTTTAAAATTGAAAATGTTAAATTCTTAAAACTTAGCGCCCACCTTGTTCGTTATGTAATGCATTTTTTTTTTCTTCTTCTTCTCCCCCCCCCCCCCCCCCCCCCCTCTTCAAGGCATGTCTCTATCACGTAGAAAGATTTAAAAATTAATTCAGCATTTTTAAAATGCTAGTGTTTAGGAGATAATCAGAAATATTTGTAAAAAAGGAAAAAAACAAAAATCAGGAGTAAAAGTAAATGATACCTTCTAATTTTATTTTTATTATTATTTGATTTTAAAGCCTTTATTTACGTCTAATAAAACTTTTTTTTTTTACATTAAAAAAAAAAAAAACTAAACTAAACTAAACTAATAAAAATTTTTTGGAAATCAAGCTTTGAGATGCATCATGATGGGCCAAAACGGATCCCCGTGCAAAGCTTTGTAGCCCTGCGACCAGCCATTTGTTTAAAAAGTGACAGCCACATACTGATATCTCCTTTTATTATATGTAGAGATTTGTTTTATTTTAATTTTTCTAAATCGAACATTAAATGAAAGTAAATATATAAATTCCACCACAGCAATGTTAATTACTTGAAATTAACAACAATAAATATAAAACAAATTTAAGAACTACGCAAGATTTTTATTATCACAGAAAACATTATTCGCAAATGAATAAACAATATTTTTTATTTCTCGTTACTTTTCAAAAATTTTCTTTTCTAATGAAATTTAAATTTTTTCTCAATATGTATTTAAAATTTGTGTAACACTAAAATATATTCACCTAAATCAATACGTATTGGACACTTGAACATTACACATGCACAGCAATGGAAATAACATCATTTTAATTTAACCTAGTGTTTTGTATTTCCCCTATTAAAAATCATCAGGGCCATAAGAATTATCACTATTAAAAATCATAAAGTGAACCATAGATATATAATTTTATATTATATTTCAAATTTTGCATTATTGTAAAACTCGCGTGAATATGGGTTAGGGCTAGAAAAACTCCTACGAAGGGCATCATCTCAAGAAAAAATTGCTTTAAAAAATCTAGTTGAAATGCATATTAAAATAAGCGAAATTATTTTTGAAATCTCTATGATCTTTGACTTAGCAGGAAATTGTGTTATTCCGCTATTTCAAAATGCAAATGATTCACTCTGGAAACAATACTACAGTAGAAACAAATATAATAAAATTGTGAATCAATAAAACAAATATTTTCCGCACACCGCACAGCCTTTGTGAGTAAATGACATGATTTCTCTATCGTTTATCTGATTGCATCACAGTGTCTTTGTTCTTCTTCCAAATCTTCTTACTCTGAAAACGGTCGTCATTCGGCAGGTGTGTCACGTGACTGATGTCAAACGGGGCCGCGGCAAAGCCTGGCAACCTTGGCCGCCAATTGACTTCCGCCTGGCACAACCGGTCGCGACCGCCAGTGGCACAGAGACCTTAGAAGTTGAAGGTTCAAGTGCAGCACAGCCTCTATGCACGTGTCTGGAGTCTGGACGCCCACGCATTAGAAAGTGAGGGTTGGCTGTTTCGCCCCAATGCTGTGTGGTTGTGACAGGGGGTACCAAGCACCATGATCTGACACATGCCAAATGTTATTTCCGTTTTATAAATCCCACGAAGAGATTTGTCAAAAAATATATTTCCACGCCCTGTTTGTTAAACTAACCCAATTCTTTAAATCAAATAGAGCTTTATGTAAAAATAATAATCAAGAACAGAAAAAAATATCGTTGGGTTAAACCAAGATTATAAAACATGGCCCTAATTTATTTTTATCATCTCCCCCCCCCCCCCCCTCCTCCCAGACGCAATTACATAATATATTCAGAAAATTTAATATAATACTAATACATAACTCTACAAATGCTTTGACATTCTGTGTCACTCTTTTCGCCAATGAATTCTCTTATTATTATTATTATGCCCCATTTAAACACTTTTTCGCTGTCACCTTTCCTAACGCCCCCTTTCCCCTACAATTTTTCATTTAGTATTATTTTTTCGATTAACTCTTATAAATATCGTTTTAAGGTAATATATATATATATATACATTATATATGAATAAGGTAAATGCCCCAGTAGTGGGCCACTTAAAGGCATTTTCTCAATTACTATAAAACTTTCAAGAAGTTTTGCTAAACTATATTTTTTTATGATTGTTCAAACTCTTATCTATAATAATAATCTTCTAAAATATGAAAAATATTATAATATCAATTTAAAAAAAATTAAAAACTTGGATCACTCTATGCCCCAGAAGTGGGCATAGCAAAATTTTAATGTACCAGAAGTGGGCATACCAAAAGTGAGCCACCCATACTTTCCAAATATGCTTAAAAGAAAGAATAGAAACATTATACACAGTAATAATAAGACTATATTAACATTTTTGCACTGTACAAATGCAATAAAAATGGCTTAATGTTGATGAAATCTTTTATTTATGTATTCTTGTCACATGAAATTTACATTTTTTCTTTAATAGGCAATTTTTTATTATATGTGAATGTTAACTGTCTGTCTTTCATCTTAAGTTCTGGTTGGGGTATTACAGATAATAAATCTTGATATGTTATTGTGAATAAATAATTTTTGACAATTACAAAGTCCTTTTTTGTCTTTGTGGATTTTAACCCCTGAACTTGTATTGCTTTATGTTTTATATCTTGAATTATGCATAAATATCTATATTTTTGTGTATTTCTTATACCTCCCATCAGGGACACAAGAACAAATTGATCTTGTTTTTCTTTTCCATTTTTCTTTTTTTTCTTTCAATTTTTCTCTTTTCTTTTTCAGCAGCTTTTGCATTTTTAGCAACGTCTTTCTTTTTATAATACATGATCATTTCTGGTGAAGTAACTACAGTAGGATTTTTTTTTCTTGCTTTCTCTTTTTTCTTTGATCATTCTTCTTTTGTGGCCAGAAAAAAGCCCTTTTAAATGGTGATAGAATATTTTTCGATGGCCCAGCAATTGGAGAGTAATTATTATTGTTTGCCTCCTTACAGAGTCCAAATGATTTGTGAAGATCTGCCTTTTCTAAAAAGTTTTGATGGTATCACTTATTCAGGGTTGCTACACAAATCAGGAGAAAAAATTTCCTGAGTTTTCCCTGTCTCTTCTGGAAGTAAAATAGATGACTTGTAATCATGCAGCATTAGAATCTAACTTGTTTACAAGTCAATTGAACATATTTAGGGTTTATTAATTTTATTAACTTACTATAGTTGGAGGAAAAAACCATAATCAATTCATTATAAAGCACTAAAATAAAAAAAAATATTTGATTATTAAAAAAAAAAAAAAAAAAAAAAAAAAAAATTTCAAATGTTTTTCCACAAAATTACAAAATTCACTGAATTTTCCTTGTTTTTGCAATAAATTTCCAAATTCCCTGAGTTTTCCCTGTTTTTAGTAGATTTTCAATTCCCTGAGTTTTTCCTGTTCCGTAGCAACCCTGTTATTGTTACCTGATCGTATATAAGAACTGACACCTAGGGAATCTATATAATCTATTAAAACTTTAACAGGCTCTTTAACACCTAAATCATTTTCTTCCTCAATATACTTTTATTATTAAGTTAATTTAAAGGCTGAAAAAATTAAAACTGAATTAGTTTTTCATCATTTAAAAATGCATATTTTAAATTATTAATATTTGCAGTAGAAACTCAATCCATCGTTTTTTCTTGGGATGCATGAAATTTTTTTTAAATAATGTAAAATATTATTCAACATAAAACAAATATACTTAATAGTAATATTATTAACATTATATGTTATTGTTATATTAATGCCTTTTCAAAACGATGCAAAGATATTTAAAACAAAAGTAAACCAAAACTAGAAGTATTTATATTTTGTTGTGGAATTGCTAGGATGTTCTATTTACAGAGTAAATATATTATCAATATTATATAATTAAATATGCATAATATCTTTATCATGTATCAAAAAATTACAAAACTATTATTTTAATGCAAGGAATGGCTAAAATTACCTAGATAATTCACATACATTTCAAATCAAAACAAAAGTTTAAATATATATGTATTATAAAATAAATACACCAAAGCTTACAGAATTGCTTCATCTGTATTTTACATATTGTCCTCAAAATAAACAATCAGTTGTTTTATAATACTAACTTCAAAGGTAACTACAATTTGAGAATAATTTTCATTGTACACATATTTTAGATTATATAACTTGTGAATATGCGTTACTTAAGAACAAAATATGAATATGGTGAATTACCACATCACAATATTATTTCAATATTTTGTTTACTTTGTATTTGCTATTTAGTGTATTTAATTCTTTCATTTTATTTATAATTCTTTCATTTTATTCTGACTATAATAGTCAGAATTGGCTGGTATTCATCCTGATATGTATCATGATACTTATAAGCTAATATATGTATCAAAATGAAATAATTATTGAAAGATTAAATCTTAGGGAATCTTATTTAATCATAAAAATACATCTCATTCACAACATATAAATGAAATGAAAGAATTAAATACACTAAATAGCAAATACAAAGTAAACAAAATATTGAAATAATATTGTGATGTGGTAATTCACATATTTATTGAAGTAATTTTTCAGAATGCTCCATTAATGTACCATTAGTGGGCCATTAGTGTACCAGTAGTGGGTCGCGTGGCCCACTACTGGTTCTGATAGAAATAAAAGAAATTTAATTATACAAAATAAGATTACAAGATGTAATCTTTTTATTAAACATCATAAAACAGTCTATATGAGAAAAAGCATGTGCTCCAGTACTGGGCCTGCTAGGCCCACTACTGGAACATTTAGTAAAACATTGATCCAGAAGTGGGCCACCCTCCATTACCTATAAATTATTGATATTATTTAATTTAATGATAGTTTATTATATATTCAGTATTTAATGAAATAATATCAATAAAAATTCATTTTTAAAACAAGCAGAATGTATGCTAAAAAGGAGTTGAATGAAGACTTATCTCTTAAGGAAACCATTAAGAATAGGCTTAAAATGCTGCTCTCTGAGACTAACTTCAGCAAAAATTTTTTTAACTCCTAAGTAAACAGGAAATGAAGGTTGTGCCTCTGGTATCTAGTCAATAAGGGTTTCAGCTTATCAGAGGCAGATCTCTTATCTCATTTGAATGTTGGAATTTCTTATTTTTAATTTAAACATTCAAGTGGCTCACTACTGGTACATGGCCCACTACTGGTACACTTACCTTATGGTTTTTATAATCAAGAATAGAATATTAGATTTTTCACGTTTTTCTGGGGGGAGGGGGGGATGTGATAGAAATAAAATATTGAACAATCCTATGCAATTTTTGCGTTGCAGACATATATAATAAGCGTAAGTATTTTTGACCAATCAATGATACAGCTCTCCTTTGAAATCTGAGTAGTTTTTATTATTATTATTTTTTTTTTTTTTTTAATCTATAACGAACACTGCATTAAAAGAAGAAGATAGCAGCTTTTACTTGTAACATTTACAACATATGCTTTATCTGTAAAGTTGAATAAATAAATAATATGCCTAATTCATAAGCATTTTGTTTTAAAGCATGTGAAGTGGATCCATTATCTACATTATTATATTTTTAAAGTTGAATAAACAAATAATATGCCTAATTCATAAGCATTTTGTTTTAATGCATATGATTCCATAATCTACATTGTAATTAATTTTTAATTTTAAGTATTATTACATCAGTTTCACAACAACACTCGCATCATATTTAACTTTTTTTTTTTTTTTTTTTTTTTTTTTTTTTAAGGTTAAAAACACATGTAAATTGATAAATTAAGATTCAAAAACACCACTTTTACACACGTAAAATTTAAAATGTCTTTAAGGCAAAATTTAAAATACAGAAAAGCATCGTTTATCTTTCAAGGGACTGACGTAAAAAGTCGTATAATCGAAATTTTAATAATAACACTTTGATCACAACAAATTTAATTATACTTGAGCAAAATTTGTATGAAAATACTAATTAATTAAGCTTCTTAAGTTAGTAAATGCATATTAAACTTCTTTTAAGACAATAATTAATAATAATAAAACAAAATTTAGAATTTAAAAACCAAATTCCATGTTTGAATGAAATTAAACTATTTTATTAAATAATTATTGCACGAGTATTTTTTTTTTTTTTTTTTAAGACATGAGTAAAATACTTATGAAGTATCAACCTGTGTGTCACATAATTTGGCGATTCCCAATTTGACGATCCACATGGTTAAATATATTATATATATACATAAAGTTTGTCCGGATTATTAGTTCGCTATACAAAGCAAAAGTCACGAAATACGGCATACATATTAACCAGGACAAAATTTAGCTAACGCCGTATTTTTCATTTCAGTCGGATAATAGGATCATAAAATATTAAATATTAACCCCGTTTGACGTCAAAATAAACAAATAAAATGCACGTTAAATTATTTTTATTTTTATTATTATTTTTCATTTTTTTTCGGAAATAAAATATATTTTTAATTTCCTGTGAATAATAATAAAAATTAGAAGGAAAAAAAAATAGTTACGTTACGAAAATTGATAAACTTTTTAATCAGGAATTTGCACGTAATTCATAGAGATATTTGGCATTAGCTTATTTTTTTTTTATTTTTTTATTTTTTATTTTTTTTTTTTTTCAGTAAAGTACTTTTCTTTTCTACAGTAAAACAAAATTTTTCGTTTTTCATGGTACTGTACGTGTAACTTATAAAGTTCTTATTATGTTCTCAACTTAATTTTAAATAGTTATAATTTGGATTTTATTAAGATTTTTAATTTTGTAAATATCATAAAACTGTAATTTGTTTTCTTTTGTATGCAACAGCTTTAGTATCAGACACATTTGGCAAATTTTTGAAATTTGGTACCTATTTAGCTCATACGTTTCTCGCCAAGGTCTTTAGTTATGCAATTCCGATAGCCACTTCAGTTCATCGAAAATGATCAAAAATATTTAAAGTCGCCAAGAAGAGTCCCATACTAAAGGTGTTCCTTCTGTATTTATTTATTTGTAATATTTTCTAACAAAGACTTAGGGAAATGTTTCATGTCCATCTTTTTGCATTTAATACCTTTGTTCAGGTCATTGATTTTAAAATACTATAAACACAACCTCAACTTAGAGTCAACGCCGGGTAAAATTTCTAGTGATTCAAAAAGCTGTATGAGCTAGTAACTTAAACAAAACTGTATGGTCAGAAATGTTCAATAAGTATTTTATTTTAAATAATTCACAAATGTGAAATTAGTAAAGGAGGAAAAAACGAGTAAAAGACAGAAGATAGAGTAATTTCATTTCTATCAGAAAGTAGTCAGTATGTTTATTCAAATTTATAATAAATGCTCCAGTAAAGTGTAAGGATCATTTTAAAATTTTAAATTCATGAATTCTTTTGCCATTATCGATCTAATAGCGCTCTAATAATATCGATCTAATCCATTATCGCTTTTTATTTCTTGGAAAACTGTTGTCTAGAAATGTAGACCATTCAAGTTAAAATTCTTGTATGCTAATTCATATTAAAGTCCATTCCATATTCAACATATTATAAAAATCTCCCCGCTACTAAATGCTATCGCAAATCCTATGTTGTGAAAATTGATTTTTTCTCACTAGGTAAAAATATTGTTTTAATGTGAAATATTTATTCTCATTGGTCATTAAGTTTTATTTAATTGTCTGAAGAATAACCAGGACATAATTTAATGTATTTTATGAGCTTAAAAACCTGCAAAAAGCACATGATTAAAATTAAAAAAAAAAAATAAAAAAAAAAATTATCGCCTACCTAGATATTTTTTTATTTAGGAATTCAAACTGGTTTTCAAATTTAAATAGCATTTCCGCTTAAATTAGTTTTCATCTTTTCATATACACCATGTAAACAAAAAAATTATTATTATTATTATTATTATTATTTAAGCAAGAAAGAACATTACTGAAAACAAAATTTAAGTGTATACGTGTAAATAACATAATACAGCATGCAAAAACCGTTTCATTTGCAAAATAAACATCGCACCTCCCCAGAAGGTAAACAAAATAATCAAAAATAACCAAAATTAATTTTTTCTATCAATTTCAGTTTAATATTTTTTAAGATCAGATTTTTTTTTTTTTTTTCAAGCAAGCGAAACTTGCTCTTCATTCAAATGTTGCATAGAAGTAGAAAAGAAAAGATAATCCCTCTCGGCAAACAAGTGTGCTATCTGACCGTTACCATAGAAACGACTCCCCTACTTCTTCGGAAACTTGCCATCTATAAACATATCAAGGATTCGCCACAAGTGATGCAACAAAATTCAAAAATATTTTTTCTCACCTGTGAGTAGAAACATACATATTGAAAGTGGACCGATTTTTTTTTTTTTTTTTTAAACAGAAAAATATGTATTGAGATACGTAATGCAATATTTGAAAGAAATTGCTAAAATACATTATTAATGTAATTATTATTGTTATTATTTCAATAGTATATATAAAAGTGTATATATTTCATAGAGTATATATTTCATAAAACACAGAGATTTCAATTTTTAAAAATTAATTAAATACTTAAACATAATAAAAATATATTAAGGTTATATTTTTCCTTGAGTGTTTTAGTAAGAAAACATTGTCAGCAGTTATTAAAATTCATTTAACTTTACTAAAAAAGAAAGAAAGAAAGATGTCTAAAAAGTTAAAAATTAAATAAATTCTAAAATCATACGAAGATTTAATTTTTTTTAAGTATAAAATAAACGTTTTTGAATAATAATAATAATTAATTAAAATTGTCATTTTTATGATGAATTTTTATTTTTTGCTTTTCAGACAATTTAAATTTTTCCTAATGGATATATTTTCAATATTTTGTTTAATTCTAGCGATTTATATTTCATACAGATAGAGGCAGTTCATATTGCTGTTTGAAAATAAAACATAAAAGGTTAGGCACGTCTTTTTTTTTTTTTTTTTTTTTTTTTAATGGAAATTTCCATCTACGTAAATCCATTTATTTTGAACATATATATACTAAACAGTATCAATTTTACAACATGAAATCTCAATATTACATTAGAAAGAATCTTTTTTTTTTTTTTAAGTTAGAAAAAGTTTTATTTATTTATTTTTAGTTGTATCTTTTACAAATGTATTTTTAAAATTATGTTTAAATTTTTTATTTATATGCCTTTTCTGCAAAATTCAAATTTTGATTCATATATATGTACACATATATTTCTTCATTTGTTTCGTTTCAGAAAGAAAAAAATAAATCGACAAAACAATAATTAATATATATATATATATATATATATATATATATATATATATATATTTAATACTGAAGTTAATTCATCATTAAATTTCAAAAAATTTTTGCAGTGATATTATTTCATTAATGTATTACTATATTATATATATATATATATATATATATATATATATATATATTTAAGATATCATGATAAAATTTAATAGCTACATGATAATACCCACATCTCAAAAGTAAAACTCATTGTAACACAGTATAAAAGCTAGCACAGAAATTTATATATATCATATTGTATTACTACAATAAAATTATAAGACTGACGATAAATAACTATTACAGCTTAATTTAATATTGATTAAGGAGAAGGGGGGAAGATACTTCTTTTTTTTTTTTTTTTTTTTTTTTTTTAACTTTGTACTTGAAATATTGTTTAAAAAACTACTTGAATTTTTAATAACTAAGAACTCATTTGCTTAAAAGGAACTAAAATATAAAACATACTTTGATTAAAAAAAAACGAGGAGTAACAAGGGATATCTGAGAGTTCCATAAATCAAAATAGGGAAAAAAATAAAACAGTTGCAATTTAAAAGGTTTTAACACTATTTTCAAAAATAGATTTTAAAAAAAAATGTATAAGAAATTAATCTTTAAAAAAATTACATCTGTATTCCCTAACGCAAAATAAATATAAAATAAGAAAAAGGATGGGAGGGGGAAATCCCAATTTAAAATTGCCATTTCTAAGTTGAATTTTTATGCCTTGTTTTTCAAGCAATTTAAAATATTTTTAATGGATCCCTTTCCAATACTTTGCTTTACTCCAGCAATTCATACTTAATATAGATAGAGGAAGTTTATTTTGCTGTCTGAATAATTATCCTCGGGAGTAAAACACTTAAGAGCATGGACATTAAATGATTTTTTTAAAAATAGAAAATTTGAATCGATGTTACTTACTTCATTTATTTTGAATAACTAAACAACATTTTTCTTAGAACAGGAAATTTTAACAATATATTAGAAGAAATTTCCAAACATGTCTCTTCCTTAGTTATAGATATATATATCTGAGAAAGTGAAATTTTCTCATATAAGTGTATCAAAAATTCGAATTTTAACGAGACTCTTTCCCCTTGTTTATTTTTAGAAAGGAAAAAAAAATATATAGTCAATAAAACAATGATGAAAAAAAAAAAATACATATTATACTACTAGAAAAATAATTATGACTAATGTGATTAATAATGATTGCCAGTTAATTTAATATTGTTAAAGTAGCATAGGGTTTTGAAATATCATTCAAAAATATAAATTATACTTTTGAAATTTTAATAACTAAGTCATTTGTTATATATATTGTGTGTGTGCTCTGATTAAAAAAAAAAAAAAAAAAAGAAGGTTAACAAGTAATATTTGTGAGCTCAATAAAGCAAAAATAAATTAAGGGATTTGTTTAAAGTAAAATACTTAAAAAAAAAGGGGGGGGGGATTGGAAAAAAAAAAAAAAAGACTTTAAAAAATTGCAGCTATACCATCAGAAACAAAATATATATAATGTAAAGGGGAGGGGGGTATTTATAAAATGGATTTTTATATGTCTTCTTTTATCAAACAATTTAAAATATTCCTAATCTATCCCTTTACAATACTTCGTTTAATTCCAGGAATCCATACTTAATATAGATAGGAGAGTTTATTTTGCGGTTTGAATAATTATCCTTGGGAGTAAAACACTTAAGAGGATGGGCAAGGCATTAAATTTTTCAAGATAGGGAATTTTCCTAATGTTACTCCATTCATCCTGAATAATTAAACAGTGCTTCTTTTACAACGTGAAATCTCAATAATAAATTAGAAAAAATTTCCAAACATATCTTTTTTTCTTTATTAGAAAATAATGTTTGAGAAAGGTAAATAAAATTTCCTTGTACAAATGAAATATGACATACAATGTTTTAAAAATAATGTGTATAATTTTTATCTCGGCCCTTTTTATGATCAAGTTCAAAATTTTATTTTTATTTTTTTCCCTCATTTCCTTTCAGAAGGAAAAAAAAATATATATATTGTACTACTAGAACAAAAGTATAAGACTAAAGATTAATAACGATTAGCAGTTACTTTCATATTAGTTGAGGGAAAGAAAAAAAATTACATCGTTTAATCTGTGGTTGAAATATCGTTTAAAAATCTTAAGTCACACTTTTATTTATTTATTTGTTTGAAGCAAGCAAAACTCCAGAGTTCAATAAATCCATATAGGGAGAAAATAGACTAGTTGCATTTTAATAGGTTTTACTTTTTTTTAAAAATGTAAATTAAGAGAAAAACTTTACAAATTGATTTAAAAAGACAAAAAAAAAAAAAAAAAAAAAAAAATGGGGAAAAGAAGGAGGGGGGGGGGGGGGTGATAAAAATGTTTCATTTGTGTCTCCTGAAGCAAAATACATATTTTTTTTTTAATCCAATTTAAAATTGGCGAATTTTTTAAGACAAATTTTTTATTCATATTTTCAAACATTTTAAAATATTCTTAATAGATCCTTTTCCAATACTTTGTTTTACTCCAGCAATTCATACTTAATACAGACAGAGGCAGTTTTTTTTTGCCAGGGGTAATTGTAAGGTAAAAACCCTGAAAGTTAGAGCCTTAAATTAGAAAAAACCCAAAATATCAAATGATACTCAAACCATTTAGACCAGAAGCACTTTTTTTTTTTTTTTCACATTTCATTCTCATATTATCTGGATGACAAATGAACAACCGATGAAAACAAAAAATAATTTTATAAGAAATATGGAAATGCAGATGGGTTAGATTAAAAATCCTGAAATCAGGGGTAAACCCTGAACACTAACACCCCTGTTTTGCTGTCTGAATAATTATCCTTCGGAGTAAAACACTTAAGAGGGTGAGCATACACCATTAATTTTTTTCAAAATTGAGAATTTGCATTCATTAACGTTACTCGATTTATTTTCAATGAATAAACATAGCAATATTTTAGCAACATGAAGTTTGAACAATGAATAAGAAAAATATTTCTAACATATTTTGTTTTTAGTTACAAATATATTTGAAGAAGATATATAACACTTTTCCCCCATATAAATTTAACATGCAATATTTTACAAATAATGATTATAATTTTTATTTCTCTGTTTTTTTTGTTTTTTTTTTAATGCACAAATTCAAATCGTGAATTGTATGCGCCCCAGAACAACAATGAAAAAATTATATACTGTATTACCAAGAAAAATCTGGTGTGAAACAACCACACGACTTCCATTACCCGCTATTACATGTATTATATGCATTTTTGAGAGATAATGTGATCAGAAAACATAAAAGTGACCTAAAGAGAAAATCGTTAGAGCCGTTTTTGAGATACCAACTTTAACAAAAAATCAATTATTGACCGGAAAACAGTAATTACATACAAAAGCATATTTAAAAGTGAGTTAAAATGGCGAGTTTGAAAAAAATCCGTACAACCGTTTTTAAAGGAACGCCTTTGCGAGGCCTGAAATTGAGCTATTTATACAGGACGCCTATCAATTTTCCTGAACTAACCAACTATATCATTCGAAAGGACATCTAATAGTGTGTTTATATAGCAAGTTTGAAGAAAATCGTTAGAGCCGTTTTTGAGATACGGACTTACGGTCCCACTTCCGGTTTCCGATGTCCCACTTCCGGTTTTTCAATTTTCACCAAAATTTGGAAATTTCATCTGTACACCAGACGTATTTCAATTCTAAAGTTTCGTAGCTCTATCTTTATTAGTTTCTGAGCTATAATAGCCAGAAGATTCTCCACATACACACACACACATACATACACACTGACCAATTGCCAAAAACCACTTTTTTGAACTCAGGGGACCTTAAAACGTGTAAATCAGGTGAAAACACGATATCGAATTTTCAGACCGAATACAATACTTCCATTACCTACGGTAGTAGGGTAATGGAAGTAAAAAATTAAAAGGTTAAGGTGTAATGATTAGCAGCTAATATTGAGGGGGGGGGGGGGGTAATAATAACTTTGGCTAACTTTTGGTTGAAATGAAGAACAAAAGTATATGCTCTACTTTTGAATTTTTAATAATTAATAAATCTTTTTCAACTCAATAAATAAATAAATAAATCTTATTCAGATTAAAAGAAGAAAAAAAAGAAGAAGAAGAAGAAAAAGAGGCGTATATGAGAGATCAATAAATCAAAATTGGGGAAAAAATAAACTATAAATGTATATTTTAAAAGATTTTATTTTACTATATATACGAATATTTTAAACTCTCATTAATTTGATTTCATATTAATTTGATCCATTTTTCTAGGTTGACATTTTGGTAACTTTCAATAAGTTTCATAAAGGGAAAAAAAAAAAAAAAAACTTTACAAAATTGATGAAAAAGAAAAGAAAAAAATTTTCAACCAATGTCTCCTGAAGCAAAATAAAATAGCAAAAGGTAAAGAAAAAAAAAATCCTGATTTAAAATTCACATTTTAAAGATGAATTTTTATATATTGTTTTTCTAACAATTTGAAATATTCTTAATGGATCGTTTTTTACAATATTTTATTTAACTCCAGCAATTCATACTTAATATGGATAGTTTATTATTTTGTTATTTGAATAATTATTTTTGGGAGTAAAACACTTAAGAGGATGGGCATGTCATTAAATTTTTCAAACTGGAGAATTTTCCTCCATGTTACTCCATTTATTTTTGAATAATTAAACTGTATTATTTTTACAACCTGAAATCTAAATAACGAATTAGAATAAATTACCAAACATGTCTTTCTTTGTTTTTAGTCAGAAATATATTTGAGGAAAGAACATAAAATTTTCACATACAAATATTACATGAGATATTTTAAAAGTGTTTATGATTTTTTTTTTTTTCTGCGCTTTTTATAACTTTTCAAATTACATATATATTAGAAAAGCAATGAAAAAGTATATATTCTTCGTTTAGAAAAAACATTAATTAACTATTAATTTGGATTGGATTTCGGTTAAGAATGACAAAAAAAAAAAAAAAATGAAAGAGAAAGAGAAAGAAAGGAAAGGAAAGGAAAAAAAAGTTGAAAAAATAAATAGAAAGTATTTTGCATAAGTTTGTCAAGAAAACAATGCGGTTTAAAATATTAATAATAATTAATTTCAATCAAAATATATTGTTCAAATGTATAATCGTTATAAAATATAACTATAAAATGTAATAACTCAAAAAGGATACAATGCATAATCAAAATATAGTTAGAAGCGTTTAACAGCGAAAAAATGAATTTGCATAAGGGGACAGAAGAATGACTTTAAAAAAAAAAAAAAGAGTGAGAAAACTTAAATGCAAAGAAAGAAAGAAAGAAAGGAAAAGAAAAAAACACAATACAATCCTTGCATAGTTGTTTTTATTAGGCGATTGCGGATAACATAAATATTTTTGATAATTTACTGTTTTAGCATCATAAAAAAAAATTGCATACATATGCATTTAAATATAACAGCAGTAAATATATTAAAATTTCTCGAAAACCATTAAAATTAATAAATTTAAGATTTTTTAAAAATGCTGTCTGCAAATTAATTTTTTTTTCTCCCTCGACTTTACATCATTATAGTTTAAGAATATATTCTCTAAACATAATTACTTTTTGGATTCATTGATAAGTTAATTGAAAAAATAAATGTATGGTTAATGTTAGAAATTTGCTTTAAATTTCATTATTGAAAAATAAAAATAAATAAATAAATAAATAAATAAAAATTTGTTTCTGACTGCTTATCATCCGAGATCTACGGACAAGGAAAGTGTAGCAAAATTACATGATTGCATGTACAATTGATTTTACTAATCAGCTATTTTTATGATCTAAATATTTAAATAGTAATTGTTACAAAAATGTGCTATATATTTAAACTCGGAAGTATTGTTTTTGGATCCAATTTTCGAAATTGAAATTTTGTTATATTTACACGTTTCGAGATCCCCTGAATCGGAAAAATTGGTTTTCAGCGGTTGGTCTGTGTCTTTTATCATCATTAAGAACAAATAATAGCAGAAAGTCCGAACTCAGTATTCTAAATTTGTATCATATAGGGATGCTACACAAAATTTTTCGTTGAAATCAAGCAAATGGTTCGTGTACAGGGACACTCAAAAGTATTCAAATACATTAGGTCTATAAGCTAAATTTTTGTTAGGTACAGTTTAACATCTATAGACTGCACTTAACAAAATGAAAAGAACAAATTTTTTTATAGGTGTAAAAGACATGTTTCGTGTAGAATATCAATATAGTATAATACTCTTTTACAAGGCTAACCAAAAGGACTAGAATATAGTGAGACATATATATGGAAATTCCTTGAAGTGTAATTCAGGTTTTGTTACGTGTTATTAATGTAAGACTATATATAAGTACACAATTAGGGTATGCATAATTTATACAAGACACACAACGCTATCAAGTAATTAAGCGGAAACCTTTTTTATTGAATGAAATTCGTGGATGAGCTTTACTATATTTTACTATGATCATGAAAATTGTTCATGAATGGAAATTAAAATTTTTATACCCATACGTTAAAACAAAAGTGTTTTTAAAAGTTAAATTTTCATCGCTTGTTTTTTGTGTAATTACCCGTTTTGAGATTCTCTGAATATTAAAGTCAAGTTTTTAACAGTTTATCTTTGTATACGTCAGTTTTTAAAGCAAATAATTACAGGAAATTCAGAAGTGGTATTTTGAAGTTTAAATGAGGTTGCTACTTGAAAAATTGGATTATAATTGATAAGTTTCATAGAGTGTTGCAGGAGAAAATTGTCTGAATAATTTGGAATAAACTTTTAAATTTAACAACAACCTTGAATTCTATATAAATGTAGGCACTATATTTAAACGGGGGGAATATTTGTCAAATAACACTGTTCCTAAGATTAGTTTTCTTTTTAACGCATGTCTATATACAGCATTCTTTATTTTACCCCTTAATATGCAATCTGTCTTGTATTGAAATGTAGGAGTAAAAGAAATATTTGTCAAATAACACTGTTCCTAAGATTAGTTTTCTTTTTAACGCATGTCTATATACAGTATTCTTTATTTTACCCCTTAATATGCAATATGTCTTATATTGAAATGTAGGAGTAAAAGTCGTGTGTGTGCCACACCAGATTATTCTCTGTTAGATGAGTTACCAAGTGGTTCATTATTGGTGATATCAAACATACATTTTGTTCGTTAACATTATCAATTTATGCACTAATGAAGAAATTGCATAATATAAAATTAACAGGCTTTAATTAAGCAGCCTTTTTTTTTCTTTTCTTTAATGTATGACCATCTTATAGTTTCTTCCCAAAATCTGCCTGATTAAAATTTGTTTGCCTGATCAAATATATGATCAGTCGACACATGAGTGTAAGTTTAAAAAGCAGTTAAACTGTAGCTGTTTATAAAGTCCTTAGTATTCAAACTTTGAAATAAAAATTTGTAATTTGCATTCTGAATCGAAAACATTCTAAGCATGTATAATATAGAATGACAATAAGAGAAAGAGAAGATCAAACAAAAAAAGAACTATATCGCTTGTCAAATATTTGCCTTCCCACTTTCAACAGGTGTGGAAGTTTCATGTTGCCGGAAGATGTAACGAAATAGGCCACAGCATGGGTACAAAGTGAGTATCGGAGAAGGGAATTGCGTAATTTACACCACGCACGTAGAATATGGGACAGATGCACACAGGAAAAGGAGCCTGATATAGACATATTAAATTTCGTTGAAAAGGAAATTGTTTTGTTTTCTGTTTTCAGTGCACTTAAAAATGCTCAATCAAACTTTAGAAAATTCTGACGTGATGAAAGTCTGGCCAGAATCTCAGCAATCTACTAGGTAACGTAAATTTCACAATATAGATTGCCATCCCTCCCCACCACCACCACCCTTAACAAAAAATAAAAATAGTTTTATATCTAATATATTTATTTTGACTATTTCCTTTTACGTTAATATTATAAACAGACATTTAAAAAAATAACTAGTATTTTTAAAAGGAAAGAATGTGGTCATTAGTTTAAAAAAAGATCCACTAATTAAATAATTAGTAGAAGTCATTGGCTATTAATGAAATTACCCAGTTTTGCCCTTCATCGCAAGTGCCGGTTTGGAGTTAATGTTCAGAAAAAAATGTTTATAATGGCTTGGAATTCATTTCAAATCATAAGTCTGCTCTAATGAGCAATCTTAATGTGCAAAAAATAAACGTATAGTGACATCCCCCTCCCCCCTCCCATAATCTTTAGGAACGCTATTTTCGTCTAATATGTTACAATTCTTAACTAAAGCCTATCACTAGTCTGTGACAATACAGAGCTTTGAATTTAAATGGAGTTCAATAATGATAATTTTAATTTCTTTCTGAAACCTGAAATATAAAAGCAGCAAACTTTTCGATTAATCAGAAAATAACTAGATTAAGTTGTTTCAATATTGCACTATTGCTACGCAGTGGGCAAATGTCGACAGTCTGGGATTCACTCCCAAGGAATGGTGCAGAGACACGTCAACAAAATTTGGATCTTTTGCGGAGGAGATGACTCCCCAGCTTCGGCAACTTACAGAAGTATTAATTTCAGAACATGGGGAACATCACAGTCACGACGGATTTTACGTGCATCTGCCACCATTACTGTACAGAATGGTCTTCGTCGGGCTTGCATATGGAACCACGGTCTTCTAAATAATTAAGAAAGCCCTGGTGTAACTCACAATCTTCTAATTACGCACTCGGCACTATACCAACCAGGCTGCCTAGGTCACCAGAAAATAATGGATGGATAATATATCAGAAAAAGAAAAAGAAGAAAAAATGCTGTCCTAATTTTTGAAGGAAAAAAAAAAAAAAAAATATATATATATATATAGGGTAACTGCACCAGTGATTGACACTTTTAGAGCAATCTCTGATGTTTTTAATGTTCTAGTCATCAGAAGATATTTTTAGAAATCTTAAGTTAGTACATATGGTATGAAAGACATTCAGAACCACATATATGTTAAAATATATACATTTGATAACAACTATTATTATTATTATTATTATTATTATTATTTAATGAATTTTTATTTTATACCCACTCAATGTCCCAGTAATTGACACTGCCAGTTTTTCATTTTATCAGTAATTGGCACCCTATGTTCCAGTGTTTGACACTGCTAGTTACTCATTTTACCAGTTATTAGCAGCCTATGCTCCAGTGTTTGACATAAAATGTTAAAATCCTAAAATGTAAAATATATAATTTTATTATTTTTCCTATTTATTAATTATTTCTGGATAGATGTCAATTACTGGAGCATGCCAATCACTGGAGCACCTACCCTATATATATATAAATAAATATATATATATATATATATATATATTTTTTTTTTTTTTTTTTTTTTTTCCACAGTTCTTTTCTTAACTACATACGATATCGGTAAAGTGAAGTTGACTTAACAAAAAATCCGTAAAACAAAAGAGAATGTTATATTTTTAAGCACGAATCGTTTACAAACACTGCGAACGTAAGTTAAAACAAAAAAGAATTTCTTCAAAAAGATTCTTTCGATAAGATAAAACGCCGCACAGAGTAACTTACAAAAGAAGAGCCACAAAATTTGATAAAGAGGATGAACCAACAACGAAGGTCAAATCAATAAAGAATAAAAAAGAACCTTTAATGACCTGACGTCAAAAAGTCAGTCCAAAATTGCAACATTTATCAGTAAAACAGATACAGAAAACAAATAAATAGGTTTTCTCTTTTCTATCTTGGGATTTCTACTATTCTAGTTTTTATAGAGTAACTTTTTTTTAAAAGTTAAGTTGTCTAATGAAAGCTAATTTCAGTTTATTGTCAACAATATAAAACGGCCCTTTCTAGAATTTTTCTCCTTAAGCAAAGTAATAAATATGTAGATAAAATTACACGCAAAATATAGAGAAACTTATTTTTGAGATGGGAAAAAGAGTATTTAAGAAGTACAACTTTAGTAATTTCATTTTTGAAAATTTTGGAAACAAAATGTTTACCTAAAATTTATACCTAAAGAAGAAAGAGATGCTTCACACATTAATACGAGGGGGTGCTGAAAAGTTCCTGGCTTTGCCCCCCTCTAGTTGAAAATTGAAAAAAATTTTGTTACCATAAGAAAGCTTGTCATCTTGTAATATTACTGTAAAAATTTCAGTTGTTTCGCACTCTAATAGCTATTTCAAATTTCTGGTAGAAGATAACATGGCAGAGGCTCAAGCAAGTTTCACAACTGTGCAGTTGAGGAGCGTTATGAAGTTTTTGTTTCTCCAAGGAAAGTCCGCAAAGGACATTCACACTGAGATGTCACAGACACTAGGGGAGAACAGTCCTTCCTACAGCACCGTCAAATTTTGGGTGGCGCGTTTCAAGACAGAACATTTCAACGTGGAAGATGAACCCCGAACCCCGCAGTGGGAGGCCAACAACAGCATCGGACGCGGCAACAGGTCAGGCTGTCCATGACCTTATTCTTGAAGATAGAGGAATATCTGGGAAAATGATAGCTCAGATACTGGGCATATCCCGAGAGCGTGTTACTTTTATTATCCACGATATCCTGGACATGAGGAAGCTTTCAGCGAAGTGGGTACCGAAATGTTTAACGAGTGAACAGAAGCAAACACGGGTGCAGACATCCACAGCTGTCTTGGCCCATTTCAGTGACACACCAGATTTTTTGGCTAGGTTAGTGACTGAAGATGAAACATGGCTTCACATTTACGATCCTGAAACAAAGGAACAATCAAAGGAGTGGCGTCATAGTGGCTCCCCACGGCCCAAGAAGTTCCGTGCCCAGAAATCGGCCAAAAAAGTCATGGCATCCGTTTTCTGGGATAAAGATGGTATTCTGTTGGTAGACTACCTTCCTCAGGGCTGCAGTATAACCGGAGAGTATTACGCTAACCTCCTCGACCAACTGCATGAGGCAATTAAGAGGAAACGCCGAGGAAAATTAACAAAAGGCATTTTCTTCTTGCAGGACAATGCACCCTCACACAAGTCCCAAGTTGTGACTGCCAAATTGAATACCCTAAGTTACCAATTGGTCGAACATCCCCCCTATTCCCCTGACTTGGCCCCCTCCGACTACCATCTGTTTCCGAATCTGAAGAAACACCTTAAGGGTCATCATTTTAACGATGTCGAAGACATTCAACATGCAGCTGAGAGCTGGTTTGCACAACAACCAGCTAATTTTTTTTTGACAGGACTAGAAAAGCTGCAACAACGATGTAACAAGTGTATCAGTCTGGCAGGAGAATATGTTGAATAAATGTGTAATTTCAGAACTCTGACTCTATTATTTCTGTGCAAAGCCAGGAACTTTTCAGCACCCCCTCGTATATATGTATATCAAATAAAAATTTAACATATCTTAAAAATTAATTAATTAAAATGAAAATAGATAATTTACTTTTAAAACAAATTCTTAACACACAAGGCAGTTTAACTGAATTTTCTATTTCTTAAAGGGAGGGGAAAAAAAAAAAAGGTTTTCAATAAGATGAACAAACAGTTTATTTTTAAACAGTTATCTTCTTCTTATACTCGTATACTATTTTGTTTTTGTTTATTTAATCAAAAATATTTAAAGAAACGGTCCAATACTTATCCAATGAGCGAAATTTTACACGCTTTATTTTTTAAAAGTTTTGAAATAAAATGTTTTCTTAAAATTTATACCAAAAAAAAAAAAACTCTTTACATACAATAACAATTACTTACAAGATAAAAATTTAAATATTGCATAATAATGATAATGATAAATAAATAAACAGAGTACATACTTATAATTATTTTACAAACCGGTTTACACAAGTCTTTCATTTCTTGGCGAAAGAAAACTTTCCAATATTGTAAAATCATTTTTTTTTTTTTTTTTTTTAACAGTTATTTCCATTTCCAATCCACATGCACTATTTTATATTTCTTAATCTTCACTGAAGTTATTTAATTGAAAATAAAAGTAATGTGATCCAAAACTTAACAATCAAAACAAACAAAAATTTCATGTAAATATAATTTACAGTTTGATATCAAAATTGAGAACCTACACCATATATTCTAATACGAACAAATTAGATTTTGATTTCCTCTCAAATATAAAAATCAAAAAGGTCGAGAGAAAAAAAAAAAGACATATCACGTTACATTTATTCTCATCTTATGCCCCATTGAATACTTTATCTAAAAATAACCCAATATAAATGACCTAAACTTCTTTCATGAAGTTTCGGAATAAAAGAGGCTCCTCCCAATGTATATAATGCCTGTCATGTTATTACTGACCAGATGTCCACTACAATAACAAATAAATGACCCTTTATGGTAACTGAAAGGAGGCTATGACATGGTCAACTATATTTGGTGCATGAAAACAAATATGGCGTTCAGATAATTTCTTGTAATAGCATCCTGCAGTAACATAAGGTTGATAAACCTATTAAAAGACTTTATAAAAACTGAAAACTGTGTTTATAAAACTGAATTTGTTTTACTATCTTTTTTCTTTTATAAACACGAAAAACCAATAATAATAATAACAAATAAAATAAATAAATTTAGTATGTTGCGACCATCACAAAACGTTCGTTTATGTTTTTCTATGCAAATACATGCAGTAATACTTATTTTAATTATTAAAATTATTCTCCATGATGAATGCAGACGATTTTCATGTCAGATAAGTTTAACACTCAATGCCGAAAGAAAGTCAATTTTGTGATCTATAGACAATACCTGATTTATTTTTATTTATTTTATTTTTTCCAATAAGGAACACCCTCCCCCCCATAAATATATATATATATATATATATATCGGTAACTTCGTTTCAAATTAATACAAATCAATTGTTCGACCATTCGTTTTAAGGATAATTGGTGCGAGTTTTTTGAAAAAATACTCGTATGTAAAATTTACATCCCTCAGACCCACGGACAAGAAAGGAAGCGATGCTTGTAGGTACACAAAGTTTTTTTTTTTTTCCCTCATGGTTGACTATAACATTTTTCTTTTGCAAATTTCAGAATGATTGATTAAAAACAATTTGCATTGCACACACTGTTACGATATTGCGCCTTATATAGCTATATATATATATATATATATATATATATGGCAGCGCCATCTGTTGAGAGGTACATTCCAAAGTGTAATCAACACCAATTAATGTCAAGGTCCAACTAAATATCACGTCTGGTTAAATTACGTGGTCTGGTTCGGAACATACAGCGTCCACAAAATTTTTGCAACACATACACAGACAGTTTCTTAAACTGATCAAATCATGTTCAGGACATCTCAAAACGTTTAAATACACCAAAAACCTGAGGTTGAAAATTTTCACGAATCCAATACTTTCTTCTTGTTTATATAGAAAAAAAAAATAATAAAATAATGTAAAGCGAGATTATCTCAAAGTTATTTATTTTTCCTATGGTTATTGGCGAACTGCCAGGGAAAAAAAAAAAAAAAATCTCACCCAGACGGGAGTGCCTATAAAACATTTTTTATTTATGAAATCTGGGTTGTATATTTTATCAACTGTTTTAAAATTACGGAAATGGAAATTTGAACCGACGGATACGGGAGTGTGTTAGCGCACAGAAAACTTCATTAAAGGAGAATTGATTACCCAGGAATAGAAACAAAATTTGGAAACGTTCGCAAGTTTATTCTACGAAATAAATATTTGCAAATAGAATTTTTCTCTATTGGTTTGAGAATTCATTATCTTAATTTTTTTTTTTTTTTTTTTCCTTATGATTATTTTTGAGAGATTTTTTTTTTTTTTTTATTGAAATATGATACAGTAAATTATCTAACGGTAAATAATCGCACAAATCGCCAGTTTTTAAAAGATATGATTAGTATTTATAAAAATAACAATTTTAAATTTCAAAGAGATTAAAAATAGTACGTAATTTTGTCGCTTAATTTACAATATGTATACATATACATTTCTGCATGAAGTACAAAAATTATGAACGCGTTTAACTTTACGTAATAGCCCTAAAAACGTGGCAATATCAGGGTATTTTCAAATGACAGTTAACTTTGGTTTTAAAATGTCAAATTTGCAAAAAATATGACGAAAAAAGATTTTTTTTTTTTTTTTTTGAAACTTTCTAAATGGTATCTGAAAAATTTTACCACTAATAAACATTTCATCAGACTCTCAAGATATTTTGTCTAAATTTTAAGTAATTTGCATAAACTTTAATTTCAATTAAGCATAATGCTATGGACTATAATGAAAAAAAAAAAAAATCATAACTGTTTAATTATGTAAAGAGTGTTTAATTACACCGCACTGAAAGAAAAAGAAAAAAAAAATCGAGCCCTGATACCATTCCTGCTGATTCTTATGAAATATGACACCCATTTTGCCCAATCACCCAGCGTTTTCTCGGGACGCCATCCCCTCCCCCAATTTTTATCACTGTTAGGTAATTTTATGGCCATGAATTTGATTTGGAGAATGGGGGAAAAAAAATTAAACTTAAAAACAAAAAATACATATAATGCATATTAAGTAATAATAATGATTGGTAACTAAAGTATAATAAATGTAATTTATAATTTCAGTGGCAAATCCCCCTAAATTTTCCCCTTGCTGCAAATGTTCATGTTTTACAATTTTTCACTTCTGTAGTGTCTCAGAAGATATTTAACAGTTAAAATAATCCTTTCCCCACCTACAAATAAAATTTATAGCCATAAAACATAAAATTACCGAAAAGTGATAAAAATAGGGGGGGGGGGGGCTGTCCCCTCAAAACAATGTGAGATAGGGCAAAATGGGCCTCATATTCGGATTCAGGACGTTATTTTACATAAGTGTTTGCAAAAATGGTGTTGGGGCCGATTTTCATGCAGAGTAGTGTTATGAGCATTTGACAAACCATGATTTTTACTTTCCGAACACTATAGTGAGGAAAGTATTGTAATCATGTCAAAAATCCGAATTCGAGATTTTGATGTTTCTATACGTTTCGAGGTCCAACGAGTCCGTTTTCACTATTTTTACGATGATGTATGTATGTGTGTGTATGTATGTGTGTATGTCTGTGAGTGAACACGCTAGCGTCTAAACGCTTTGTTCGAATAAGCTGAAAGTTGGTACGTATATTGTAAGTCACCATAGTACGAACCCTATAGATTTTGGTGCATGTAGCACTTATAGTTTTTTTACAGGGACACAAAGAAAAATTCTTTATCATTATGGCCAAGGGACCAAAATCTTAAAAGTGCGATAGCATCTAAACGCCTTATTCAATTGAGCAAAAACTTTACACACATATTATAGGTCACAGATACTCAATCTGTATAGCTTTTGGAGAATCTAGCACTTATAGTTTTTTTACAGGGACACAAAGAAAAATTCTTTGCCAAATTTTTAAAAGTGTGATAGCGTCTAAACGCCTTATTAATCTCAGCAAAGAATTTGTACACATGTTATAGGTCACATTTGAACCAACTGTATAGATTTTGGTGAATCTAGTACTTACATTTTTTTTACAGGGACACAAAGAAAAATTCTTTATCTTTATGGCCTATGAGACCAGCGATAGCATCTAAACGCCTTATTCAATTGAGCTGAAAATTTGTATGAATATTATAAATCACTGTTGCACTAACTATAAGCATTTTGGTGAATCTAGCATTTATAGATTTTTACAGGGACACAACGAAAAATTCTTTATCCTTATGATCTAAGAGCTCAAAGTTCAGTAGCGTTAAATAAAACCTCGTGTGATATATGGAGAAAAATACTCAAACACTCTGTTATGGTTTTCTCTTTTTTGTTTGTTTAGCAACTTATCTTTATTTTATCTACAAAACTGTTAGTTACTCAATGTTCGGAAAGTCGAGTGGAGTCACTCCAGATTTTTTACTTTCTCTTACCCATAAGGTAGAGAAAGTATTGTTTTGGGGTCAAATTTTCGAACGCGAGATTTTGTATTTACACGTTTTGAGGTCCCCTGAATACGAAAATCATGTTTTTAGCAAATGGTCTGTGTGTCTGTCTGTATGTCTGTGTGTCTGTCTGTTATCAGCATATCTCAAAAACAAATTATGGCAGAAAGTTCAAACTTGGTATTCTAAATATGTATCATATAGGGATCCTACAGTAAGCTTTTCGTTAAGATCAAGCTAATGGTTTGTGTACAGGGACAATCAAGAGAATTCTAATACATTATGTCTATGGGGGAAATTGCAGGAAAATAGAGTTTAACGTCTATAGACTGCACTAAACCAAATGAAACGAATATATATATTTTGTAGTAGAGATAGTTAACTGGGAAAATATTTTTGTGTATGTAGGAGCCTCGCCTTGTGTATGTAGGAAGTCCCCCCTGGAGGGGAGTAAATTTTCATGATGGGTATCTTTCAAAAGAGCTCGCCAATACCTTTAAAACGAATGGTTGAACCATCGATCTGCGATAATTTAAAACAAAGTTATCGATTTTTTTTACTTTTAACGAAAAAAAACTTTTTTTTTTTTTTTTTTTTTTTTTTTTTAATTTTGAGAATAAAATGGACTTTTTTTTTTTTTATATTTGGTGTTATACTACTTCTCTAATATGGAAATCGTCTGCATTATCATGAAAGATCATTTTTTTAAATAATAATTTTAATAAATTATTTTTTAAAAACAGACTTATTTTTTAATAACCGAATTAAATTCTATATAAATGTAGGTGCATTAATGAAAAGGGGGGTTGAGGGGGGCGGTAGCCCCCCCTCACACAGAACTAATTATCATATAAAACTCTTCAGAAGCCTAATATGAATTGTTTAACATAGGTTTACATAACAGTACTCGTTATCTTACCTATTAATCTGCAACCTGTATTTATTGTATTAAATTTTAGGGTAAGAGAAAGTCGTGTGAACGACACACCAGATTATTTAAATACACATTTAATCTCTCTCTCCCAAATTCAACAGAGCTAGGTGATTACGGTTCATTTTCATGATTATATAAACATTTAGGTACAATAAAACTTTTTAAGTTATATTTCAGTCTGATTTTAAAATATCATGTGTGCAGTAATAAAGAACTGCATTTTGAGGGTTTGGGGTGTCGCTCTACTTTTTTTTTTTTTTTTTTTTGACCGGGACCTGTGGTTTAAAGTGAAATCCAAACCAGTGTAGACATTCATGAGCGAATCTATGCCTGAACCAAGCATCTGGCAACTAAAGGTCAGTGAGCTAACCATTCAATTACAATTTGAGAAAAAGTCATATAAACACAAGGCATTAGCAAAGAAAGAATGGTCCTTGAATTTTTACTTGTTATGTCCATAGGGATTCATCGTACAGTAAATATATTAAAATCAAATAGTGGAGAATGAAATTATCTTTTTTTAATATGCAAAAGTTTGGAATTCGATTTACTAACCATTTAAAGCTTTGCTTTTTTCTTATACATAATTTTTCCTCATAATTTAGGATCATTATTCATCCCCGGTGGTTGTTTCCAAATTCAATCTCTCGTGGGAAAAATCCAGACAAGCTGCAACCATCAACATTTGCTTATTACACAACTCATCTTTCCCCCGCAAAACATGAAGTGTGGCTTCATAACCAATTACGTAATCAGAACTCTCTCCCCGCTGACACCTCTTCGGATTACCATAATAAAACATGTCGATTCTCACGCATGACGTCACACTTTCATGAATGAATAATAAGGTCACACGTCTATCATTAGCGGATACAATCACAGGGTTCTCTGGGGCTTTGTTTTTAGAATGTCTGACGACGCGAGTAGGCGTGTACCAATGGCAGAGTGCCACGCGCGATGACGTGGTACAGATGAAAACATACCATAAAAATGAAATGCTATAAATTTTAATGTTTTCTGGTACAGTCAGCAGCTTAAGTAAAATTGTTGGATTTCAATAATAAAAGCAAGCAGGTGAAAAATAAATGCATTGTATTCCACAGCAATAAGATAAATTGCTTCATTCATACATAAATATATCATTGCAGTTTAAATAGCTAGATGCAATATTAGAGAAAATGAAAAGCTTTTTACGAAATTGCTCGATTAAATTATAGCATAATGTCTCTATTATTAAAAAGAAAACTCATTTTTGAGTTTTTATTTTTGGCATGTTTCAGAGAAGTAACTGGAATTGTCAACGTCAGATATTTCAGTGATTGGACAATTCTGTATTGCGATTTCGACCGGTCACACCCAAATAAAAAACTAAAAATGAATCATAGTGCTTGTAGGTAACCTTAATTAAAATTAGTACACGTCAGTTTGCCTTCCCACCTTCTTTTTCTTTTTCCGGATAACTAGCAATCAGTTTTTAACTTACATTTCATTTGGCAATTAGGTTGAACGTTTTATATGAAATTTAATAAATTTAAAGATGCTTCTTTTAAATTATAACAACACACTAGCAAAAATATGCTAAAGATCTTTGCTTTAGTTTAGAATAAAGTTCGTATTCAAACTAATATTCATATTTGAGTTTCTGTAAAGGTCTTTAAAATGCTACACTGAAAGGTAGTATATAAACAAATAAGTATATAAACAAAATTACCTTAAAAGTCTGCACACAAAATAATTATGCTTACAAATATACAAAGTGTTCCAAAAATCTAGACTTTTGCTTTAATTCTTTAAAAGACACATTTTATAAGTTCTATTATTTGTTTAACATACAGTTAGTTAATTTCAATAAAGGATTTCAGGGCATTTAATATTCACAAATTACAAAATTTAAATTTTCATACGACCCCCGTACAGAGAATTTTCAAATCAGTAAAAGTAACCTGCACACTAATAAGACATTGTATAAAGTTTTATTCCTTTAGCATAAATAAGTAGTAGAGATATGTTTAAATTGAGTTGTTAAGGGATAAGTCGAAATTCAAATGTTTTTCTTTATTTACGTCATCACGTCTTTTCACTCTTATCTTTTGTATTGCGATAATCGCTAAAACGCAATCAGCCGGTATGTTATTATTATTATTATTATTATTATTATTTAAACCCGCCAGTACACGGATTGGGTCAGTGAGACCCATTCTATTTACTAGAATGCAATGTAAGAGAAACATTTTATATATTCGTTTATATATATATATATATATATATATATATATATATATAAATAAACGTAAAATTTTATACTTCGTATTTTTCTTGTGTAATTTTATTTTGTGGGTGTTATATAGTAACCATTCAAATATCGAAAGAAAATTGTGTCTTTTTTCCACCCGTGCACTGGCGAGTTAAGAACTTAATTTGGAGAAATGGGAAAACAGTTTAAGTCAGCTTTTTTATTTTGTCTTATGACTGGATTTTTTATGATAAAATGCTGAAATTGAGTACAACAATTTATTAGTGTATACTTTACTTTCATTCAACGGACTTTACTTTCATTCAAGTCTTTTTGTACGGGGGTGTATATTTAAATTCTAAAATTTTTGAAATCGAATTTTACTTTATAAATAGTGGTAACCACGAAATATATCAGTTATAAACGAAATAGAGCATTTTTAGAATGTTAAATGTTAAATTTGAACATAGTTATGAGATTTAATTTCAATTATTTGTAAAATCTCAAAAAAATCTGAGAGATATTTCGTAGCACAGCTATGACAGAGTCGCAGTTTAAGAGAATCGCAGTTTACAATCACTAACTCTCTATATATAAATGGCTATGAGAGTTTTCTTCCTGTCTGTCTGTGTGTTGACGCAAGTTGATTGGCTAAGAGAGATTTTTCTTCTGTTTGTCTGACGCA
>OZ005653.1:159959719-160004104 GCA_963930645.1 Salticus scenicus | reverse complement strand
AGTTGCCACCAGTTTTTCATACATTAGTTAATTTTAAAAAATGGCACCAGCTTTTCATACTTTAGTTAATTTTAAAAAAACTAATTGTCCAATCGATAAGTTAATTAAATCGACGGATTCAGAAAAAATGTCCCTCTCATTTGGTACCATATTTATAACCAAATTATGATTAGATGCTTTAAAAGTAATACAAATGTGAAAATATTAACCTGGGAAAAGCTTTAAAAATGGAAATTTAAATTTTTAATTGTTGGGGGAAAAAAAAAAACTTTTTTCCCCCCCAACGTAAAATGAAATACGCTTTCTCGCGAAAAAAAAAAATAAATAAATACTCAATTTTAAATTTTTTCCCCCTTCTGTTTAAATAGTATGTTTTTGGCACGGATGAATCGCGCTTGGCATGAAAGCTAATTCAGCATTACATTAAAGAGCTTTACTTATTGATAATCTTGGATAATTTTTAAAATTTTGATGCTGAAATAGATCGGACATTTTTCGTCAAGGACTCCACTTTTGTAAAAGCCACCTTAAGCCAAATAGCGCATAAAAAATATAAATAAATTATAAAATATTGAAAAACAGATAAAATTATACAGACACGACATTATTTCATTATTTAAAACATGAAAATCTGACATTGACAGATTTTAATTTGGTGCCAGAGGCCTACTGCTAAACTTGTTAATATCGACAAATTCTTCTTTAGTTAATTCGTGACGATCTAAATCCCATGATAAAGTTTTCATTAAATCAAACCAATGTGTTTCAGCTGCAGATACTGTAACAAATAACGTTGGAAGTCCAAACTGTCTTATAGCCGCAAAACAACGTTTTTTCTCTTTTTCCCAATGAGGGGGAGGTGTGCCTTGGGGGGGGAACTCATGTCAAAGGTGTGCCTTGGGGGGGGACTCATGTCAAAGTTGTACCTTGGGGGGGACTCATGTCAAAGTTGGGCCTTGGGGGGGACTCATGTCAAAGGTGTGCCTTGGGGGGGGGGAGACTCATGTCAAAGTTGGGCCTGGGGGGGGGACTCATGTCAAAGTCGTGCCTTGGGGGGACTTCATTCAATAAATCCCCATTCAATAAACCGACTGAAATAGGCCCTCAGCACTATTAAGAGTGACGTATAAAAATTCGACAACGCTGTACCGACTGAAATAGGGGTACCTTGGGGGGGACTCATGTCAAATTTGGGCCTGGGGGGGGGACTCATGTCAAAGTTGTGCCTTGAGGGGACTTCATTCAATAAATCCCCATTCAATAAACCGACTGAAATAGGCCCTTAGCACTATTAAGAGTGACGTATAAAAATTCGACAACTGTACCGACTGAAATAGGCCTCTAGCACTAAAAAGAAAAAAAAAGGAGAGGAAAAGAAAACGAAAACGAAAAGAAAGAAACAAAATAATAATAATAATAACATAAATTATGTATTTTTGTCTAAAGTGACGATAAAAATTCAAAAGTCGTCAAGGGGAGCTACAATAAGGCTGTACCATGATCAGGTTTACATATTTCATTATTTATTTTTCTATATACCAACTAATATTAACTAACTCAACTACTATTATAACCACAAAAATTAATTGTCTCATGCGATAGACGTAGCTGATCATAGCACATTGTAATATAATATTATATTTGGTGTGAAATTGTTGTCATTTTATGGTTGATCGAAAATAACGTGAAAGAAATTATTATGTACACCACGTATAGTGTTGTTCATATGTAACTGGAATTCAAATATAAAATGGCTACTTCAATTTTTTCGATACTGTCCGTTTCGAAACTGTCATCTGAAAAGCACGTAAATGGAAGCCCACTGGTAAGCTATTGTTACAGACAATAGGGGCAGAAACCCGATAGTCTGCGAATGAGTGGGTCGCTGCCGAAGGCAGCGGGAAACCAAAGCGGGCTTTAAAGCAATTTCATGATTTCTTTAAATTTTATTTCTGCTTGTAAAGCGATATAGAAAAGAGTTTCCTTTTAAATATAGTGACCAGCGAAGCGAGAAAAGTCTACTATTCACTAACTTCATTGATTTAATTAATTAAAAAATGGTTTCGTTAACAAACTTTGATTTATTGGCACGCAGGCAGCATCAGGCCGAGTTTTGTACATTTCGAGTTTGATTTTGAAAATTTTCCCGTATTCGGAATTCGGTTCGTTCCCGAACCGGGGCTTTGCTAGTGATAATATAAAAGGGAATCAGAAATAATTATTAAAAATTAATGCCATAGAATAAATCAAATAAATTGTGTGTTAAATGTTTTAATTTTAATTTTTTTATGAATTTTTAAATTAAAAAAATAAATAAAAATAAAAAATAAATACAGAACATGAACTTCGGTGTTTAGTTTTATAATTTAATTTACAAAATTCCAAATGTTATTTTTTTTTTAAATCTATTTTTGTTCTAAAAGGCTTAACTCAACAAAATGCCAAACGATTTTTTCAAAACTGTCCTTGTTAATAGAAATATATGCAACAATGCGTGATTTAGCATATGCTATCATAATTCATCGCAGAATTGCGTGTAATTTTAATTCAAATAATCACGTCGAAAACATTATTGCTTTAATATATCAATGTCAACTCGTACTAGTTAATTTACGAACATGCCCTTTAAAAGTACAACGATAATTTTACGAACAATAAATAGCTCTCTAGAGAGTTAATGCATAAATACAGTTAAACTTGGTTTTAAAGTCACACAACGCATCGAAAAATTTCCAACGTTATAGTCGAATAACGTAGTAATAGAGTCTGAGTTAAAAGCAGTTAAATTGTTCAACGTAATTGACATAGTAAAAGTAAGAATATACGTACTAGAAAACATAAGCGAGTACAATTGTTATACGAAATACTATTAAAATATATCCTAAAATAATGAATGCTGTTCGGACATCTGCGCATGTCGAACGAGCACCGCGGATTTTTGTGGTCATGTGAGCATATCAAGAATTCAGTTGTTGTTTGGCTTTCGGCTGCAATAGAAACCGAATTGCTTAGCGGGTATATCCCCATTTTGTAACCGCGGGTTTTATCCCTAAAAGTATGTATAAGCGGGTTTATCCCCACATTATACCTGCGGGCTTTGTCCCCTTCTATCTTTTACGTCAAATATGTGTAGTGTGTGTTGTTTTGTACTGTGTCGTCGATTAAAAAATATGAAAAAGAACTGAAGGTTATCATATATCAGTTAACACACACCAATCTCCTACATTAGTGGTCCGTCATTGTCGCAGATATCCAGCAAATAAATAAATATGGAAAAGCTGAAACGAATGAAAAGCGCCGTAAAAGGTGCCATAACAAAAATTGAATCCTTCGTTGATTTGAACTCTGAAAATATTTCTTGTTCCACAACTGAACTTGAAATAAAAATTAGAAAGCTATCTGAGTTGCAAGGCAAACTAAGTGATATCCGGATCCAATATTATGATATTCCGGACATAAAGGACTTACCTGCAATCGAAAATGAAATAGATGAACTTGATGATCGCCTTGAAAGAATTGAGGTAAGACTCAATTTACTTCTTAAACCCGTTAAACTTTCTGAGAACAATTCTAGTAAAAATGATAGTTTAGAATTTAAAGGTTCTGATGAAGTTAATGTCCGGCTGCCGGACATCCCTTACCTATTTTTAATGGTAAAATTGAAGATTTTTCCCTATTTAAAATACAATTCAATAACTTAATTTCTAACAACACGAAACTAAATGATGCTCAGAAACTGTTTTATCTTCGTGCATCCTTAACTGGTGATGCGAAAAAACTAGAAAGTCCTGATGATACATTTACCTCACTATTTAATGCACTTATAGAAAGATTCGAAAACCACAGAATTTTAATTGACACTCATCTATCAGCAATAATGCATTATGAAAAAATCCATCGGGAATCCTTTAACGGACTGAGATCCCTTATTGATTGTATAAATAAAAATATGAGAGCACTAAGTGTTTTAAATTATAAGAGAAATATTTATCGGATGCAATGCTCATTAATAATATATTATTAAAGGTAGACAAAGAAACAAGAAAATTGTTTGAATATTCAGTCAAACCAGAATATCCAAAATTTGAGGAATTAATGTCATTTTTGGAAAGTCGAAGTGCCACTCTTGAAAGCGTATCTAGAAATTCCGCGGAAAAAATCGTAAATAAGAACAGTTTTCATCCCAAAACGAAAACCTTTATGCTTAATTCTGCATGTAATTCAAAGGTAAAAAATTGTATTCTGTGCAAAAATTTGCATAATTTAAACAAATGTCCCGAGTTTCTAAAAATGAATATATCTGAAAGATTCGATTTCGTAAAACGTAACAAACTTTGCATCAACTGCTTTAATAAATTTCATTTATCATCCTCTTGTTTATCGAAGTTTAAATGTAGCAGATGTGGAATGAATCATCATTCTTTATTGCATAAACAAAAAGAAAATAGGTCGCATTACTAAAACCTATATTGGAAGGGACAATATTGTTAGAGTAGTAGATATTCGAACAAAAAATGGAATACTGAAAAGAGCTATTTCAAAATTAGCTATTTTGCCAATTAATGATTTAAAAAAAAATATTTTCATTGTGTGTACCTTATTATATTACATTTAGTATTACTGTATGATGTGCCTTTATAATATTCTTGTGCATAATTTTTTGTATTTCAATTTTCGTTTATTATTATATTGCATTGTGTAACATTTATTGCTTTATCTCTAATCCGAACTTTGAATGTGCTGCGCACATTGCAACGCGGGGCAGCATGTTCGGACATCTGCGCATGTCGAACGAGCACCGCGGGCTTTTGTGGTCATGTGACCATATCAAGAATTCAGTTGTTGTTTGGCTTTCGGCTGCAATAGAAGCCGAATTGCTTAGCGGGTATATCCCCATTTTGTAACCGCGGGTTTTATCCCCACATTATACCTGCGGGCTTTGTCCCCTTCTATCTTTTACGTCAAATATGTGTAGTGTGTGTTGTTTTGTACTGTGTCGTCGATTAAAAAATATGAAAAAGAATTGAAGTCTATCATCGATTAGTTAACACACACCAATCTCCTACAAATGCTTTCCATTTAAAGTAATTCTTGTTATTAGATATTATGTTTATTAATGTAAAAATTAAATTATAACTAACCCGTTAGCGCCCAGTGTCCTCATTTGAGGACAGCTAATAAAATCGCACGTATGTTTTTTGTGGTTTCTTGGAATGATTTCTGCTTTTTAGTGACAGTTTATAGCGTCACTCTAAATGATCCCTGAAAATTTTATGTGCCTACTATTAATTATTATTTCAAAATTTGGATAGTCATTTTATGATTTTTCATTCGTCGCACATATATTTGCTTTTTGCGCAGGTATACTAACTTAAATCAAGTTGAATAATAATATATATTATAATACTTTACTTTCGAGATCTTTGTCAACATATAATAGGAAATTTATCTGTTATCTCGAAGTTTTCTCGCTAGAACACTAAACGTCAATAAATGAGAATAGACTTTAAATTTAAAACTATCAGAAGAATTGTTGTTTAAGTTAATATATTTTACTGTCAGTTGTCTATAATAATTTAGAAGTGAAATAGTTAGCTAATAATATTTTGCAAAATTAATTCGGGCGTTATCGGGTTAAATTAAAAGTATGCATTATTTTATTAAACATTCAATACTTTTACAAAGTAATATAAAAAGACAACTTTAATTTTTCGTTTGACTTCTCTGTGTTTGTTTCTTTTGAAAGGAAAATAAATAAAATGTACGTACATTTTTAATGTTGAAACCGAGGTCATACGCAATGTGTATTAACTCTGAAGTCTATGAATTATTCAACCAGATAAATATTTTTAACGTTATAAGCAAGTTCGTAATATGACTGAGGACGTTATAATTGTACATTACAATAATTATAATTCATCGCTATAAGTATCAAACACCAGGAAGGAAGACTTAAATTAATCAATAAGCAACTATATATGGAAGTGAAGCCCTACACTATAAAAAATAGGTTCTTAAAAAAAAAAAAGTACATATTGTCTCAAAATGACCCCAAACAATATATACTTAAAATTAAAAACCCGTGGACTTATTTTTAAGTACATTGACATGTCAAACATCGGGATATTGGGATTCTTATTGGTCAACCCCATTTTTGAGCATGTCAATATACTCAAAAATGAGTACATGGGTTTTCAAATTCAAGTATATTATTGTTTCGGGGCTATTTTGAGACATTATATACTTATTTTTAAGAACCTATTTTTTACAGTGTATATATTGCAAAAAAATATTGAAAAAGTTAATAAACGTAGAAAACAAATCTTGAAATTTCCCAAAATACTGCTTTATCAAAAACAATTATAGCAACAGGAAAATAAAAATGAGTTGTTTCTGCGACAGTGATATATAAGTGATCATATAAAAACTCTATCATTCCCTAACAACTCAAAGATTCCAACAATGAATTATAAGACATTTAAGATATGAACAAATTAAATAAAGTTAAATTACCAAATATCATTCACTTTAAATATTAATTTACATGAAGCAAGAATAATTTAAGATTACTGAACACAATAATGTAAGACACAATAAGATTAAACTTTTTAAACAATTAATATAATAATAAATGAAAAAAAAATTGATTGACCATCAATAAATGTAATAACAATTAAATAGTCAAAATTATAGAATTTTGTACTATAGATGAAGTTAGTTATAAATATATTATCATATGGGTGATTCCATTGAAGAAAATAACATCAATCACAAAAAATGATAATATTTTCTCTTTTTTCTTTTTTCTTTTTTGCCACCAGTATCCGTATACAGAAATTTTAATGACATATTTATGTTGTGAAATATAATTATTGTATGCCCAATATATGTATTTTCACGGACAATCAAAACATTCTACTTTCAATTCGAACTGTGAAAAGAAACAAATGAGGCATCTGCGCATGCCTACGAAACCGCTCGCACCTGCATCAATGTACTTTTTTATTTTCTTCAGTTGTCATGTAGACCTTTAAGTATTCGGAGTGTGTTTAGCAGCTCCGTAATACAATTTAATTTTATGTTCTTTTCTTTCTTAATTCTTTTATTAAATATATAAAGGCCACAAAATCATCTCGTTATTGAGTGAATCTAATTGAGTGAATCTCTTAATAAATTGAATCTAATCAATGTTTTCTTTATAGAAGAATTGATAAATGATTAAATTTCAAAACCGAAACAGGAACATAAAGATCGGATGCTCATTAGAAGAATACAGGTAAGAAGATTTCCTTAATATTATAATTACCTGTAAAATTATTCTATATAAAATATATATAATTATAATAGATATGTGGGACATCTCAGCAAATAGAAAATAACATTCTGTGCTACTGAGGCAATTAAAACAACAGATTATGAGACTGAACAAAAAATGATGTCACACTTTCTATATATATAAATTCATTTATTTATATAAATATAAAAAAAGTATAATATTCTATTTTAAGATAATATGAATGAAATGTATTAAAATACAAAAATAATAAATGAATTGAAATAAATTTCGATTTAAAAAGGCATCCGATCTCGAATTAGAACTGAAACCAAAAGTTTTGGTTTGAAAAATATACGTTCTAGAAACAAAAGAAAAAAGGGAAATAAAACCCAATTGAATTGTTATTAAGTATAATAAGAAAAGAAATATTATATAATCAAAATATTTGCAGTGATCAAATAATAAAGTTAAAATGGCCTTTTCAAAAGATATATCGATGATAGATAAATTAAATTCCACGAATTATGATTTGTGGAAATTTAAAATAGAAATGATGTTATGCAAGGAAAATTTGTTTGAATTAATAACGAACGAACCTCCCAATCCTATCACAAATGAATGGACAATTAAGGATCGTAAAGCCAAAGCGATCATTAATTTATCGATAGAAGACGACCAGATCGTACATATTAAAAATCTCGCGACTGCTAGGCAAACGTGGGATACTTTAAAAAGAATTCACGAGCGATCGAACTTATCCAGTAAATTATTTCTATTGAGAAAGTTATATTCTGCTAAACTAGCAGAGGGTGGAAATCTATCTCAACATCTAACGCACATATATCAGATCCGTGATAGATTGACCGCTATAGGCGAGGTGATAAATGATGAGCACATGTCAGCTCTTATGCTATGCTCACTTCCTCCAAGTTTCGATACATTGATTACTGCAATTGAATCTAGAGATCAGGAAGACTTGACCCCAGAATTCATCAGGGGAAAGTTACTTGATGAAGATCTAAAAAGATCAGAAAACAATCAAACAAATAATGAGAGCGCATATAAAATGCACATTAAAAATAAAACACCACCACGAAAGTTTTGCAATTATTGCAAAAAGAGTTCGCATAATAAAAGCGATTGTTGGCATTTAAAAAATAGAGAAAGCAACGAATATAAACACAAAGAGAATGACTATAAAAATCCTAATAACTATCAAAGCAATTTCTACAGTCGAAATAAATATAAAAACAAACAAAGATCAAACATGATGCAAGAAACGGAAAATAAAATGAAAAATCTGACTTTTGTGGTAGGAAATTCAAACAGAAACTCGTTTATCGTAGATAGCGGGAGTTCAAGCCATGTGTGCAATAATATAGAAAGGTTCATATCATTTAAAAACAATGATAAAACACAAGTTATGTTAGCCAATGGTCAATCTGTAATCTCACAAGGTTGTGGAGATGTAAAAATAGAAGTGAGAAATTCTAAAAACGAAATCAAACACATCACACTTAAAGACACACTCTTCATTCCTGAAATTACCACAAATTTAATTTCAATAAAAAAGGCAACTGAGAATGGTTGTCAAGCAATATTTAAAGAGAACACTTGTGAAATTAAATTTCAAAACGAAGAATATATTTTTGCAACAGTAGCTGACAATTTGTATGAAGTTAGAACAAATGAAAAAACAGAAGAAAAAATAAACATGACACAAACTTGCGATAATACAAATTATGTTAAACTATGGCACAGTAGATTAGGACACAAAAACATTACACAAATAAAGGAACTCGTCAGTAAGGAAATGGCAACGGGAATTAAATTGAACAATTGTAAACACGATAATAACTGTGAAATATGTATTATGTCAAAATTAGAAAATGATTCATACCCCAAAGTAGCTACACACAAGACAAAACAAACATTAGAAACAATACATTCCGACCTCTGTGGCCCATTCCAGACACCTACGGTGGGTGGAAAAAGTTATTTTCTCACTTTCATCGACGACCACAGCCGCTACACTTATATATATCTGTTGAAAAATAAATATGAAGCCTTAGAAGCTTTCAAAAATTACCATGCACTCACTTCCAATATATTTGGAAGAAAAATTAAAAGTTTGCATTCTGACAATGGTGGTGAATATATGAATAAAGAATTTGAAAAATTTCTTCAGAGTGAGGGAATACAACACCAACTCATTGTGCCCCATTGTTCTCAACAGAACGGCGTAGCGGAAAGGAAAAACCGTACTTTGGTCGAAATGACCAGATGCATGTTAAATGAAAGTCAATTAAATAAAAATTTTTGGGGAGAAGCTTTAATGACGGCAAATTATTTACAAAACAGACTACCAACAAGTGCCCGTGAAAAGACACCATATGAGCTTTGGACTGGTATGAAACCAGAACTCTCAAAAATAAGAACATTTGGCTGCAAAGCTTATGTTTATGTGAATAAAACTGATAGAAAAAAGTTAGATGATAAGGCGAAACCAGGAATTTTCATGGGTTATGATCTAAAAAGTAAAGGATATAGGATTTATGTAAGCAACAACATAAAAATCTGCAGAACGGTAAAATTTCTCGAAGAGCATGAAACTCACGAACATTCTCGAAACATTGATCAAAATGCAATTAATGAGGAATCTAAAATTCCTGTTATTTTAAACAATGAAAATGACGTAACAGAAGAACACAATGAAATTCAGAATACACAAACCCTAAGGAGATCAGATAGAATAAACAAAGGGGTACCACCTGATCGTTTCGTTTTTCTCTCAACTAATACAAGTTATATTGAACCGAAAACATTTGATGATATAGTAAACATGAAAAATCATATTGAAAAAGAAAAATGGTTAGAAGCAGCAGAAGAAGAAATAAAATCATTAAATAAAAATGAAACTTGGGATCTTGTTGATCCTCCACCTAATACACACATTGTTGGCTCTAAATGGGCTTTTAAAGCAAAATACAATGACTCTGGAAAAATTGAAAAATACAAAGCACGTCTCGTGGCAAGAGGCTTTAGTCAAAAGTATGGAACTGATTATGATGAGACTTTTGCCCCAGTGGCTTCTCATACAACAATCAGAACCTTCTTGATAAATGCATTGTACAAAAATTTGCAGTTAACTCACGTTGACGTGAAAACCGCTTTCCTACATGGAGAACTAGAAGAAGACATTTTTATGAGCCAGCCAGAAGGCTTCATAACACCAGGACAAGAGAATAAGGTGTGCAAATTACGAAAAGCCATATATGGCCTCAAACAAGCAGCCAGGTCTTGGAATACTAAAATCAATGATACACTGATCAAATTAAATTTCACTGCCTGTGAATCAGACAAGTGTTTATACAAAAGGTCAAAGGACAATAATACAGTTTACTTACTTATTTATGTCGACGACATATTATTGGCAGGAAACAAAAATGAAATACAAGAAGTAATAAAGGAACTTGAAAAAGAATTCGAAATCACAAATCTAGGTCAAGTAAATAAATACTTAGGAATACAAATAGAGAGAGGTGATAATGGGACATTAGCTATACATCAGAAAAATAAAATAAATGAACTGGTTAGGAAATTTAATTTGCAAGAATCCAAACCAATCAACACACCACTTGATCCAGGATACCAGAAAGATGATAAAATAGAAAATATTCTACCAAATAACACCAAATATCGGCAAGCTGTAGGAGCTTTGTTATATATAGCAACGTTAAGCAGACCGGATATCTCGGCAGCAGTTAATATACTTAGTCGTAGAAATGAACAACCTAGAGAAAAGGATTGGCAAGCCGCAAAAAGAGTAATTAAATACTTAAAAAGTACTAATGACTATAAAATAAAATATAATGTTGATCAAGAACCTATTTTAAAAGTTTTTGCTGACGCCGACTGGACAAATGACACACTTGATAGAAAATCTACAAGTGGTAATGTTTACTTTGTTGGGAAAAACCCGATTAACTGGACATCCAAAAAACAGAACTGCATAGCACTGTCAACAGCTGAAGCTGAGTATATCTCGGCTGGAAATGCAGCAAAAGAAACTATATCAATATTAAAACTACTAAAAGATCTTGATATGGAACAGAAACAACCAATCGTTATTTATGAAGACAACCAAGCCTGCATTAAACTCGCTGAATCTGATAAGTACCAAAGTCGCACGAAGCACATAGATGTGAAATACCATCTAATTAAACAGTTGTGTGAACAAGGAATTATTAAATTGAAATATATCTCAAGCAAGGATATGACTGCCGATTTGCTTACTAAGGCACTTCCTAAAGCGGCATTCATTAAACACAGAGATAAACTGCAACTTATAAAAACTTAATATATATTGTGCAAGGTGGAGTGTTGTGAAATATAATTATTGTATGCCCAATATATGTATTTTCACGGACAATCAAAACATTCTACTTTCAATTCGAACTGTGAAAAGAAACAAATGAGGCATCTGCGCATGCCTACGAAACCGCTCGCACCTGCATCAATGTACTTTTTTATTTTCTTCAGTTGTCATGTAGACCTTTAAGTATTCGGAGTGTGTTTAGCAGCTCCGTAATACAATTTAATTTTATGTTCTTTTCTTTCTTAATTCTTTTATTAAATATATAAAGGCCACAAAATCATCTCGTTATTGAGTGAATCTAATTGAGTGAATCTCTTAATAAATTGAATCTAATCAATGTTTTCTTTATAGAAGAATTGATAAATGATTAAATTTCAAAACCGAAACAGGAACATAAAGATCGGATGCTCATTAGAAGAATACAGGTAAGAAGATTTCCTTAATATTATAATTACCTGTAAAATTATTCTATATAAAATATATATAATTATAATAGATATGTGGGACATCTCAGCAAATAGAAAATAACATTCTGTGCTACTGAGGCAATTAAAACAACAATTTACTGTGACTTTTATGATTGAATAAGATAGTGTTTATTGTTACAAAATATTAGTGACGGCATAATTATCTCAATTTGTGACTGACATTACATTTTTCATGGAATTGCCCATATAAGAAATATTTTCATGTGGATCTATGCTATCTAATAATCAGAAAAGAAAAGACGGGTCGAGTAATTTATCAATAATTATGCTAGGTTCGTATTATATAAAGATACTAATATATATATTTCTCGATTATTTTCATTATAAGCTCCTTCTTATTAATATTCAATATAATCTGCTTTTCAATGAAATTATATTAAAATAAGTATTATTATTGTTTTCATATATAATCTATATTAAAATTACACTGGGCAGATTATTCGTATCTTTTTTTTTTTTTTTTATAATACTGGTATTTTTATTATAACTATTTAGTAATCTATTTAAGCTCTTGTGGATTATTATGCCAATTAAAGTTTTTTTCCCCCAATTCTACTTTTTTTTTTTTTGTTATTACTATTATACAAAGTATGTAATAGACAAAATCAAATATTTAAACAAAATTCCGAAACTGCTAACCTACAGTTACATTGTTTTCATAACAAGTATAATTTTTTAATTTCCAATCTCACAATTACATCATAAAAAACAATTTTCTCTATTCCAATTACCGTAGATACATGATAACATAATTGAGTTTTTTTTGTTTTTTTTTCTTGAATGAATCTGGTATAGTAACAACGGATTTTTAATGAAAAAATAGAACAAGCTTTAAATTTATTCAACCACCTCGAAGACAATTACGTTTTAGATTAAAAAAAAAAAAAAAAAAAGATAAAAAGAAACTAAAACACTTCTATTAAAACAGGATAAAAAAAGAAGCGTTACATAATCACCTTACTTTTTAAGATATAGCTGTCACGTTGAATGATTGATTTTCTCATACGTTACATAGAATCTTTTCCCCCACCACTCTTCTGTATCAATTAAACTGCAATACTTTTAAGGAAATATGAAAGAGCCTTAACGATGTCAAAAAACCAAAAAGAAGCATAGGGGAATCATTATGAAGACATCATTCTTATCAAGATCTGGAATTCTACAATTGAATTTCAGTTAATTATTTTTACATTAAAATGATAATGATTTACATGAGTGATTTAATCAACCCACTTTATTCTCGTGAAATATTCTGGAAGCCTTTTTATTATTTTCGGAATAAAATTAGAATGATTTTTCCTAAATCTATTCATAAGCAGTAAAAAAAAAAGTATATTCTTCTTGCTATATTGTTTTTGAAGTAAATAAGATTACACATTCTTTCAAGAACTTTTTTTTTATTTATTTATTTATTTAATAATCTATACATTTTAAAATGAAGCATGTTTCATGCATAGACTTTTAAATTGAGACTTGACGCTAAAGCTAAATTGATATATAAAAAAAAAATAAATAAATAAATAAATAAAGGGACATCAACGTTAAAAACGCAAAAAATAGAAAGTTCAGTTTGCATTACTGTTTACTGTACTTTTGTTAGCTTTACATATTATATCTTCATCAATGCAAAGATTAGTACCACTAAATATATAAGAAAGATAGATTAACTATATAAGACAATAGAACTACAGATATTTAGAAGAATTAGCCAATAGGAAATTGGAAAAATGTGCTATGAAAGCGGTATGTGAAAATTACAAAATGTGGACTTCATATAACATTTCTCACAATCAGAGAGAGTGGAAGCTCAAAGTCCCAATTAACGATAGTTTTAAAAATTTTATAAATATGGAAAGTTTTAAGGGCATCAAGTTCATGTACATAGTTAGGCCTGTAGATTATTTTAGCTGAATTAAAGTTAAAAATATGATCATTGTCTAAGCAATGCTTAGGAGTGGCTGATTTGTTGATTCCTTGTTTCTGAATATATCCATATATTCTTTTAGACGGAATTTAAACAAGATATGCTACATACACAACAAGACTTTCTCATGGTATTATTCTTGCACAATTTTCACAATTATTTGTTGGCTAATCTCTCTAAATCCTTGCAATTCTATTGGCTGTTTAATCCGTTTATGGAATCTGCTTTTCTGATATATTTAGGAGCACTAAACTCTCTTGTTATTCTGAAGGGATGTTTATTTTTACAACTACCAATTTCTAATAGTAATAATTGTGAGGCATTACTAGTAATTTTCAGCAATTGACTATAACAAAAATGACTAATTATATTGCATATACTGGTTAAAAAAGAAGAAAGAAAGACAGAAAGAAAGAAAAAACGAACACCCTTGTATTCTGCACTAATGATGGTATGCTTAAAACTAACGAGATTGCATTATACAAATTAATTATTTTATTTTTGGCGTAGTTAATATTCACATCTTTCTACTATCCCTTATGTTTCTTCCTGTCTTCCCATAAAATAGTTTATATAAATGTTTACATAAAATATTTCATATAAAATCTTATGGTAGCATATCAACCATAATTTGTACGTTTAACAATTTATTCAAGCGAAAACTTCTTGTAGTGATTTTATGCTTTTTAGAATGATTTAGAATTTTTTCTTTTCTTTTTTTTTTTTTTCTTTTCTTTTTTTAATTAGTTTCCAACACATTCCTTTTTATTGCAAGCATCACCATCCCGCTTATACAGCTGCAACTTTTTATATAAAAATGGAGGCAGCATTGTTTAGAAAAATCGTTTGTTTTGTAAAAATATTCACGAATTAACTTAGTGAGCCATTATTTCATTTAATTTTTAACTTTAAATATATTATCTAACAATTGAGAGTAATTTAATAAAAATACACCTCAGGTATTGTAAAATGTAATCAATAACCTTTTATCACACAGTTTTTGAAAATTAAAATGAAATAATAATTTCCTGATTTTATTGTACTTTGTTTAAACGTGTTTTTAATATTTATTATCTACAATAACACAAAAGAAAAAGACACATACCTTTCTTTGTTGAAATAAACACCAATTTCAGCTTTTAAATTGATACGTAAGCAATTATAATGGCAGAATTTTTTTTTTCTTTTTTTACATTAAAGATGAAATGATTACACCTGAAATAGAAACACATAATAAATTAATGAAAAGTTTTAATAGATACAATGAATTAAATAAGCATACCGTGAAAAATAGAAAACACATTCCAAAACTTCGAAACAATGTGAGACAAAACAAAAATTTGTCTCTAATTACTTAATTATCCATTGTCTGCATGTAAATATTCTAGTAATTAACTTTTTCCGATAAAGCATTCTTTATTTTTTAACGAGTCAAATATTTGAACGCTTAAGGTTGTATAGAAAATCTTTAGAGAAATGGCGAAAGAAGAGAAGAAAAATCACTGGCGAGCTAGGGAACTATTAAGAGGTTTAAAAGTATCAACCTGATAAAATAATTTGGCAGAAAATAAAAATGCAGAAATGTTTGTTGTAAGTAAAATCGAAGATTTCTGCAGACAGTTAACTAATCACTAGATTTGTTTTAAAAAGAATTTTTCGAAGGTTTTTAAATCAAATGGTATATGCGATATTTCTCTGTGACATGTATATTTTAGAATGCCAGATAGATTAAAATATTCGGTTTGCAAATAGCTGTAGCATAAAATATAAGTCAAAACTTACATTTTACCATAAAATATTAGTAGATAGGAAATGACAGTTCGGCGCCCGAGGTGCAGTGGTGCATGGGAGCACGGGAGCAGGAGGCACGGGGAGCAGTCGCGCGGGTGTCGCACCACCCCCTGAAGGTGTAGACGAGTTGGTATCGTCCTTGACACCTCCTCTAACTTAATCGTGAAAGATGACGAGGGTATTAATGAGGAAAATTAATTAAAAAATTTAATGAGTGGTTTATTGTAGAAGGTGATGATGGTTTTAAAGTGATATTTTCGGTAGAATGAAAAAAGCAGGATATTGTTTGTGACTCATTAGGAAATTAATTAAAAATTGGAAAAATTGGAAAAATAAGGAATGAATAAAATATACGAATTTAAGAATGCGAATAGAGTATGCAAGAAATAGAGTGATCTGACTGGGGTTCGAACCCGACACCTTGCAGTAAAAATATTTCCATAAGACAGTAGTTTTCGCGTGTGTGTGAGTGATTTTTATATTATATGTCTGCACTGTTCTTTTAAAACTATGAATGCTAGTGTCCGAAAAGAATTCAATCGTTTTTATGATATTAATTAGAGAATAATAATTAAGAAAAATATTAATTAAGCATCTTCTTGTAAAAAAACCATCAAATATTTTCCAAAAAAAAGGCAATGAAAATAAAAATTAAGTATAAAGAATGAAAGAAAGTTTAGAAACATAGATTTTGACTGAGATTCGAACCTGCTACCTTGCAGCAAAAAAATATTTCAGTAGTTTTCGCATATGTGTGAGTGATTTTTCTATTATATGCCTATGCAGATCTTTTTTAACCTAAGAATACTATTGTCTGAAAATTAATCAACCATAAAAATGATATTAATTACAGAATAATAATTAAAATAAATAAATAAAAAATAATAATTAAAGATCTTGTAAATATTCACCAGATGTTTTTCGAAAAAAGACAATGCACGTGAAAATTAAGCTAAAAGATGTTTAAAATCTCAAATGTATAAGTGAAATTAGATTAGGATGAAGGACGAGAATTGTTTTTTTGATAGATAACTAAAAAAGAGTGATTAAAATTTCTTATTAATTACTTAATTGAAGAAAGTTCGTTAACAAAATACTTTTCATCATAAAGATTTTTTAATTGTGAATATCTAGTATCCATTTTAAACTATATATATTCTTTTTCGTTATAAATAGAATAATATCTTAACGCAAAATACAGACTTCATTCGCTAATGGTGACGTCACAATGTTTTGGGGGGAAGGAGGGGACCATTCCTTAGGACATTTTCTTAGAATCGGGTTAGGTACGCTATTGTCAAAAGATAGGGGGAGAAAATTCCAGTTTTGCTTCAACTTTTCACGTGTTTAAATATGTTTACTGTTGAATGTACTAAAAATTATCTACTATTTTGAATTATGTTCAGTTCACTTCTTTATAAGAAAAATGTATATAATGTGAAATTAAAAGTAAATAAAAAAACTTTAAAAATTCATCTTTTAAAAATAAATTAATAAAAATAAGTTGATCAATGTAAAAAACTGAAAAATTCGCTGTTTGAAAAGAAGTCTTAATAAGTTTAAGAAAATATCGTAACATTTTGTATTATATTTTACATAAGAGAGTGAATCTATCATTTTTCAGAAGTTACTTTAGTGCAAAATAATAACTGATGTTGAAAATTTCTCTTCCTTAAACAGTTATACTTCAGATATAACTTTTTTTGGGATCTTCTTATCACTCTCATCGAACATACATGTATAATCACTCCCACATAAATTCTTTCATATATATTTAAAAAAAATTTACAATGTTGTATTTAATTATAAATTATCTTTAAATTTCCTTACGCTCATTAAAATATTGTATCTATTTTTATTTCAAGTTTTGTATTATAGTACTAGAAATCTTCCAACATTCTTAAAATAAAATAAGTTTCTGAACAGAGTGATAATTAGAAATTCAATGTATTTTTTATCTATAGTTTAACCATTTTTTTTGTAACTCCCTAACATTTTTTTAGTGTAAACCCGTGAAATTTTACCAATAAAATCCGAAATAGGGTCTTAAAAATAAGAATTTGGCATGATTTTTAATAAATTTTAGGATATATCTACAAAAATTTTAGAGTATTTGGCGATAATTCAGATTTGGTGAGAAACACCTAGTATTAATTCCGAGTGAAGAAAAATTTTATTACTTGTCAAATTTATTTTGAGAAGTGAGGTTGCTTATTTTATAACCTGAATTCAATACTACATAATAATAGTTTTTTCAAGATGGATGTCAGAACAGATATCATTTTGTTAAACGCATTTACTCATATATTCAATAGATCACACATTCGCAATTCAGAACTAGAGATTATAAACCACCTTAAATTTCGAATGAATGAATTTATCAATTCAGAAATTAGCAATCAACTTTATGAAAATGTTGATATGTTATCTGAGGAAAATTTTCACATCTGTTTAGATATTGTCTTAAAAGAAATGATAAAAAATGAAATAAATTGGGACAAAGTTGTAATTTACTTAGTATTTTCAAGTGAGCTTATGGCGAAGCGCTTTAAGAGATCTGGTGACTTTATCATACCCTGGATAAAATTTTTTAATATCTTCCAGAAGTATTTAGGTAATTGGATTATTGATCATCAAGAATGTATAAAAGTCAAAGGAGAAAAGAAATCAATTTTTCAAAGAATGTGGAGTTTTATCACTCGATCATAATATGAAAATTGTAAAAATATTATCTGCTATGTTGAATTATGTTCAGTTCAATCTGTATAAGAACAATGTTCAAGAAAAATGTATGTAATGTGAAATTGAAAGTAAATAAAGAACTTTCAATGAAAATTTTGTTTAAGAAAAAATTATTTGAAGTAACATTCATCTTTAAAAAATAAATAAATAAAAATAAAAATAAGTTGATCAATGTAAAAAACTGAAAAATTCACCGTTTGAAAAGAAGTCTTAATAAGTTTAAGAAAATATCGTAACATATTGTACCATATTTTACCTCTATCATTTTTCAGAAGTTACTTTTCTGCAAAAAATAGCTGATGTCAAAAATTTCTCTACCTAAAACAGTTATACTTTAGATATAACTTTTTGGAATCTTCTTATCACTATCATTGAACATACGTGTATACTTAAAAATTTTTACAAAGTGGTATTTAATTATAAATTTTCTTTAAATTTCCTTATACTCGTTAAAATATTGTAAGTTTTTTTTTTTTTTTTTTTTCAAGTTTTGTATTATAGTACTAGAAATTTTGCAACATTCTTAAAATAATATAAGTTTCTGAACATAGTGATAATTAGAAATTACCATTTTTTGAGTTTTTAACGCGATCTGGAATCGAACCTGACACTTCCCTAATGACAACGTTAGAATTTTTTGTAATTCATCATAGTGAAATTCCTCACATCATATGCTACATTCACTCAGTTTTTCTTTCCAGATAGCAAGTTTGTAAATGATGAAAGCTAACTTTGAAAAATTCAGAGTTGAAAAAATATTAATATATGCTTTATTAAATACATCCACCTTCACAGATGCATACTTAAGTTTTCTAAGTGTATGTAAACATACTTAAAAAATATTATAACCAAGTATTGTAGATTACAAATATATGTATACTTTAAAAATTTTACAAAGCTTTTAGAAATTAAGATAACTTATTCTTGAATAAAAATATAAGAAACCCATTTTCACAATAATAAGATTGAAAATGTAAGATGAAATCACAAAATTACCAACATAAGATACTGCAAGTATTTAAAAAATTATGAAGTATTAAATTTTAATGTTTCACATGCGTTAATAACGCATCTTATTTTACAAAGTACTAAGTTTTTTAATCATTTAGTTTGAAGTTTTTCAAACATATGCTTATAAACCGAAATTTTTGTGAATGAAAAATTTTTCACACAAAGTATTTTAGAAAAAATATCATCTGAGAAATTAATTAACTTATTTTTAGAATAAAAATATGGGAAACTTGTTTTTTCTAATGATAAGAATGAAAATGTAAGATAAAATCTCATTCTTACCAACATAAGAGACTGCAAGTATTTAAAAAATTATGAAGTATGTAATTTTAATGTTTCACATGTCTTAATAACGCCTCTTATTTTACAAAGTACTAAGTTTTTTAAAGTCATTTAGTTTGAAGTTTTTCACACATATGCTTATAAACGAAATTTTTTGTAAATGAAAAATTTTTACACAAATTACTTTAATACAAATACTATCTCAGAAAAATTAACTTTTTCTTTTTAGATTGAAAATGTAAGATAAAAATCTAACACTTATCAAATTTAGAAGCTGCAGATGTATAATGAAATCATGAACTTGAAACTTTAAGTATTAACAACCTACATTCTTTGAAAATACTAAACCACAAGTTTCGACAAATCTATAAACAACTGTTAAAAAACATAGATATTAGAATATTTTTTACCCTAAAATGTTTAACGTAGATGGTACATCCATAAAAATACAGAGTTAAAGTGTACAAATTATCTGTTTAGACATGCCGATAAACTAGAATTTTCCACAAGATTCGACTATTATAGCAAGGTATGGGATAATATTTGGCTAAATTTCCACTAATATTGGCGATAGTTATAAAAATTTGGCATGAAATAAGAGAATTTGGCGTAAATTCTTAAGTAAAACTGATGAACGAAGAAAAAATTTGAATTAGTTTCAATCTTTTCTCGCTGTAGAGTTGTCTAAGTTCTCATACTTAGTAGTTTTTAAAGTCTTACTTTTAGAGTGATTTTTTATACTTTGCTAAACTGAAGTACAAAATGGATAATACTTTACCGTCTGAGGAGGCACACGTTTCTGTTCAACAACCCCCTTCATCAAGTTTTGAGGATGAGAAGTTATCTAAACTTTTTATTTGTCCAATTTGCAATAAGCCATTTTTAAAAAAATCCTATCTTACTAGACATGTGAAGGTTCCCAATGACATTAAACCTAATATTTGTTATGTGTGTGAGAAAGGATTTGTTACTTTGCATCGTTTAAAAAGACATATAGAAACCCATAGAAAAATTTCCATAACATACAAATGTGAATATTGTATTGAAAATTTCAATCGCAAGTGTGATTTATTTAAACATAAGAGATTATCTCATCAAAAAGTCTTACCTGAACATCTATGTATTATTTGTAAAGATGCTTTTAAACACAAGTATGAATTAGAAAAACACAAGAGGGTGCATTATCGTAAACCTGAGTATCTATGTGAGGAATGTTCTATAACCTTTCCAACTAAACATGCTTTTTCAAACCATAAGCGAAAAAGTCATAAAAAGACTTTACATGCATACTGTTGTGACGAATGTACTGATACTTTTTCAAACAAACGACATTTTTTAAAACATAAAAGAAATATGCATAAAAAATCTTCAATGCAAACTAGATGTGATGAATGCAGTGAAACTTTTCAGTGTAAGTATGAATTTGTAATAATTCATTAAGAAGAGAATGACACTAAAAAGTTTTGACGAATTTCGTCAAAACTTTTTAGTGTCATTCTCTTCTTTAATGAAACACTTAGTAAATCTTACCCAATTTTTCGTTTAATAACTGAAAAATATTATAATACTTAGTAAATTTTACCAAAGTAATCTTAAAATACTTTCTTTGAGATTTGTAAATAGTATTGGATTGCACTTAAATTACAGACATCTCGAATAGTTTAAAGTCTTTGAGATAAAAAATTAAAGATTTTTATTAAAGACCTAGAAATGCATTCAAGTTAATTTTTGTAAAGTGGGAATTGTTTAAATATTATAAATTATACTTTGGTATAATGTAACTTAGAGATATTTAAAACAAATACATATCAATTCATACTTATAAAATATAATTTGATGTTTATGGAGAAAATTTTTACTTCAAAGTGTATAAAAACGACAAAGTTTTTTTTACAGATCATTGATTTTATACACAAAGTAAAATAATACAAGATAGGAATTGTGGGGTGACATAAGTACTTCTTGTTAAATTATACATTTGTGACGTAGTGGTAAGGGAAAAGTTACGCCACAGGGGTTATGACGTCAGCTACAGGTTTTAGTGTCTCCTCAAGCTTGTTGAACCATGTCTAAACTTGAAAGTATATACACCTTTTGTTATTACTTCACATATGGTTTTTCGTATCTTATAAGTTTTATCTATAAATTTTCTAACTTAATGTTTTGCGTTAGCAATTCTGTTAAAAACAGTTAAATTTTTCTAAGTGATGTGACATAAAGAAAACATTTGACAAAAATGTTAAAAAAATTTTGTGAAATTTCACAAACTTCCAAAATTAAGCTTTCACAATTCTTACAAAATATTTTCTGTATTCTAAAAATAAAAAAAGTAAAATATAATCGTGAAAGTGTCTATATATAAAAGTTTAAGTTGTTACTATAACATTATTATTACACTCTTTGGAATAGAGATTGTGATTTTAGTTAAAGTGCAAAACACTTTGATGATGCATATTCAAAGTAAGATTCAAACGTAATACTTAGGAAAATACTAACTCCATAATTATATCTAAAATTTTCATAAGTTAGTTTTTCAGGAAAATTGTTAATAAGATAAATTCATTTAAGATTTTCACAAGTACTTTGCAGTTGAGTGGTAAAACAATTTTACAAGTTTTTTCTTCTTCGATGTAAGTTTGATAGTTTATAAAACTACTATTGTGCATAATTTTTATTTAGTGTTTAAATATTATACTCAATCAATTCTACTACAGTAATGAAAAAGTATATCGTTAATACACAGGTAAACTTTTTACATGTTTTTATTTTAAAAAAAGATGACACTTCAGTTTGTATTCTAATAGAAAATATTATAAAAAAGGTGATTTTGTAATAAAAATTAAACCATTTTCATTGAAATCTTTTTATTTGAAATTCATTCACAATAATACAAGACAGCAAATTTACACAAATCTATATTGTTGGGATATCGTTCGTACATTCAATATTAAAGTTATTCAAAAAATTTAGCAAGTCTAGATTTTCATTGTTAAAGTAATCTGTCACTAACTCATTTTCCTTCGCACTAAAATTATTCGAATTCATATTTTCGTTGCTAGTAGAAAAAACATTCAAGCATTCGGGATTAAAGTTATACAAAAAATTTAACGAGTTCAGACTTTCATTGTCATAGTTTACTAGAGGTAAATCAGTTTGTATCAGGTTAAAATTATTTAAGACCTTATTTTCAACTTTGGTAGATAAACCATCAATATTATTTTCACTTGTATATTCCACATTCGAATTGTTCAAAGATTTTTTTAAGTCTAAGTCTATATTTTCATTCTGAAAGTTATTGGAAGGTAAGTCAGGAACACCATTCATACATTCAATGTGAAAATTATCCAAAAAATTTAACAAGTCCAGATTCTCACTGGCATTATTAACTGTTGGTAATTCATTGTTAGTACTTCGTTCATTACAATTTCTACGTATGTTAAAGTCTTTAAGATGACTCTTTCTCTTATGTTGTAATAATTCATACTTACACTGAAAAGTTTCACTGCATTCATCACATCTAGTTTGCATTGAAGATTTTTTATGCATATTTCTTTTATGTTTTAAAAAATGTCGTTTGTTTGAAAAAGTATCAGTACATTCGTCACAACAGTATGCATGTAAAGTCTTTTTATGACTTTTTCGCTTATGGTTTGAAAAAGCATGTTTAGTTGGAAAGGTTATAGAACATTCCTCACATAGATACTCAGGTTTACGATAATGCACCCTCTTGTGTTTTTCTAATTCATACTTGTGTTTAAAAGCATCTTTACAAATAATACATAGATGTTCAGGTAAGACTTTTTGATGAGATAATCTCTTATGTTTAAATAAATCACACTTGCGATTGAAATTTTCAATACAATATTCACATTTGTATGTTATGGAAATTTTTCTATGGGTTTCTATATGTCTTTTTAAACGATGCAAAGTAACAAATCCTTTCTCACACACATAACAAATATTAGGTTTAATGTCATTGGGAACCTTCACATGTCTAGTAAGATAGGATTTTTTTAAAAATGGCTTATTGCAAATTGGACAAATAAAAAGTTTAGATAACTTCTCATCCTCAAAACTTGATGAAGGGGGTTGTTGAACAGAAACGTGTGCCTCCTCAGACGGTAAAGTATTATCTATTTTGTACTTCAGTTTAGCAAAGTATAAAAAATCACTCTAAAAGTAAGACTTTAAAAACTACTAAGTATGAGAACTTAGACAACTCTACAGCGAGAAAAGATTGAAACTAATTCAAATTTTTTCTTCGTTCATCAGTTTTACTTAAGAATTTACGCCAAATTCTCTTATTTCATGCCAAATTTTTATAACTATCGCCAATATTAGTGGAAATTTAGCCAAATATTATCCCATACCTTGCTATAATAGTCGAATCTTGTGGAAAATTCTAGTTTATCGGCATGTCTAAACAGATAATTTGTACACTTTAACTCTGTATTTTTATGGATGTACCATCTACGTTAAACATTTTAGGGTAAAAAATATTCTAATATCTATGTTTTTTAACAGTTGTTTATAGATTTGTCGAAACTTGTGGTTTAGTATTTTCAAAGAATGTAGGTTGTTAATACTTAAAGTTTCAAGTTCATGATTTCATTATACATCTGCAGCTTCTAAATTTGATAAGTGTTAGATTTTTATCTTACATTTTCAATCTAAAAAGAAAAAGTTAATTTTTCTGAGATAGTATTTGTATTAAAGTAATTTGTGTAAAAATTTTTCATTTACAAAAAATTTCGTTTATAAGCATATGTGTGAAAAACTTCAAACTAAATGACTTTAAAAAACTTAGTACTTTGTAAAATAAGAGGCGTTATTAAGACATGTGAAACATTAAAATTACATACTTCATAATTTTTTAAATACTTGCAGTCTCTTATGTTGGTAAGAATGAGATTTTATCTTACATTTTCATTCTTATCATTAGAAAAAACAAGTTTCCCATATTTTTATTCTAAAAATAAGTTAATTAATTTCTCAGATGATATTTTTTCTAAAATACTTTGTGTGAAAAATTTTTCATTCACAAAAATTTCGGTTTATAAGCATATGTTTGAAAAACTTCAAACTAAATGATTAAAAAACTTAGTACTTTGTAAAATAAGATGCGTTATTAACGCATGTGAAACATTAAAATTTAATACTTCATAATTTTTTAAATACTTGCAGTATCTTATGTTGGTAATTTTGTGATTTCATCTTACATTTTCAATCTTATTATTGTGAAAATGGGTTTCTTATATTTTTATTCAAGAATAAGTTATCTTAATTTCTAAAAGCTTTGTAAAATTTTTAAAGTATACATATATTTGTAATCTACAATACTTGGTTATAATATTTTTTAAGTATGTTTACATACACTTAGAAAACTTAAGTATGCATCTGTGAAGGTGGATGTATTTAATAAAGCATATATTAATATTTTTTCAACTCTGAATTTTTCAAAGTTAGCTTTCATCATTTACAAACTTGCTATCTGGAAAGAAAAACTGAGTGAATGTAGCATATGATGTGAGGAATTTCACTATGATGAATTACAAAAAATTCTAACGTTGTCATTAGGGAAGTGTCAGGTTCGATTCCAGATCGCGTTAAAAACTCAAAAAATGGTAATTTCTAATTATCACTATGTTCAGAAACTTATATTATTTTAAGAATGTTGCAAAATTTCTAGTACTATAATACAAAACTTGAAAAAAAAAAAAAAACTTACAATATTTTAACGAGTATAAGGAAATTTAAAGAAAATTTATAATTAAATACCACTTTGTAAAAAATTTTAAGTATACACGTATGTTCAATGATAGTGATAAGAAGATTCCAAAAAGTTATATCTAAAGTATAACTGTTTTAGGTAGAGAAATTTTTGACATCAGCTATTTTTTGCAGAAAAGTAACTTCTGAAAAATGATAGAGGTAAAATATGGTACAATATGTTACGATATTTTCTTAAACTTATTAAGACTTCTTTTCAAACGGTGAATTTTTCAGTTTTTTACATTGATCAACTTATTTTTATTTTTATTTATTTATTTTTTAAAGATGAATGTTACTTCAAATAATTTTTTCTTAAACAAAATTTTCATTGAAAGTTCTTTATTTACTTTCAATTTCACATTACATACATTTTTCTTGAACATTGTTCTTATACAGATTGAACTGAACATAATTCAACATAGCAGATAATATTTTTACAATTTTCATATTATGATCGAGTGATAAAACTCCACATTCTTTGAAAAATTGATTTCTTTTCTCCTTTGACTTTTATACATTCTTGATGATCAATAATCCAATTACCTAAATACTTCTGGAAGATATTAAAAAATTTTATCCAGGGTATGATAAAGTCACCAGATCTCTTAAAGCGCTTCGCCATAAGCTCACTTGAAAATACTAAGTAAATTACAACTTTGTCCCAATTTATTTCATTTTTTATCATTTCTTTTAAGACAATATCTAAACAGATGTGAAAATTTTCCTCAGATAACATATCAACATTTTCATAAAGTTGATTGCTAATTTCTGAATTGATAAATTCATTCATTCGAAATTTAAGGTGGTTTATAATCTCTAGTTCTGAATTGCGAATGTGTGATCTATTGAATATATGAGTAAATGCGTTTAACAAAATGATATCTGTTCTGACATCCATCTTGAAAAAACTATTATTATGTAGTATTGAATTCAGGTTATAAAATAAGCAACCTCACTTCTCAAAATAAATTTGACAAGTAATAAAATTTTTCTTCACTCGGAATTAATACTAGGTGTTTCTCACCAAATCTGAATTATCGCCAAATACTCTAAAATTTTTGTAGATATATCCTAAAATTTATTAAAAATCATGCCAAATTCTTATTTTTAAGACCCTATTTCGGATTTTATTGGTAAAATTTCACGGGTTTACACTAAAAAAATGTTAGGGAGTTACAAAAAAAATGGTTAAACTATAGATAAAAAATACATTGAATTTCTAATTATCACTCTGTTCAGAAACTTATTTTATTTTAAGAATGTTGGAAGATTTCTAGTACTATAATACAAAACTTGAAATAAAAATAGATACAATATTTTAATGAGCGTAAGGAAATTTAAAGATAATTTATAATTAAATACAACATTGTAAATTTTTTTTAAATATATATGAAAGAATTTATGTGGGAGTGATTATACATGTATGTTCGATGAGAGTGATAAGAAGATCCCAAAAAAAGTTATATCTGAAGTATAACTGTTTAAGGAAGAGAAATTTTCAACATCAGTTATTATTTTGCACTAAAGTAACTTCTGAAAAATGATAGATTCACTCTCTTATGTAAAATATAATACAAAATGTTACGATATTTTCTTAAACTTATTAAGACTTCTTTTCAAACAGCGAATTTTTCAGTTTTTTACATTGATCAACTTATTTTTATTAATTTATTTTTAAAAGATGAATTTTTAAAGTTTTTTTATTTACTTTTAATTTCACATTATATACATTTTTCTTATAAAGAAGTGAACTGAACATAATTCAAAATAGTAGATAATTTTTAGTACATTCAACAGTAAACATATTTAAACACGTGAAAAGTTGAAGCAAAACTGGAATTTTCTCCCCCTATCTTTTGACAATAGCGTACCTAACCCGATTCTAAGAAAATGTCCTAAGGAATGGTCCCCTCCTTCCCCCCAAAACATTGTGACGTCACCATTAGCGAATGAAGTCTGTATTTTGCGTTAAGATATTATTCTATTTATAACGAAAAAGAATATATATAGTTTAAAATGGATACTAGATATTCACAATTAAAAAATCTTTATGATGAAAAGTATTTTGTTAACGAACTTTCTTCAATTAAGTAATTAATAAGAAATTTTAATCACTCTTTTTTAGTTATCTATCAAAAAAACAATTCTCGTCCTTCATCCTAATCTAATTTCACTTATACATTTGAGATTTTAAACATCTTTTAGCTTAATTTTCACGTGCATTGTCTTTTTTCGAAAAACATCTGGTGAATATTTACAAGATCTTTAATTATTATTTTTTATTTATTTATTTTAATTATTATTCTGTAATTAATATCATTTTTATGGTTGATTAATTTTCAGACAATAGTATTCTTAGGTTAAAAAAGATCTGCATAGGCATATAATAGAAAAATCACTCACACATATGCGAAAACTACTGAAATATTTTTTTGCTGCAAGGTAGCAGGTTCGAATCTCAGTCAAAATCTATGTTTCTAAACTTTCTTTCATTCTTTATACTTAATTTTTATTTTCATTGCCTTTTTTTTCGGAAAATATTTGATGGTTTTTTTACAAGAAGATGCTTAATTAATATTTTTCTTAATTATTATTCTCTAATTAATATCATAAAAACGATTGAATTCTTTTCGGACACTAGCATTCATAGTTTTAAAAGAACAGTGCAGACATATAATATAAAAATCACTCACACACACGCGAAAACTACTGTCTTATGGAAATATTTTTACTGCAAGGTGTCGGGTTCGAACCCCAGTCAGATCACTCTATTTCTTGCATACTCTATTCGCATTCTTAAATTCGTATATTTTATTCATTCCTTATTTTTCCAATTTTTCCAATTTTTAATTAATTTCTTAATTAATTTCTTAATTAACCTCCTAATTAATTTCCTAATGAGTCACAAACAATATCCTGCTTTTTTCATTCTACCGAAAATATCACTTTAAAACCATCATCACCTTCTACAATAAACCACTCATTAAATTTTTTAATTAATTTTCCTCATTAATACCCTCGTCATCTTTCACGATTAAGTTAGAGGAGGTGTCAAGGACGATACCAACTCGTCTACACCTTCAGGGGGTGGTGCGACACCCGCGCGACTGCTCCCCGTGCCTCCTGCTCCCGTGCTCCCATGCACCACTGCACCTCGGGCGCCGAACTGTCATTTCCTATCTACTAATATTTTTAATTTTTTCAAAACTGATTATAAATTTTAATAAAGATTAAAATTTTCATAAAAATCTTAGAGAAAATGCCTTTAAAAGCGTCATTTTTAATTCGTAGAAGGTATTTCAAGGTTGTTCCCGTCAAACGTGAATCGTTGGCCCATCATTAGATATTTAAATCAATGCAATTAGCACTTGTTAATTGAAATAGTGTCAGTTGCCCCTATGGCACATTTTTTGTCCCTTCAGTCGACATTTTATTTGTTGGGTAGCTACGATTGGTCCATAATAATAATAATAATAAAAGTTATTAGTCCTACAATAACTGATGTGTTAAATTTGGGTATAATTGTTCATTTCTAACAATTGCGTATAATTTCAAAAAGAATATGCAAGCCAACGGCCATCTATAACCGTTATCCAACAGATGAACCGTATACCAACAAAAATAGCAATTATTTCAATGCTGGCCCATATAAATTTTTTTTTGTAGGGTTAGATTGAACATTGAACGCTTTAGTTAAATAATCCAATTTTAGTCATCTCGAAAAATATATTGACATCTCAGATTATTATAAATATTTCTCAGCAGATTCACTATTCATATCAAAGTGTTAAAACTTTGGTTTGTATAAACTTGCAAAAAGGTCCAATGTTTAATAAAACTCACTTAAAACGACTAATCTGCAAGTTATAAACGGTTCGTAGCATGAAATAATAATATGTTTTTAATGAAGTATAGTATCTCAACGCACTGCGCGAATTTCGCGAAAGAAATGATGAAATTGCATAAGAGGGTTTTTCGGCCCTGAGAAATTTCAATAAGCTGTATTAACTCATTTTTTACAAGAATATAAAGAACATAAATGTGTAGCGTGCGGAACTCAAAAATGAAGCTAAATTAGGGTAACATTATTCATTATTTACATTTAAAGTTACACACTAAATATACAACACATAAAGTTACTATTTACAGGGGAAAGTTGAAATTGTAGAAATAATGAGTCCGACACCCTACAATATCTGTTACTTTGTGATCGTGGGCCATTTCGGCTAAACACCGACCACACGTTGCATGCACTTCCAGGTCTCTGAATGTTCTCTTCTTGGCAGTGTTGCCAAACGGGTCGCTAGGGGGCGCTGAGGTTACGTAGCATAGGCGCGCTACAAATGCAAATTTTAAAATGTTGCCCATTTAAATAGTGCAAAGCGGTGTTTAAATACAGTGATTTAAGTAAATTACAATTGAAAGCTTAATGTCTTTTAATGAAATTTTAACTGTCTTTATACAGTAAATTCTCGATTATCCGCGAGTGGATTGCGTGCGTTGCGGATTATCCGCAGGCGTAGGAAGATGGCAGTAAAAAGAAAGCGCACTATAGCGGAAAAGTGTTTTCAAGAAACAAAAGCAAATGACTTGATTAAAAAATATATAAAGAACTCTAATGTTTTTGCTTTACTGTTTGCACTGTACAGCCCGAAATTATTTAGATTAGAGCATAAATTAGCTTATAGATTGTATCTTAGCTTCATTGTAAATGCACATTTTTTTTTTTTTATTATTGGTTTTTTTACATGCTTTAATACATAAAATAAAAATACTGTCAATATATATACTGTTTTTATTATTTTAATACACAATAATCAAGTTTTTGAGATAGAATATATATATATTTTTTTATCTCATTTAACCCTCATTTTCGGTTTTTTTTTTTTTTTTTTTTAGCGGCTTACCTGTTATTTGCTTTATCCGCATCACTCAATTCCGCGGATAATCGAGAGTTCACTGAACAATAATTTTTATTTCACGTTTAGATCAACAATTATTTAACAATTGTTATAAGTTTTTGCAATTTCTGGTGTTTCCATACAAAGTTTTTACTCATCACTTTTTAAAGCAGGAAACTTTTAAATTTGTTTTAGAATTTAAATAATATAGAATTGACAGCTGTATGTCAGTACACTCTCTTATTTGACGAAACTTATTCAGATATTTATTATTTTTCTACTTTTTCATATTTTCCCTGAGGAATTTTTTTCTTTCTTTTCAAGCATAAAAGATATCAAGCACTATGTGTAAAATACAAAATTGAAGTACTTGAGCCGAACCATATACGATGCAAACGATCAGTGTGCAAACAATTTTCATATTGAAATAAAATAAACATGAAAAAAAAGGGAGATGTAACCTGAGAGCATATATTTTTCTAAATTCAAATTAGTTTTTCCAGGTTTCCATTCTTTTAAAACTTTTTATTTCTTCTTCGATTATATATTTATCAAAATATTAATTTACTAGTTTGATATGCTTACTATTAGCAGTGTAAAATAAAAATAATTAAGAAGGGAAAATAGCGTTTAAATTTAAAATATATTAGTGCTTTCAAACAGCGAAATTTTTAACGTATCAGTTAAATGATAGTACATAATGGTAGTATATTAAATGTTCAGTAGTAGTAAAATGCTTTCAAATACTAGTACTGAAGGATAACGAATAAAAACTTTGTAAACAAACACAATAACTTGTAAAAGGTTTCTACAATTACTTATACAACAACAATTATAATTTATGGTGCTTGCTTACAAAAGTTTTATTTCATCTTAATTATTTCGACCCGAAACAACTGTTGCAAACTGTTTTAATTTATGGAGTTTGCTTACAGTTTTCATTCACACACAGAAAAATGGAAAATCGAAACTTGTCAAGAAACGTGTTATCTTTGTCATAGTACACGGTTTTCCTAGTATATTGACAAATTTGCACAAAATTACGCAACATTTTAAACAATCAAAACATTACCTGACAATCCCATTTAGTCATGAGACACAAAAGTCGTTTTATTTTACCATGTATCTTTAATGTGTTTCGTCTGATGATCCGTTTTGCCTCTAAAACTTGTCAGATGACTAATTTCCCAGGTACAGTTTTCATTTTCCTCAAATTTGACCGGTTAGTCAGATGAGAGAATAAAAATAAATTGTTCCTGTTTTGTCAATTGACTAAGAAAAATTTGTTTGGCTAGTCCAAAAGCTCAGCATTATTATTTTTTTATTTTTTATTTTTTTGTTTATTTTATTTATTTTTTTTTTTTTTTTTTTTGTCTCCTTCTGACAACTTGAGTTAGTCAACCGAAATCGAATAATTTAACCTATCAAATTTGGCGGGATAATGCAATCGCAGAATTCGAAATCCAAATACTTAGTCTGAAATCGTGGATCCGTTGATGTTGTTTCGGTTCCATTTCCATATTTGTGATAATTTTCATTTTAGAAATAGACCAAGAGATTTTAATTATCTGCGAATCGAGTTTACGGTCAAAAGTAAGTGCTAAATACTTTATTTATTGTGTGTATATATATATTTATTTATTGTAAAGCTTTGTTAGAATAGTAAATTGTAAAATTGTAAAATTCTAAGCTTTAGCAATCTTCTAACAATATCAATGGTATTTAGAATTTGTTTTAATTTATAAAGTTGTTTAAAACGTATAAATTTTAAAATACGTTATTATATATCTTAGTTTTGCGTATCGTTGTATTATAAAAATAAGTATTTTAATTTGTCTGAACTATAGTTTTTTACATATACTTTTAACATTAAGCTCATATTTATATTTTTTATACACAGAATAGTAACGCTTTATTTTTCCTTAAAGGTGGTTCAGAAGGTATTTGGATTCCAAGAGATAAAAATTCAAAAAAGATATGGAAAAATGCTATTTATAAGGATTTTGAATAACTCCGAATTCTAAGGTATGTTTTTAAATTATCTTTTGCTGCATTTTATCTATCTTATCTCCGAACAAGAATAATATTCATACTTTTTTATATTTATAATTTTTAATGAGATGAATTAAAAAAATTAAAAGGTTCCTCGTTTATCTGTTATTTGTTCTATTTTTTATTTATTTATTTATTTTTTTTTTTTCCAGTTCTAAATAAATAAATATATCTTTATAATTTAAATATTTTTGGGAAATGGTTGATAATTGCATGTAATAAAAAATGTCTTCATTTATTATTAAATGTTTGATAACAATTTTTTCAGAACAAATTTGAGCAAAAATGATATGAATTTAATATCACATACTATATTCTTTTCTCAATTTTTAAATTGTTCTTGTGTACAATATTAATTATTAGCGATAAATAATAGATGTCTTAGTTAAAATATAAATAGATTTACTTCATGTTACTTGTTTCATTCAAATGATTGATGATTGTTTTTTAAAGGTTGATATTTTTAGTTATTAAAATTTTGATATCATACATATATATATTTTCCTTTAGAATAAATTTAATCAAAAATAATATGAGTTTAAATTATTAGATACTATTAACAGGCCCTGACTAACGGCAGGGCATACGGGGCAAATGCCGTGGGCCCCCCTTCTGGAAGGGGCCACCCTACAGGCGTATGCAGAAATTCTGCAACCTAAAGAGCTCTTATGCCATTGCAAGGGGGCCCCCCAGAATAGGCTTGCCCCGGGGCTCCAGGTAGTCTAAGTCGGGCCCTGACTATTAAGTATTCGTTATAAACAAAGGTATCTTGTTAAAAATATGTACTTAATTTTATGTTATTTGTTTCACTGAACAAACTGAAAAAATATAAGTTATATGCTATAAAAATGAGACAAATTACTATAAAGATACAAAATGATTTTAACCTTCGACAAAACGAGTCATATAGTCTGAGAAAATAGTGCTCAAAAGCTGAATGACAGAATCAGCAGCTATCAGACATTTGTTGATATGTATCATTACAAAAAAAAAAAAAAAAGTATAAGAGTTTCAAGCCTGCATTTTTTCTCCCGGGGAGAAAAAAAGAAGAAAAAAAAATGTCATGTTGATGCCACCACAAAACTAACTTTCTTCTACCTTTTCCTATATAAAATCATGCAATGGAAATTATTTTTTATTTTTATTTTTATCTATTATTAATGCAGACGATTTTCATATCAGAGAGGTAGTCTAAAGGTTCAACGGAAGTAAATTTTTACCGTACAGATGATCACGGGGAAAATTGCAGTATAACAGCTCCACATATCGCCTATATACACCCAATTTAATAAACATTACGTCTCATAATGGCCTTTTTATACATTAAATATTGTTCAATTATACGCATTAGAACCTGAGATATAACCCTTAAATTGTAAAAATAGCTGTATAGAAGCTTCACCTGTTGAGCGATTAGCACTAAAAGTTGGCATAATCTAATAATTTATGTTAAGGTGCATCTACATATAATTTTATATGCAATTCTGTGCAGTAGTTCCTGAGATAGAGCCTTCCCTGAAATTGCACAAATCGATGTATAACAATGCCACCTGTCGTGCAATTGGCACCAGAAGTTGGTAGACACTAACTTATGACAAGGCGCATCTGCGTATAAATTAATATGCAATTTCGTGCATTAGTTCATAAGATATAGCCTTTTCTGAAATTGCTGTAGAGCAGCGTCATCTGTTGAGCGATTGGCACCAAAAGTTGATAGACACTAATTTATGTTAAGGTGCATCCGTATATTAATTTATATGCAATTCTGTGCAGTAGTTCCTGAGATACAGTCGCCACAAAACTTTTTGTCACATACAAACATTTTCTATTGTCAAAACATGTTCTCGAGCTCTCAAAACGCGTAAATCCATCAAAAACCGAAAATGTTTACGAATCCAATGCTTTCTTCTATTGAATATAAAAAAAAAAAAAACTAAAGAATAGTATGTGTCTAACTGTAATGCAAAATAATTTTAAATTGAAAAAATAATATAAAAAAGATTAAGCATAAGTTTAGATTAATAACAATTAATATGAAATGATTGGGCTTCTATAAACATCCATAAAAGAACAACAGAAGTTTTAACTAACAAGGAGAGGTCACGACATGGAAAATTCAAATCGGGACGAAATTGCGCAGGATTGTAGTATACTATGAGGGTAACAACATATTAAAGCAGTAGGACCCACTATCCACAAAATTTCGAGAAAAAAGCATTTAAAGTTTCAGTAATCTTTAAATACAAGTTATTTCGTAAACGAGAAAGTGCTTCAGTGGTGTGATCTTAAAGCGCGAGTCTGCTAGCCAGACGACTTGAGTTCGAGGCTACCTCGAGACAAGTTTTTTTTTTTTTTTTTTTTTTTTTCCTACTTTGACTGTTTATGTAATCTAAACTTTTTATTTATTTTTACTTTATTTTACAATTCAATTCAAAATTTGAAAATTTTAATAAATTATTTAATTTTCTTGAGTATAAAATAACTTTTTCTATTTTTAATATTTATAACTTCAAAATACAATAAATTTCTATAACTTAAAAAATAAAGTTTAGTTTTACAAAACCCTAAATAAGAAACAAAGAAAAACAGACAAATATTAAAATAATTAAAAAATAAGCAAGCTGTAAACAAAGTGTAAAATAGTTAGCAGGTGTTCCCTAAATCTTGGTTTGAGCTTCCTGATTTTGTTTGAATGTGTATAAATTACGTAAACGCTTCTAGCTTGTTAATAGTAAAGGACAGGTGGAATTTTATTTTGTGCAAGGAATGATAAAAAAAAAGGAAGTCGTTATCGAAAAAGAAACGATGTGCATTAACATTTAAAATCTACATTTAAAGATAACATTTCTTTACCTGTAATAATTTAATTAATACTATAATTTTTCAAGAAACTGTATTGATTGGAGAAGTAATTATTTAATTTGGATAGTAATTATATATGCAATTAAAATAATCATTTCTCTGTATTATTATTATTTTTTTAAATTTAAAAAATAAAATGTACTATTGTTTCAAGCATACCTAAAATAAAATAATATATATTTCGATAAATAATCAAAAACAGTTTCTTTAGTTTTACCTTATTTTACAGTTAAAATAAAACTAAAATTTATTTTTTAAGTTATAGAAATTTATTTTATTTTTAAGTTATAAATATTAAAAATAGAAAAAATTATTTATTTTATATTTAAAAAAATTAAATAATATTTTATTAAAATTTTCAAATTTTAAATTGAATTATAAAATAAAGTAAAAATAAATAAAAAGATTACATAAAAAGTTAGATAGGAAAAAAAAAAAAAAAAAAAATAGCAGCCTCGAGGTAGCCTCGAACTCAAGTCGTCTAGCTAGCAGACTCGTGCTTTAGGATCACACCACTGGGGCGCTTGCTCGCTTGCGAAATAACTTGTATTTAAAGATTACTGAAACTTTAAATGCTTTTTTCTCGAAATTTTGTGGATAGTGGGTCCTATTGCTTTAATATGTTGTTACCCTCATAGTATACTACAATCCTGCGGAGTTTTGTCCCGATCTGAATTTTCCATGTCGTGACCTCTCCTTGTAAGTATTAAAATTCTTATGTGAAAACTAAAATTTAAGACACAAAAAGAACCAACTCATTCAAAAATTTATGTTTTATCACTCACAGCTAACTGCTCAAGTGCTTTTTCTTTCTTTCTTCTGTTTTATTTATTATTCTTAATATTATTATTATTTTGTGTGGGTACGCGCGGATTTTGGTTGCGAGGAAGGGGGGGGGGCGGGGCAATTGATTGCACAATCGAAACTGAATCAGACTCAAAACTATGAAAAAAAAAAAAAAAAATGTTTTTCCTATTTCTATCTTCCCTTCTCCCCCCCCCCCCTTTCTTATCGGCTAAAGTAAACAAATACGTAATTTTTCCCATCCGCGGTCATTAAAGTGTTTGTTTATTTATGTGAACTGGATATTATTCTTGTAGCATTTTAGTCAATTTAAAAAAAAAAAAAAAGAGTTGGAGATTTGGTATTTTCTCTAGCTTGAATGAATCACTAAATATATATCACCGAACTTCAAATACTTAACTTTAGGGGGGGGGGGGGCAGGGGATGTAAGTAATAGGTATTTCAAAAAAAAAAAAAAAAAACACTTGTAACAGAAGAAAACAGCTGCCAATTTGTTGTTTAATATTAGAAATTTTGTTTTTTCAGTATATTTTTACTCCATTACCCGACTGCCGTAGGTAATGGAAGTATTGTATTCGGTCCAAAAAATCGATATCAAGATTTCACCTGATTTACATGCTTTAAGGTCCCCTGAGTCCAAAAATGTGTTTTTTGGCGATGTCCTCTGACTATGATATCTCCTAAACTAATAAAAATAGAATCATGAAACTTCAGAATTGAGACAGGTCTGGTGAACATATGAATTTTTTAAGTTTTGGTGAAAATTAGAAAAATAGGAAGTGGGATATCCGAAACCGGAAGTGAGTTCGTAAACCCGTATCTCAAAAACGGCTCCAACGATTTTCTTCAAAGTTACTGTATAAACACTATTAGATGTCCTTTCGAATGATATAGTTGGTTAGTTCAGGACAATTGATAGGCGTCCTGTATGAATAGCTCAATTTCAGGTTTCGCAAGTGCGTTCCTTCCAAAACGACTGTATGTATTTTTTTCAAAGTTGCAATATTAACCCTCTTTTAAATATACTTTTGTATGTAACTGTTGTTTTCCGGTCAGCAATTGAACATGCCAAGTCGCTATCTCAAAAATGGCTCTAACGATTTTCTTGAAAATTGTTACATAAACCCATTTTAGGTATCCTTTCTCATGCTTTACGTGGTTATTACAGGACAATTAATAGTCATCCTGATCAGTTAGATCTGTTTTAGATCTTGGAAACTGGTGTTTCAAAAAGTAAAATAATAATTAAAAAAAACTACCCCCCCCACCTTTTTTCTTCTTCTTTTTTTAAACTCGCTATGTAAACTCTGTTTTATATGTCTTTATGCTGTATTAACTTTCTCTTACTGGAAAATTTTTAGTTGTCTATTTCATTAGGTCAATTCTATGTCTTCTGATCACATTAACTCCAAAAAGTGCATATAACACGTGTAATAGTGGATAATGGAAGTCGTGTGGTTGTTTCACACCAAATTTTTTTTATTTCCGTTTTCATTTTTATTTTAAGAAAATAAATATTCAAAATTTCCCCCGAACATCGTTCGCGCGTTCGGACATATTCTGCACCCCTGGAAATATGTTAAAAGGCACTTTAAAGAAATTCCTTCCATAGACTGTACTGTATTGGACGTTTCGTATTTGTTTGAACATACATAAATTATATAAATAGCATTTATAATATGGTTGTCAGCTTCCAAATATGTTTAATAATAGTGTACTAACAGCAATATATTCATTAAAAAAAAATCTATAAAACCAGATCGATTAAAAAAAAAAAAAGCTTGTGCGTGCGTAATCAAGTAGTAAGTAATCATACGAATACGAATCATACCCAAAGTAATCATACGAATTATAAAGTAAGTGAAATATGACAATATATATATGTATCATCATTATCAATTTCAGCCTTTATCAATCCACTGCAGGATGAAGGCCTCTCCTAGGTGATTCCAAAGTGCCCTGTTTTCACATAAAAATTTATAAACGAGTATATAATAATTTATGCATAGATTAAGAAAGGTTTTGATACATGCAACTTCCTAACTAAATGCAACCTATGCAATGAGGTGAAATTTACACCTCATATAACGTACTTCTTAGCGACATCCTAATGACCTTTTTTTTTTTTTTTTCATTTTAAGGTTTGCGTGCTCCATTTTAAACCTGGTGAAATTATACAAACAGTAACATATTTTAATGAAAAAGAAGAAAAGTTATATCAAGTCCCAAGAAATAAACCAATTGTTAAAGATGGTGCTATTCCTACGATTTTCAGTGATTTGCCATCATATCTATCAAAGCCAAGTACATGAAGACAAAGTCCTGTGGAAATATTTCGTTTTTGTTTAAGAGCTATTTAGATTTGTAAATAATTAAGTTGGAAAAAGTTACCAAAAATGACTAAAAAAAATTGAGAAGTATTGCAAAAGCCAAGGCAAAAAAATTACGTTTTATTACCTAATGATATTTGTGCTTTTATATTATTATTATGATTAATTTTTATGCAAATGATAGAAAAATCTTCTTTATGTACATGAAACATATTTATAATTTTCAATAAAATTATTTTTTTCTTGATTTTTGTCTTTTATGTCTTATTTTAATTACTTAGTTTCTTATTTAAATAAGCAAATAAATCTATTTAAAATCTTGAGATTTAAAATCTTATTTAAAATGTTGGTATAAAGAATGTTGAAAGTATGTTATCAGGTAAGTGAGAGTTATTTTGGATGATCAAATACTTGCAAATTATTGCTATATATTAAAATTTATCTGTGCATAAAATTTACAGAGATGATTAAAGGAAAAAAAAAATTCTTATTATATACGGTAAAAGGTGTTTTTAATGCAAATTCTATGTCCACCCTCACCTTAAAAAAAAAAAAAAAAAAAGGTGTATCATTAATATTTATGATTTTAAAACTTTAAATAACCGGAAATTTGGAGTTTGATGTTATTTATAATTTAGTACATTGTAACTTCTATACCTTATATATCGTTAATATTGTCTATATCAATACATTGTATCGTCATACCTGTTTATAATTTTAATTTGGTGAAAAAATCCATTATTTAAAAAATATATGCATATATTCAGGTGGCTTAACCCTTTGTATCCCACGGGGTCTTTAAAGTCCTACCAAAAAAATTCCTCAATATAGCCTAAATTTACTACAGGCTTTCATTGGAACTTCAAAGTCCCTATAATTTAAACTTTCTCTATTGTTAAGCAAAAGTAAGCTAAATTTAATATGAGATGTTTCTCTTTCAGAAAAGAAATATAATAAAACAGTTTCAAACTATTTTTCCAAAAATAAGGTGATTTGGTATGTAAAGGGTTAAGTAAATTAAGTGTTTGAAACATTTTTTATTTTATTTTTTAATGTTTATAATTTGTATTTTAACTAATTACAACATGTATGTTTCCCAAAATTTTCATATTTTTATTTATTGAAAAGTTGTGATTATTAATGGCATCAGTGGTTATATTAAACATAAATAAACACCGCTCAGTTGCTTTATTAGCTATATTAATTCGTACTCTGCTATTACTCCTATTTAAAAAATATATATATATATATATATATATATATATATATATATATATTTTACCTTTGAAATAAATTTATGACTAAATATAAGATTTATTGTTTTATGGAGGGAAAAAATTGGGAATGAAATGGGTAATATTAAATAAAGGAACTTAAAAAAAAAAAAGATTTATATTTATTTTTGTAACCACAGCGTATAAAACGAAAGCACCGAGAAGAAAAAAAAATAAATTCTAAATATAATAAATTCTAAAAATAATTCTAAATCCATATATGAGGATGTGCATAAAAAATGGACTAAATCATGTGGCGCCACAATCCATTTGGAAGGTCTTGATAAGAAGGTGTTGGATAAATGCTTGCGTTAATAATAAATAAATGTAGGGAAGAATGTTTAAACTAGCGAATTCTTTGTTTCAGTGGTTTGTTAAATTTCCAGTATTCATAGCTGCTAACTTTTTTAATTGATTCCGGAATGTTGTTAGTAATGTCCTTTTTTCAAATCATATTCTTTGAGGAGTAATTTTCTTCATATTTAATTGTAATTACATGCTAAAGAAGATTATTCTAGAAAGAATATGGTATGAAGTAAAGGGCGAATGTTAACAACATTCCGGAATAATTTGAAGAAGTTGGCAGCTATGAGTATTTTTTTTTTTTTATTATTGATAGACAAGAAATATTTTCCAGAAAAGTTCTTTAAATGTATTTTCAAGGTTGAACACCTTAAAGGGGAGAAAAGATTAAACAATTACAAAAGTAAAGTGGTTAAGACTAATAACAATGCTTTTACAAAAACCCCTGCAAACAAGCACGAATCTCTTATTCTTCATAAAATATGAAGGATTTTAACCAATTAAAATTTTGATTAATCTGCTTACTTGCCAACTCCACTGTTTTTACCAGTAGACTACCGTTTTTTTTAGCTATTTCTACTGGTCTGCTGTTTTTAGGAACTTACAAGAAAAATTGTAAAATTGAGCAATTTTACTGGAAAATATATAGAGGAAAATATACAGAGAATACATATAATAATGAAATGAGGCTTATTAAATGTATGTGTAAAAATTACAATATTGATTTTAATTAACTCAAAACAAACTTAAATTTTTGGATTTTTTACTTCCATCACCCTACTACCGTAAGTAATGGAAGTACAGAGCTGACAACCTAATCCGGCAAATTGTTAGTACCGCCCATTTTTCTACACCAGTCATTTCTTAGAGTTTTTTCTTCTTAATTCATCGTAAATACATTTGAAGAAAATTGCTTTAAAAATTAAGTGGTGTAGAAAAAGGGGCGGTACTAACAATTTGCCGGATTAGGTTGGCAGCTCTGGAAGTATTGTATTCGGTCCAAAAATTCGATATCGAGATTTCACCTGATTTACACGTTTTAAGGTCCCCTGAGTCCAAAAAAGTGGTTTTGGCAATTGGTAAGTGTGTGTGTGTGTGTGGAATCTCCAGGCTATCATATCTCCGAAACTAATAAACATAGAACTACAAAACTTCAGAATTAAGACAGGTCTGGTGTACAGATGCATTTTCCAAATGTTGATAAAAATTGAAAAACCGGAAGTGGGACATCAGAAACCAGAAGTGGGACCGTAAGTCCGTATCTCAAAACCGGCTCTAACGATTTTCTTCAAATTTGCTATATAAACATTCTATTAGAAGTCCTTTCGAATGATATAGTTGGTTAGTTCAGGAAAAATCGATAGGCGTCCTGTATAAATAACTCAATTTCAGGTCCCGCAAGCGCGTTCCTTTAAAAACATCTTTACGGATTTTTTTCAAACTCGCCATTTTAACTCAATTTTCTCAAAAAAAAAAAAAAAAAAAAAGTCTGGTGTGAAACAACCACACGGCTTCCATTGCCCACTATTACACTTATTATATGCATTTTTTAGAAATAATGTGGTCAGCGAACACGTAAAATTGACCTAACGAAGTAGACACCAAACAAATTTCCTATAATGAAAGCTAATATATATATGTGTGCGTGTATGTGTGTGTGCATGCATGTATGTGTAAATATATATATATATATATACATATGTAAACATGTAAAACAGAATTTATATAGCGAGTTAAAAAATAAGGGGGGGGGGGGATGAGTTATTTTTTCAAACACCAATTTCCGAGATCTAAAACTGACCTACCTAATCAGGATGACTGTTATTCTTCCTGTAACAACTACTTAATACATGAGAAAGGATATCTAAAATGGATTTATGCAACAATTTTCAAGAAAATCGTTAGAGCCGTTTTTGAGATACCAACTTTTACCAAAACTTGGCGTACTCAATTATTGAACGGAAAACAATAATTACATACAAAAGCATATTTAAAAGTGAGTTACTATATCGAGTTAGAAAATAATCCGTACAGCCCTTTTTTAAGGCACGACTTGCGAGACCTGAAATTAAGCTATTTATACAGGGCGCCTGTACACCAGAATTTCATCTGTACACCAGACCTGCCTCAATGCTAAAGTTTCGTAGTTTTATCTCTATTAGTTTAGGAGATATCATAACCAGAAGATTTCGTTCGTACATACATACATACACACACATACACACTATTGCCAAAAACTACTGATTTGGACTCAGGAGACCTTAAAACGTGTAAATCAAGCGAAAACTCGACATTGAATTTTTGGACCGAATACAATACTTCCATTACATACGGTAGTGGGGTAATGAAAGTAAAAATGCATATAATTCGTGAAATAGTGGGTAATGGAAGTCGTGTGGTTTTTCACACCAGATTTGTAAATAATGCTTTGTAATTAAATAGTATATTTACACAGTCATTGTGAGTGTATTTTCAGTCAGATAAGATAATTAAAAACTGAATTTTGATCCTCATAATCTTATAAAAATCTGGAGAACATTTTAATTTCTAAATGCAGTGAAAATTTAGTTTAACAATTCTATGAATAACAATTTAATTGTTATTTTCTTAATGAAGCAAAATCTGCTATAAATGTAAAAATTTGTGTTTAAGTAAATATCATAGACAATATTTTTTTCCCTAATTTTTAGGATTTGAAATTAATTCTTTAATACACATAATCTCAATATTTTATTTGTTTTCGTTTGAAAGATGCGAAAGATGAGTGATTTTTATTTAAAGAAAATTTTTATTTATGGAAAATATTTTGTAAATATTCATATATTTTTCTTTTTGTCTACTATATATTTATATAAATTCAGTCTCTATCGTTAAAAATGTCAATTTACAAAATCTCTACTGTTTTTTTTTTTTTTTTCCCGATAAAATCTACTGATTTTTAAAACTGATATGTTGGCAAGTATGAATCTATCTCAAATATTATGAGACATGCTAGTCATTGTTTTTTTTTTTTTTTTTTTTTCCTAACTAATCTTCCTCCACAAATATTATGAGGCAGCTTAATCAAATAGAGACTCGTTTTCCTCTTCAGATATTACCAGACAGGTTAGTCAGGCAAATAATCTTGACTATCCTGCCTTTTTCAAATATTCTTTGAAAATTGACTACCTTTCTTAGTCAGATACCTGAGATCTGTTGACTAACTTTCTTAATCAAGTGTAGATTCTGACTAACATGCCTTGTCTTTGAAACTGCGGTTGTTGACTAACCTTCCTGGTCAGATAATTATGATTGTCGACTAGCCTTCTTTGTCTGATAATATTAACCTTCCTAGTCTGGAGTAGTGTTTTTGGTGACTAGTTCAGCAAGTACACTTTTTAGTTTTGGAGACTAGTTCAGCAAGTACACTTTTCAGTTTTGGTGACTAGTTCAGCAAGTACACTTTTCAGTTTTGGAGACTAGTTCAGCAAGTACACTTTTTGGCTAGTCAGCTATTTTGGTTAGTCAATTCTGTATTGTCAGTTGAGCATTTTGCCAGGTCACTGTGACCAATTTATTTTTCTGTGTGCATCTTAACTATTTCGACCCCAAACAATTGTTGTAAACTATTTTATTTTATGGAATTTGCTTACAGTTTTCATTCGCCCTAATTATTTCGACCCGAAACAATTGTTGCAAGATTTTAGAATTTATCGTGTTAGCTTATTGGGTTATTCTTCATAATTATTTCGACCCGAAATAATTATTACAAAATTTTGGATTTTTGGTATTTGCTTATAAATTTTTTTATTCATCATAATTATTTCGACCAAAATTATTGGTGCGAACTTTTATAAGTTATGATGTTTGCTTTCAAAGTTTTTACAAACACCTTAATTATTTCGACCCAAAACAATTATAACGAGCAAGCTTTTTCAAGTTATTGTTTTTGCTTACAAAGTTTTTATACATCGTATTTATTTTGAAACGAAACAATTCTTGCGAGCATTTGCAAGTGTTGGTATTTACTTTCAAAGTTTTTATATATTTTAATTATTTCAACCCTAAACAACTGTTGAGAGTTTTTTAAAACTACACGGTTTTCTTCGAAAAAATTTCATTTATCTTAATTGTTTTGATCCGAAAGAATTGTTGCGAGTTTTTGCAAGACAAAATTTTCATTTATCTTAATTATTTTGACCCGAAATAATTGTTG